>JBAPLH010000115.1:1200000-1800000 GCA_037897445.1 Ceriops zippeliana
AAGAACTCACGACAGATGTTCTCCTCTGAATTTTGTATTGTCTCCCCCTATATGTAGCATCGTATCTTCTCGAGTTGGAGACATATACTGGCCTTCTCCACTAGCAGTTACTCACCTTATGACCCCAGATTCCACAATAAAGGCAATGACCTTGAAACTACCTCTTCTCGGGTCTAATCACAGCTTGTCTTCTTCTGTTCATCACTTGCTATGTAGGCAACATAGCTGGCTTCTTTGCTTGTGTGACTATCATTTCAGTCACCTTCTTCTTCTTTTTTGTTCAGTCGTAGCCCTCTACTGGGTGACTTTCTTTTCTTTCTGAGATGTAGCAGCTATAGGCTGTTGCTCTTTAACCACATACATCATTTTTGGCCCTAGCTTTGGTTTGATAATTGTCTTCTCTTCTTCAGTTATCTTTTGTTGAGTCACAGCCTTCTCTTTCAACTTTTGTGGCAAAGTCTCATTCTTCTTTTCTCTTGCAGAGCTTGTTACTCCTACCACTTTAACCTTCTTCAAGTTCTCACTCTTTTTGAGATGTTGCTGAAGTCTCAGTAACTCTATCTCCATTTCCTCAATTGTTAAAGTCCTTGAGCCAAGCTCTATAGTAAGGTCTTCACATATTTTGATCTATTCTTCAAATATTCTCTTCAAGTCAATATGTTCAGCCTTTATTTCATCCTTTTGACTTTCATCTTCCTCAGACTTTGCTTTAACTTGTTTTATATGGGCCTTCAACCTTCTTATGGTTCCACCCCTTTTGATTATCTCCTTTGAAGCTGTTTCTAACTTAGCTTCAAGATCTGGTTCTTCTTCATCAACCTCCTCTTCCTCTTCAGAGGTTGAACTACCATCTTGAGTTAATGCCATAAAGGCATGTTCATCTGATGATTCTTCATATTCCTCCTCCCCAGCTTCTTTTATCTAACTCGAATAACTCTTGAATGAGCCTCTCTTCTTCTTTTACAGGTCAACAGTCTTCTTGTTAGGCTTCTTTGATTTGAATAATGGTCTTCTCCATTTTGAATTTTACTCATCATCACCATCCTCATCTTCATCATCAAGTTCGACTTTACACTGAGAAGCAAAGTGTCCAGTTTACCCATAATGATAACATCTCAAGAACAACTGTCCTTTTCCCTTCTTAGAAACTTTTTTGAACTTCCTTGTAAAGTATGCCAACACTTCACCTTCACTTCCTTCCTCCTCCTCATCATCATCCTCATTGGATGATTCTTCCTCTTCTTTTATCTTTAAGTGTTTCATAGCTTTGAAAGCTACCTCATTTGATACCTTCATTGTTGTAGAGCTTTCAGCTAACTTTATCCTCATCTCATATGCAATGAGATTGCACTGGAGATCATGTAGAGACATAGAATTGAGATCTCTACTCTTCTCTATGGCTATCACCTTTGACGCAAACCTCTCAGGAAGAACTCTCATAATTTTCTTCACAATCGATGAGTCCTTCTTGTTCTTCCCATGACTTCTCAGGTCATTTACTGCGTTAATAACCCTAGTGAAGAACTCTTGAACTATCTCATTCTTCTGTATTCTGAGAGATTCATATCTCTCCTTGAACACTTGAACCTTAGCCTCTTTCATTCTGCTATCACCCTCATAGACTTTCTAAAAATCTGTCCCATATCTCGTTGGCAGATTTGTAGTATATAACTTTAGCATACTCAGCATCTATCAATACTAAAATGATGATATTTGAGGTCTTCCCATTTATCTTAAACTGCCTTAACTTCTTTGGGGTTGGGTCTTTACCTTCTTCCGGAGCCACAAAACCCTCCTATACGTATTTCACCATGTTCATGCCCATGGTTGCAAATACCACTTGCATTCTTGCTCTTCACATATGGTAGTTGGTTCCATTGAAGATTGGAACCTTCTTGCTGTAAGTGGTGCTAGTGCTGGTATCGGCTTCCATTTCTCAGTATGCTGAACAAGTCAAACTTCTTGATCATTTCAAACTAGTACACTAAGCTATTAAACTTCAAACTGGTGAACCTGAGCTCTGATATCAATTGAATTTCTTGACTTCTCCCTATGATCTACTAGTTTATGATACTAAGAGGGGGGTGAATTAATATCACCACAATTCACAATTCGTAGGTAAGTGAACAACTTTAACCTCTTCTTAAAAGTGAACTTTTTTTAGACTCGACATTGCTACCTACTGATCACAATAGTCCCCAAAGTCACCTTTCAAACACCTTGCCTAATAGACAATTTGAATGTTCTTGTTTAGGTCTTCATTAGGATATAGGTTGGCTAATACTTTAGTTCCATTCACAACTCAATTCAAAACACAGAACATAAAGCAAATTAAGGACACACGATTTTTACGTAGTTCCGTCAACGTGACATACATCCACGGTGGTAGGGACTTTCCCTTATCGAGACTATCTATTATACTTAAGAATTTTAGTTACAATAAATGTCTTAATTCTCTGCTCCTTTTTCTATTGTAATTACTAAGCAAGTACAATACAAAGAGTGTCACTCACTGTGTCAACCCTTCTTCTAACTTGTCTTGCTTCTGTTGAATTAAAAGGTTATTCCACTACCGTTTAGAAGTTCACCGCAACGCTTTCTAACCTCTCTTGAAGAAATCTAGAAATATGTTGAGTTCTTTTAATGCTTCACCGAATTCCTTCTCTACGTTGTTTCACACAACTCTTGCTTTCATGGTCTCACGATCTCCTGGTTTCACCGTCTCACCATTTCATGGCCTGCCCTCACGCTTCTGGTCTGCCATTGCATATCTGTTGGCCTGCACCACTCTTCTGGTTTTGCTAGTTCAAGTCACACAGCCTGCCTCACACCTCACCTATTCTCATATCTCACAGATACCAGGTTTGCTCTCCCCATTCCTCATTTCTGCTGTACCCCTATCACGCACATTTTTGGTTTGCTGGTCTCCTGTTACAGCTTCGCTGGTCTCCTCAGCTTCACAGTTTTGCTACACAACTTCACTGGTCTCCCTCATGGTTTTGCTACACAACTTCCCTATTTGTTTCAGTTGCACTCCCCTATTCATTTCACGTTTCTGTTGCACTCCAGTCCGTTTCACAGTTCAACTTAGCTCCCATCCGTCTCACGGCCTAGTCACTCGTTTCCTATCTCACGGCCAGGTCACCAGTTTCTGGTCAGTCACATCATTCTCTTGTTGTGCTCTCCTTTTGACATTGTGCTCTCTTGCCATTTGTCTCTTATGTCGTGTTTCTCCTTGCCGACTGCTAGTGTGCCGGTGGTGTGCCATTTTTCATGGGTTTCTCTCTCTTACCGTCACAAGGTTTGCTCCAATTTGCTCAATTTTCGTTTTTTCTCCTTCTTCCGACGACGACTTCTCTCTCTTCTTTGGTATTTTGGACATATCAATGGTGTGCCGGTTTTCTCCTTTTTGGTCCTCTTCTCTCCTTCGCCCGACGACGACTATTTTTTTTTCTCTTCCAAGTGTTTTCTCTCTCTTTGTCTGACATCTTCCTTTCTTTTCTCTCTTCCCATCGATTGCTTCTCTATTGCGCTCTCTTATGTTCCTTTATATACTCCTCCATAAAAACCTAATAGGGCAAATTTACTGTCTTGCCCTTCCATATAGCTTTTATGTTATTGTCTCTCCATGTGGCTTTTACCTTCTTGCCCTTCCATGTGGCTTTACTTTCTTGCACACTTAAACCTAGTTGACAACAATTACAACCTATACAAAGCTATGGGAACAACAACTTTACTAAAATTTCATTTGTCAAATTTATAGATACATTAGTATTGTATAAGATGCCACACATTTATGTAGTTTGCTTTCAAATATTGTTGAATGGGTTGGATCTTAAATATTTTTTATGTTATTATGGATAATGCATCTAATTATGTAAAATCTAGAAGATTGCTTTATGAAAGGTGTGAGCACATATACTAGTCTTTTTGTGCTGTTCATTACTTAAACCTGATCTTAATAGATATTCATAAAATGCCTTATATAGTTGATCTAGCATTAGATGCTACTGCTATTATAAGATTTGTCTATAATCATTTATATTTTCTAGCAAGGTTAAGAAAAATTTATGATTGGAGAGAAATTATATGCCTAGGACCAACTCATTTTGTAACCACATTGATTACTTTAAAAAGCATCCATGATCACAAATAAATTTTTCAAAATTTTGTAATAAGCAATCTTTTCACAAATTATAAAATTACAAGGAGCATGGAAGGAAAGACTTTTGTGCTACTATCTTAAATAGTAAATTTTGGGACAATTGCTTGGTAATTATAAAGGTTATTAGCTACTTATGAAGTTGTTGCGTACTGTTGATTAAGATAAAAAAAACTTTTTTGGGTTGTGTTTATGAAGGCATGCATAAGGTTGTAGAAGGAATTAAGTATATCTTTAAGCAAAACACAAGATCACATATGCCTTTCATAAGTATCATTGAGCCACGTTAGGATAAACATCTTATGGAAGAACTACATACGATACCTTATTTCTTTAACCTTGTTTTTGTTTATAAGGAAAACTTTTATAAGAAAGCTAAAATCAAGAGTGGTCTTTTTAGTTTACTTAAAATTAAAAGTATTTGTAGTGATGATGTTGCTACCATAAAAAAAAATCAAGATTTGTCGGGACCATGAAGATAATTTTGGTAAACAAATTGCTTGTAATCCAACCAAAATCCTTTAGCCTAGTAAGTTGTGTCATTTTTTTCATTAATATATATAATACATTTTTATGTCACAATATTTATATAATTATTTGTTTTTTTAATGTAGATGAATGATGAAGATTATTTGGGCATAATGCGCTTAATTTGCAAAAAGATGTCATTCACATCCTTAGTCAAACTTCTTCTTCTTCAAGATGTGGGAGGAATTAGAGTGTATTCAGACTAAGAAAAGAAATAGATTAAAGCATCAAAGACTTGATGGTCTCAGCTATGTTACTTATAATTTGAGGTTAAAGTATAAGTAATTAGTATTTGTGTGAATATATTTTTTTATCATTTATAATATTTAATTAATTGATTTTTTCATATGCACTTTTATAGGTTTAATTTCAAAAAAAGAACTTATGATCATGTTGATTATGAATACATTAATAAGACTAACTTTTAGATTAAATAAGTAGAGTCATATCCAAAAGTTGATTAAGTAAAATTAGAGAAAGCTCTTTATAAAAAAAATTCATATCTTAAATTTAATGTTGTTAATCAAAAGAGGGACAAAAGTGATGGGTATGTTGATTTAAATATGGTTGACATGGATTCATTTCATATTATTTGTCATTTTAATGCTACAAAGAGTATTAGAAGCAAGAATAATTTTATGGTTAAAATAACATGAGTGATGATGATGAAATTCAACTATATTTATATTATTATTATGTTTTAAGTTTTGATATGTACAAATTTTAACATTATTTATATTTTATTTGTTTTAATTATAATATATTTTTTTAATATTTTGTATTAATATTAAAAATTTGACTTTGAATCTTTTGTTACTATATATATATATATTATTTAATATTAAATACTAATTTTATAGATTTAATTCTAATTATACTAATTAAATCAATTAAATGCTAAATTTTTTATTTTTTTAATTCAATAATTACTCTAATTTTTAAAACATTGATTTTGATTCAAATTAAAAAAAAAAAAACATATAAGTCTCTTCGGCACTATTGTAGGAGTAACCAAAGTCTTTATAGAAGTTGTCAATAGCTATATATTTCATTGAAGTTATCATTTTTCGTCGTCAAACCTACCAAAAGTCATCATCAGAGATTCATCATTGACCACCACACATCATCGAAAGTTGTTGCTTATCTGGTTAGGAGCCATATCTCGTACCACATAAAGCCACCCAACCTGAATTTGGCCCTAACACGCCTAAAAGGTTGTCAAAACTACCTTCTTCACTATTTTTATTAAACATACCAACCGCATTCTAATAGGATTCCTTAATAATAAGATTCCTTAATTTACATAATAGAATTCCTTAATTTACTTAATAGAATTTCTTAATTTATGTAATAAGATTAATTTCATATTCATATACAATTAAGTACTATATAGACATATAAAGCCTATGGCTTATGGATTTAAGCAATAAAATCTATTCAATATTTTTTAACTCTTTTGAAGCTAATCTCCTCAAAGCAATCATTTGAGACTAATTCTTTTGAAGTCCTTTTTCCTTATTTCCACAATTTCCTTTTTCCTAAAATTTTAGTTTCTCATCAGCTGGTATTAGAGTGGTATTCCTAGGGTCTCGTTTCTATTTCAAATTCCCTCATTTTTGTTCTAAATCCCCACAACCATAAAAAAAAATCATTTATTTTATTTCCCTTACCCGACAATATAAGAAAAATCTTGGCATTACTGATTTGTAGTCCTACACCATGTCTTTACATAACTTAATAGATTCTGACACTAGAATATTTTATCTTAAAGAATCAATGTCTCTTATGCAAGATTCTTTTAAAAGGCTCGAACAAGCAATCTTGACCATAGCAAATAATTAGTTAGGAAACAATAAATTTAGGTCTTCTAATAAATAAAAAGAATTAGAAGAATTTGATTACAACTATACATAACCATGTCTAAGGGTAGAATTCCTTTATTGGGATGAAAGTGATACTGTAGGTTGGATTTTTAGGGTTGAAAAATACTTTCATTTCCATTATATAGTAGAGCAATCTAAGGTCAAAATTGCTTCTATTCAATTGGAAAGTGATGTTATCCAATGGTATGATTGGTTTGAAATATATGCTAGAGTTCCAACTTGGGCTGACTTCACCAAGGCCTTCTCATGCATTTTGGGCCTTCAAAATATCACAATGTTAATGGAGAGATAACAAAAATTTATCAAACATAAACTATTTTGGAGTATCATAGTCGTTTTGAGCAGCTTATCAATCAAGCTAAAAAGATTAGTCAAAAAGATAGTTGATGGGCACCTTTATCGAAGGAATTACTCTTGACATTCAATGAGAAATTA
Organism: Ceriops zippeliana; assembly: GCA_037897445.1. NCBI lineage: Eukaryota > Viridiplantae > Streptophyta > Magnoliopsida > Malpighiales > Rhizophoraceae > Ceriops > Ceriops zippeliana. The sequence goes on from JBAPLH010000115.1 coordinate 1,207,009, forward strand.
AAACCCGTCAACCTCAAATAATGGTAATAGTTATCTCTTTTGCTCACCTACATGAGATGTTAGGTGTTAAATATCGTTTCCCCATTGTTAATGGAGTTATTAGCAAATCAACAAATGGAAATAGTAGTTTATCCTCTTCAAATCATCCCATTAATCCCAGACACTTGATTCAAGAGTAATAAAAATAGTGGATAACAATGGGACTATGTTGGCATAATAATAAGAAGTGGCATAAGAAGCATTGATATAAACAAAAGAAGTTTTTAATGATTGAGCTAGTGAAGAAAACTAATAAGACTAATGATGATCACACTTATTTTAAGTGTAATGACATTCATGTTTAATACACCGACGAGCCTGTAGTTCATACTTTGGTAGCATATTCTAATCCATAAATTATGAAAATTAATGAGCTTCTTAAAAAACAACCAGTAATGGTACTAGTTGATTTAGGAAGTACCAATAATTTTATAAATGAAAGAATTGCCAAAAAATTTGCTTTTTCAATCAAAGACTGTGACAAGTTTGTTATGAAAGTTATTGATTGTAAGAATTTCACATGTTAAGGTAAGTGCACAAAGGCAAAACTCCTATTACAAGGTCAAACTATTTACATTGACCTCTTTTTTTTACCCTCAAAAAATTATGAGATTATTCGTGGCATTGATTGATTAAGAATTTTAGGAGATATTACTTGGAATTTTTTCAAACTAGAAATGAAACTTTAGTTAAATAGGCATGCGGTAAAGTTACAGGGAAGACGAGGTTGCAAATTTATAACTATTACTAGTCATCAAATAAAAAAAGTAGTTTACAAAGTGAGACAAGGATTGTTTATACAGCTATACAATGTAGAAGTAACAAAATCTTATTCCACAAATGAAAAAGATGTCAATATATTATTACCTAAGTTCTTTGATTTATTTACGGGACCTATGAATTTACCCCCTACAAAAGGCATATGATCATTATATTCCTTTATTGCCTAGGAGTACGTCAACTAATGTTAGACCATATTGCTGCCCATATTTCCAAAAGGGAGATATTAAGAGGATTCTAAAGGAAATGTCAGAAGCAGACATCATTAAACCTAGAAATAGTCTCTTTTTCTCCTCTTCTCTTGGTTAAAAAGAAAGATGGATCCTGGATGATATGTGTGGACTATCAAGTACTTAATCACATTATTATGAAGGATAAATATCTTATTCTAGTTTTTGATGATCTATTAGATGAATTAAAGGGTACCTAACTATTTGCTAAACTCGATTTAAGATCGGGTTATTGTCAAATTCAAGTTTATGAGGAAGATATTCAAAAGATAGCTTTTAGAACACATGATGACCATTCCGAGTTCTTAGTTATGCCATTTGAACTTACCAATGCTCCATCCACATTTTAGAACTTAATGAATGATATATTTTAGTCATATTTACGTTAGTTTATCTTAATATTATATGATGATATTTTGGCATACAGTCCATCTCTAGATGCTCATCTATCATATTTATGCATTGTGTTCACTACTCTTTGAGAGCATTTATCATTTGTTAAGAAGTCAAAGTGTAATTTTGCTAATCAAGCAGTAAAATATCTTAGTCATATTGTTTCCAAGGTGTGGTTATTGATCCTTTTAAAGTGCAAATGATGCTAGATTATTTAGTTCCAAAAACTATTGAGGCATTACATGGCTTCTTACAATTACCAAACTATTATTGCAAGTTTGTCTGCGATCATGGCAATATTAGTGCTTTGAAAAAGGATTCATTTAAATGGAGGGATAAAGTAAAGGAAGCATTTATGTGCATAAAGCAGGCCTACTACACTAATTATTTTAATAAGGTATTTATTATTAAATCTAATACTTTAAGAGTTGGAATGGGTGCAATATTAATTCAAGAAGGTCGTCTTATAGTCTTTACTAGTAAGGCTTTATTACCAAAACATCTTAGTATGTCTATTTATGACAAAGAGATATTAGATGTTGTCTATGCAGTTACAAAGTGATGTCTTTACTTGATTGGACAATGTTTTCAAATTCAGACTAATCATAAAAGTCTGAAATATTTATCAGAATAGCGAATCTCTTCTATAAAGTAACGAAAATAGATCTCCAAATCTAGAATATGATTATGAGATTATATATAAAAAAGGATATGATAATTTTGTTTTTGATGCATTATCTTGCATCCTAGAAAATGCAAAGCTAGTAGAAATATTTATCTTTACTTGTAATATCCTTGCACAAATTAGGAAGAAGTGATGGAATAGTTTCAAAACTTGAAAAATCATTGAAAAATTGCAAAAAGATCCTAGTTCAATTACCCATTACTCTTGGGATTATACAGACTTGCACTACAAGGGCAAGATAATACTTGTTGCTAATTTTACATATAAGGACATGCTCTTACAAGAGTTCCATGCTTCACTAACCGCTAAACATTTGGGATTTCTTTGTATTTATAAGCGGCTTTGTCATAAGTTTTATTGGAAGGGTACGAAGAATGAAATCAAAAGATTTGTAACTATATGTGACATTTGTCAATATTACAAAAGTGAATTTATGGTGTATCCTGGTCTTCTCTAACCCTTACCCATTCCCGAAGAAACTTGGATTGATATCTCTATGGACAAAGCAATTATTTTTGTTGTTGTGGATTAATTGACTAAATACGTTCATTTTTATCCCATCAATCATCCTTATATTGTTGCTCGATTTTTTATTGAAAATATTATGAAACTACATGATATTTATAAATTCATTATTAGTGGCAAGATAAAGTTTTCACTAATAATTAAAAAAAATTATTTTGTTTGTAATTGAATATAAGCACTACTTATCACCTACAAACAATGGATAATTGATATTCATAAACATCACAAAGTAAAGATTTTACTTAAGACTAGGCCATGTAGATTGACGGCCTAAAATAACAACAAATGCCAGTGGCAAAATAAACATTTCAATTTTTTTTTAAAAAAAAAAAAAGTGGTGATGGGGAAACCACCTTAGAAAGAGAAATTTTTTACACCAATGAATTGGCATCAACTTGTGATGCACAGAACATTGCACAGCAAGTCAAAGTGCATCGTCAAATTTGTACCTTGCAAGTACAAAAGATGACACAACGGGCTATTTGCATACGTTGAAGTCACCTACTTTTTTAGTCCCCTAGCTGCTTCATCTTCTTATAAATAAGAGGCATGTAGAACCCCTCACACAGCATCTCTCCTGGTGAGAAGCCCCCTCGTTCTTTCTGCACCCTCTTAGTTCCTTCAACCTTCAATTTTCTGTCATAAATTTAGCCATGGAAGTTCAGTTTGCAAGAGTTGAGAAAGCAGGAATATTTTCTTGTAGTTCTAGGAGGTTCAAGACTTTACTTGAGAAGTTTACGGTAAAGGTAAATAATATTGCTAGGAACATAAAGAAAGCTGGCCAAGACGACCCAAGACGAGTTACTCATTCCCTAAAAGCAGGACTTGCACTGGCGTTGGTATCAATAATCTACTCCTATCAACCACTTTATAAGAACTTTGGAGACTCGGCGATGTGGGCTATAATAACTGTGGTTGTTGTCTTTGAATTCTCTGTGGGTAAGTCTCTCTCAATTTTTTGATCTCTTTTTCATTTTAAAACAAGTAATGCTAGGAGCATTAAAACTTGTTCATAACATCATTTTTATTAATTAAATAATCCTCGTATACAGATATTTTTATTAATTAACAATCTCAACTTATATAGTGGATGTATGTACGGATATAAATTATTTATACATTTATAGTGGATGTATGTACGGATATAAATTATTTATACATTTATAGTGGATGCATGTACGGATATAAATTAAAGAAAGCAACAAGTTACATTGACAATGTTATTGAATCATTGTTGTACAGGAGCTACTATTGGGAAAGGAGTGAACAGGGGAATAGCAACATTTCTGGCTGGAGCACTGGGTCTGGGAGCTTTCTATCTAGCAAACTTCTCTGGACATATTGGCAAGCCTATATTTATTGGCGTCTTTGTCTTTCTACAAGGTAACAATTGTCAAAACCCTAAAGAGGTGCCTGGTCTTCTGCTCAAATTGATCATTTTGGTCTTTTGTTGTCTGCAGCTGCCACATCAACGTTTATCCGGTTCGTCCCAAAAATCAAAGCAAGATACGACTATGGTTTGCTGATTTTCATTTTGACATTCTCTATGGTATCCATATCCGGTGTGCGATACGATGACGTTTTAGCGGTAGCACACAAGAGGTTATCAACCATCATCATAGGTGGGTTTGCTTGCGTGATCATCTCTATTGTTGTTTTTCCTGTCTGGGCCGGCCCAGATCTTAATAATCTGATTGCTCTTAACTTGGAAAAGCTGGGCAACTTCTTGGAAGGTATGTCTTCAATAAAGCACAGAAAAATTCCACCAGTATAATTGTAGTTACTGCCGTGTGCTTAGAACGATAACAGGACAAAGGAAAATTTATAGGATTTGGAGATGAATGCTTCAAAACAAAGGAGGGTGGAGGAACCAAACGCGACAAATCATTTCTGCAAGGGTACAGAAGTGTTCTAAATTCTAAAAGTGCCGAAGAGTCTTTGGTGGGTATTCCTAAAAGATCTTTGCTTGCCACTTTCTCACTTGCCATGAAACTCTTCTGATAGTATTTTTTTCGTTCCTCAGGCCAATTTTGCCAGATGGGAGCCACCACATGGTCGTTTCAAGTTTCGCCATCCATGGAAACTATATCTGAAAATTGGAACTTTAATTCGCCAATGCGCCTATAGAATTGAAGTACTTCATAGCCGTCTAAGTTCTGATATAAAGGTAACAGAAGTCCTTATCATTGCAATTTTTATACTTATACTAAATTTGGAATCGTACGGTGCATGGATTTTGGATTTATGATTAAAAAGTTAAAATAATAAAATTTATTATTAACTAAATCTAATTTAAATTAAGTTTGTTTTATAATCAATTTTAATTTTAAAAATAAATAATTAAATTAAATTTATTGTAAACCAACTTTTTTCTTTAAAACATTTTTTAAGAAAATAATATAAAAATTTACGGTTTTTTTTTTTGGCTTTCTTAAGACAACTTGAGAGTAGTTTTTTTTTTAAGAAAAAATAAGTAAATTTGAGATTTTTTTTGGACAATTCTTTTTTTTTTTAAAAAAGAAGAATCCAAAGTTGTTTTTTTTTTTTTTTGTTTTCATTTTTTTTTCATTTATCAAAAAATTTTATAATTACAAAGATTTAATTAAAATCAATATAAATCAATATAATTGTTGTTTGATTTCCCAACCTCAATAATATATATTCACAATAAAAATCAATATAAACCAATGTTGTTGCAGGCACCATTAGAAGTTACAATCGAAATCCAGGAGGCATGCATAGAAGCAAGCATTGAATCCGGCAAAGCACTCAAGGAATTAGCATCGGCAGTCAAAACAATGACTAAAACATGTAAGGCTGACGCCCACATTGAAAATGCCAAGTCTGCCTCCAAGAACCTCAGATCATTACTCAAATCAGGCCAATGGGAAAGCATTGATCTCCTGCAGTTAGTCCCAGTGATAACAGTAGCTTCAATGCTACTTGACATGGTGGAATGCGTCGAAATAATTGCTAAACCCATACATGAACTTGCTGCCAGAGCACATTTTGATGGTGTAAACCCTGGTGCATCACCAGAAAAACTGGAGCAGGGGAAGCTCCTGAATCTGAAGCTGGATTCCAAGGTTGATTGCCATCACGTCATTGTTCCCATAAACGAGGAAACTCCAGCTATCTCGAGAGATGAAAACTCTCAGAAATGAACACAAATATCCAAGTAATTCTGTCGGCGAAGCCTTCCGCTCCAGCATTCATCGTCAAGGTTCCTGCTTATTTCAGAACATAACACTTGAGAAAGTCCTGTCATTCATCGTCATGGGGTCTTAGTTTCTTACGTGGATTCCACCCCAACTTAATCCATGGTTGGAGTCCTGAAATAATTGTATTAACGCGACGTGCCCTTAATAAGAAAAATATCTAAGTAGGGATCTCGGTATGGCCTAGAACTTCTTGCGAATGCGCGCGCGCGCGCAAGAAAGATGGGTTTGATGAGAGTTGGCGCAGAAGTGTGTGGGTGTGCAGTAAAGTCTGGCACGTAAAGTTTCCTCCAACATTTTGTATTTTTTTATGTGAAGTGCGAGAAATAAAAGCTCCTTTCTGGTATTGGAAAGACATTTTTCGTACTACAGCCACTCGGGGAAATGCTCTTTCCTTTTGCCCCACGACACGAAGTGGTTTTCCTTTTGATAACACTGTCGACTTATCATTTTAGCCTGGAGAGGGAAAACGTACGAAGCAATGTCGAACATTTCTTTCCACTTCTTTATTTATTTATTTATTTATTTATTATTATTATTATTATGTTTTTATTCTTTTAACCCATAGGGGCGGCGGCCTAAGTGGCTTTTGCTTTCCGCTTCTTCGTTGTCTTTTATTTACGCCTAGAATGTAATACAATGAAAACTATATTGAACGGGGTCAAATTTAAGTCCAAATTTAATAATATTAATATCTTTAATTAGATTGACATATAGAAAAGTCAAATTATTGAATAGTAAGTGTATATATAAAAGAGTAATTTAAATTCTAATATCAAAACAAATCATTCTTTCAAATCTCCACATTTATTTAAGAGCCCAAATTAATAAATAAAAAATTTATAAATCGTATCAATTATCTGTATTTTAATGAAGTAACATTTTATATTCTCTTAACAACTTGTAAATTCCCACAGAAAGACTTAAAAGTAATAACCGGAGCACAAAAGAATCGAACGTGCAGACAGCCCAAGTTCTTGTTGCCTGGTTTGAAAAGAAGTATGCCTTTTTTTTTTTTCCTTTCTTTTCTGTTATTTTTTCCCCGCCAATGAACGTTTTGATAAGTTTCCGATTAACTTGTTGGCCACAACCTCTGGTCAAAATATGAGACTATGTACTTGTCAATAAATGTAACACTGAGTATTATAGCAGCCTGTGTGTGTTCCACATGCAATGTGGTGTTGGATACAAACACATTATACTGGGCTAAGCTTAGCAGTCATTCTCTTCTATCTATGCCCACCCTCCAGTTAGCTGCCTTTGTAGACATTTAGAGTCGGCTAAGCTAAGTAGTCATTTTCGTATAAGCCAGTGCATGTGACCACCCCACTTGAGAATTTTCCCTCTAAGAACATGTATCTGCCAGTGCAGTGCATCTGCATCCGACATCTTTGCCTTCATTTATTTACGTTTCGGTTCAGATATCTTGCACTTTATTACAAAAGTAACTTTTCCACATGATATTGTAGCCGACATTGCAGCTTCTAAAAATAAACCAAAAAAAAAAAAAAAAAAAAAGGAGGAAACCCTGTCGCAAAAATCTGGAATGTTTCCAGCCATCCAGATTGACGATTTGCATTGCCAAAAGTTAGGTAACAAAAATAAACAATCTGTGTCAATTTTTCATTGATTCGAAGGGGATGTTTTTCAACCTCCACTAATTATGACTAGAATTCCACTAAGATAAAATAGTTTTTCTCTTGTACGGATTCACTAATAAAAAAAAGTAAAAAAAAAAAAAAAAAAAAAACATCTCTTGCACGGGATGTGCGCAACGAGTAGGTGACCTATATCTTTCTTGTCTTTAATGCCCATCTTGAGGGTAGAAACGGATGCTCTGTCTGCTCCATAACAAAGTCTGCGCCCGTGGTAATGAAAGCAGGTTGATTTGACTCAATGATAATGAAATTGTTAATAATATCGAGTCCCAATTTTAGTGCGAACTTTATGGTTTTACTTCCTGAAAAACGCCAACCTTGAGCAACCGTACTTTCTATTGCACTGAAATGAAAGTAGTTGTTTTATAGTTGTTATTGTGCACGTATTGTGTATTTCCTTGCAATGCACACCCTTGCGTTACACACTCGCCAAAAAATCCTTAGAGTCGAGGCTTTGACGCCAAAAAATTCTAAGTGATAACTGATGATGTATTAATAATTTAAAATTTGTCTAAAAGAAAATTTTTTAACTAAAAAATACCACACATGTACATATTTTAAGTAGAAATTACATCGACATAAAACATGATAATAATTTCAGAGTTATTGTTGATTAAGTCATCGTAAAAAAAAAAAAAATACAAACACATGCATAAATCAAATTTATCACATGGCAAAGGTGATCATTGTACTTTTCAAATTGTACTCCTTCTCAAGGGCGGAGCATGACTTAACAAATTGTTTGCACTCAATTTCCATGGGATTGAAACATTGAATATGTGCCTTACCCACTCATCCAAATCAGGTACTCGACCACTTCCTTCAAGAATGAAAATGGGGAAAGCCTTCAAAATCATGTAGATCCTCTCCCCTTCTTCTGAGAACGGTATTAATATAACGGAGAGTATATGCCAAATGCCATGTAGAACTACAGCACGTATGCCATGCCACAATTATTGGGAATGAATTTTGCATGGCATATACAATGTGAAGCTTAGGTACCTAATTATGATGGTATCGCATTTGGAATTTAACTTCTACTTATGTCAACAAAAGTAAAAGTAGCTTCTATAACCATGTTTGGATGGATTTATTAAGTTCTTTATCGGTTATGATACATGACAAAATAATTAAATTAAATATTTATTCTTGGTCTAGCTTGCAAGGTGTATCTAGCACAATCTTCTCTTACAAAAATGTAATGTATCACTCTTACTTTTTCATTTTAAATATATATATATATATATATCTGTGTGTGTGTGTGTGTGTGTGTGTGTGTGTGTGTGTGTGTGTGTGTGTGTGTGTGTGTGTGTGTGTGTGTGTGTGTGTGTATAAGAGATATTTATTTATAAAAGAGCTATAGTACATAGATGCAAAGAATGTAAATACCCCGTTAAAGATACAAAAGTAAAAGATTATAAAAAATGAATTAAATTAAAAGGTTTTTAGTAATATCGAAGATCAATTTAATTATGTTTGATACCTTTTCTTACATCTGTGGCTATCAAATTTTTTCCTTCAAGGAATGACGGTATATAGCATGGTAATTTCCTGAAACAGCGCATATTTGATGGATATCCGATTGGTCAAATTGCAGAGGCAATTACACTTATTGAGGATCTCATCTCTTGTGACCCTGCAAGTGCATGACATTGCAAAATCTACAAGTTCCTTCGAAGTCCACGCTACCCACACAAAATGAAGAAGTGGTCAGCATATAAAGGCAAGAGAGGTGGGATTTGAATTGTTTTCCACTACAAAATCTCCCTGCCTAATAGTCAGTGGTATCGACAAATTGCTCCTTTGTTTCGTGCCCCAATGGCTGAAAATTATGCAGCAAGTTTTCTAACATTTGTGGGAGCATATATAACCTTAATAAACTAACCCACTTATCATAGTCTAATTTCACCACCGTATCCAACTTTTCTAGTATTTTGTCTTCTTGTTCTCATCAAGAAAAATTTAATCCAAGTTGCTCAAAGTGGCTTCCATTCCCTTCCATTGCTTTCTAAAGCAAATAATCACGAGGTTTTTGGTAATCTGAAGCATGTGGGACAACATATAATGGTATTACATCATCAAAATGAAAATTTCTAACCAAGTTCGATGTCTTATCACTTATACCGGTGGCATATTCCTTTAACGAGATCTTAAAAAGAAAATAAATAATCTGTCTATTCTGTACTATAATCGAAAATTAGAGCTGTTTAGGTATATGTAATAGCATTATGTCAAAATATTTTTAATTAATAATATTAGAATATTTTAACAATATTTTTATTAAAAATTTGATCATAATATAATTTGACTAACAAAAAATATTTATGTATTATTGTACTATTAAAAATTATAATTTTAAATTTAATAAATACGTCTAATTTAAATTATGAAATTGTGGATATATGAAGTCAATTATCTTTCCTTTTAATATACTAACTCTATTTAAAAGTATTATTGCAATGTGATCACAACAAAATATAGTAGAGAGAAATTAATATCTAATAATAATGTCCTTATTTAATAAATTTAACAATTAGCATCCAAGTTAATGATTTTAAAACTAAATATTTTTTTATAAGGAACGTAACTCTATTTATCTAATACTATTAGTTACAAAATAATTGAGATGTATTAATATTTTTATTAAATATATTTGTTTATTTAAAAATATCAAATATATTTGATTGAAGATATTTAATTACCTAATGAAGCTAATAGTATTATTTATAATAGTGTATTGCTGAATTTTTTAAGGGATAACTATAATATACTTTAATTATTTTATCTAACTTATAATTAATTATGAATATCTACAGTTATGTAACTAGTTTGATATAATTGTACATTTCATTTGTTATTTTATTTGCTAAATTAAACTTCTTAAAATGATATGAGTAAGTCAATTTCTACTTAAATATTATGAATCTTGATTTATATTATGAGTGAGTAAACTTATTACTAGTAAAAATTTAAGTATTAAACATGAGAATAAAATAATAAGTTAAGTTTTGTATTTATAAAAAATAATTATTATCAACAACATTAAGAAAAATATTTTACAAATATAAAGTACAAAAGAATATTTGTAATTTACAAAAAAAGGTGACTATGTTTTGTAGATAAAGTTAATTTTTGTACTCATATGACAAAACTCACAATTATGAAATTTATTGGATTACAAATTATATAAGAGTACATTATTGAGATGATTAATTTTACGACAGGACTTAATACTTTAAGATTAGTAGTAGATGACTTTTTTTTTTTTAGCGAAATTCATTTTAAATTCATTACCTTTTAAATATGAGTCATTTCAAATTTATTACAACACTATAAAGTTAAAATGGAATGATAATGAATTGAGTAGTATGTTTGTTTAGGAGGAAATGAGTTAAAAAAATTGATTAACTTCATTAATTTCTTGTACTTAAATGTTGTGAAAGGAATAAAAGTGAAAGTTAATTAATTAAAGAAAAAAAATCCTATTTATGATTCTTAGGCTAAAAAGAAGAAACAAAAAGGCAATAAATATTATTTTTGTTAAAAGAATTGGATACTATTAGAAAAGTTACTTGAAACATAACTTTTGGTTTGAAAAAGAAAGACAAATTTAAATGTTTTAGCATATTTAAAATTAAATTTAATTGATGTCCCTCGTAATACTTGGTGGATTGATTATTATGTTATTACTTATGTATCTAATATGATGTAGGGAATTCATTATGATTCAATTATTTTAGTTTATATAAGAATACAATCATTATAAGTTTATATATTCTTATTAAGGGTTTATATAAACTAAAATTTGATGATACTACTGCAAAATCCTTACTTAATGTGCATTATAATATTGAATTTAAGTATAACATGATGAATTATGCTTACTTATGCTACAAACATTTTGGGTTATAAGTCTAAAGAAACATTAGTGAAATTAGCTACCAATAAGATTTTTTAGAATTTGGATTTAATTGATATTGGAATGTATATGAATTGCATTAAGTGTAAGAAAACCAAACATATTATGAAAAAGGTCATAATAAATATCCAACTTCTTTAAGTTATATATTATGATATCTATAGATCTGTTAACACTTTAACTCTTAATAAAAAATTATATTTCATCAATTTTATAAAATTTTTTTCACATTATAGTTATATCTATTTGTTTTATAAAAGTCTCAATTATTAAATATCCTTGAGGTATATATAAAGGAGATTATAAGTAAGATAGAGGTGAAAATTATAAGATTTAATGGAGGTAGTATATATTATATATAATAGAATAATTTAGAGAAATGTTTTGGTTTATTGGTAAAATTTCTCAAAAATTATCATATATGTGCATGGTAATTATATTAGGTACACTTTAATAAAAGATGTGATTGAAATGTGTGATTAAATATTAATAAATATGGTCAAAAGTATAATAAGTAACTTCTTTCTACCTAAATTTTTGTAAATATATGTAATCAAAATCCCAAATTATTTATTAATTAGAATATCTAATATAGAAATTTAAGGTATTTTTATTGAGTTGTAAATGTAAAGAAAATTTAATTTAATGTAATTGTATGTTTGAAGTTACTTAACAATAATAAAAATCTATATGAAAATAAATTAAACTTTCAAATAATTAATAGTTATTTTATTAGTTATCTAAGGAAGTTTAAAGGATATATAACTTTAGAATGAGAATTATAAAACTAATAATGTAAAATTTGTTAAGATGGTGAAGTTGATGGGAGTAAAGAATATCAAAATATAAATATAAAAAATTATGGTAAATATTTCTTTATTTATAATAGTTCCTTTATTAACTATCATATCAAATGTTGTTCTAAAAATTAAAAAACATTTGAATAATGAAACACTTTCTAAGAGAAGTAACTCACAAATGATTAATGTAAATAAATCGCAAAGGGATAGTATTAAGAAGATCTCAAAAAAAAATCAACTATTTGGATGATTAGATGATTTATTTGTAAACAATAAAATTTTAATATTGGAATTGATATGGATCTAATTTTATTTTCATAACCATAAAAGTATGAAATTTGATTTTAGTATTGGTAACTTAGTACGTCTTCAAGTTATATTAAATGGAAGTGAAATTTGTCTTTTTTTAATAGAAATCTAGAAAAAGAAGTTTATATGAATTAATTTGAAGATTTTGTTTTTCATAAAGGATCAAGATTAAATGGTGTATAAATTCAAGAAATCAATATATGGACTAAAACAAGTTTTTTTACAATAATTTACTATGTTCAATAATGTTATAATGTATTTTGGATTTAAGGAAAACATCATTGATCAATTTATATACTAAAAAATTGATGAGAATAAGTTTGTTTTTTAATCTTGTATATTGCTTATTACTAATAATTTAAGTATATTCATTACGTTAGAGAATTTTTTTGAAAGAATTTTTTAATAAAAATATAGGAATATAAATAATCTATAATAGATTACAATGAATAAGGATTATCTCAAAATAGTTATATCAAAAAATTTTAAAGAAATTTAATTTGAGTATCTATTTACCTTAAGTTATTTTTATACATAAAGGTAATAAATTTAGTTTCATGCAATGCTTTAAGAATAATCTATAATGTAAGAAAATGAAATTAATCTTATATGCCTCTATTATTGGCAGTTTAATGTATTTGTTAGTTTATATTAAATTGAATATTAGTTTCATGGTTGAAACGTTAGAGACGGACGTGAGATACAGTTTACAGTTAATTCCACTCTTCAATTGAAAAAGGGTTTGTTAGAGGTGCCAGTCACGTCAATGTACCCAAGGTTTCACTTGGCTTTAGGCCTTAGCAGAGAATAATGGAATTAGTCTGATTAAAATAGCAGACAGATGCCAGTGGCAGAATAAACATTTCAATTTTTTTTAAACAAAAAAAAAAAAGTGGTGATGGGGAATCCACCTTAGAAAGAGAAATTTTTGACACCCATGAATTGGCATCAACATGTGATGCACAGAACATTGCACAGCAAGTCAAAGTGCATCGTCAACCAAATATCTTTTTGTACCTTGCAAGTACACAAGATGACACAACGGGCCATTTGGTTACGTTGAAATCACCTACTATTTTTGTCCCATAGCTGCTTCATCTTCTTATAAATAAGAGGCATGTAGAGCCCCTCACAAAGCATCTCTCCTGGTGAGAAGCCCTCTCGTTCCATCTTTCTGCACCCTGTTAGTTCCTTCAACCTTCAATTTTCTGTCATAAATTTAGCCATGGAAGTTCGGTCTGCAAGAGTTGAGAAAGCAGGAATATTTTCTTGTAGTTCTAGGAGGTTCAAGACTTTACTTGAGAAGTTTACGGTAAAGGTAAATAATATTGCTAGGAACATAAAGAAAGTTGGCCAAGACGATCCAAGACGAGTTACTCATTCCCTAAAAGCAGGACTTGCACTTGCGTTGGCATCAATACTCTACTCCTATCAACCACTTTATAAGAACTTTGGAGACTCGGCGATGTGGGCTATAATGACTGTGGTTGTTGTCTTTGAATTCTCTGTAGGTAAGTCTCTTCCAATTTTTTGATCTCTTTTTCATTTAGAAACAAGTAATGCTAGGAGCATTAAAACTTGTTCTTAACATCATTTTTATTAATTAAATAATCCTCGTATACAGATATTTTCATTAGTTAACAATCTCAACTTATATGGTGGATGCATATACGGATATAAATTAAAGAAAGCAACAAGTTCCATTGACAATGTTATTGAAACATTGTACAGGAGCTACTATTGGGAAAGGAGTGAACAGGGGAATAGCAACATTTCTGGCTGGAGCACTGGGTCTTGGAGCTTTCTATCTAGCAAACTTCTCTGGACATATTGGCAAGCCTATATTTATCGGCGTCTTTGTCTTTCTACAAGGTAACAATTGTCAAAACCCTAAAAAGGTGCCCGGTCTTCTGTTCAAATTGATCATTTTGGTCTTTTGTTGTCTGCAGCTGCCACATCAACGTTTATACGGTTCGTCCCAAAAATCAAAGCAAGATATGACTATGGTTTGCTGATTTTCATTTTGACATTCTCTTTGGTATCCATATCCGGTGTGCGATACGATGACATTTTAGGGGTAGCACATAAGAGGTTATCAACCATCATCATAGGTGGGTTTGCTTGCGTGATCATCTCTATTGTTGTTTTTCCTGTCTGGGCCGGCCCAGATCTTAATAATCTGATTGCTCTTAACTTGGAAAAGCTGGGCAACTTCTTGGAAGGTATGTCTTCAATAAAGCACAGAAAAGTTCCACCAGTATATTTGTAGTTACTGCCGTGTGCTTAGAACGATAACAGGACAAAGGAAAATTTATAGGATTTGGAGATGAATGCTTCAAAACAAAGGAGGGTGGTGGAACCAAACGCGACAAATCATTTCTGCAAGGGTACAGAAGTGTTCTAAATTCTAAAAGTGCCGAAGAGTCTTTGGTGGGTATTCCTAAAAGATCTTTGCTTGCCACTTTCTCACTTGCCATGAAACTCTTCTGATAGTATTTTTTTCGTTCCTCAGGCCAATTTTGCCAGATGGGAGCCACCACATGGTCGTTTCAAGTTTCGCCATCCATGAAACTATATCTGAAAATTGGAACTTTAATTCGCCAATGCGCCTATAGAATTGAAGTACTTCATAGCCGTCTAAGTTCTGATATAAAGGTAAAAGAAGTCCTTATCATTGCAATTTTTGTACTTATACTAAATTTGGAATCGTACGGTGCATGGATTTTGGATTTATGATTAAAAAGAGTTAAAATAATAAAATTTATTATTAACTAAATCTAATTTAAATTAAGTTTGTTTTATAATCAATTTTAATTTTAAAAATAAATAATTAAATTAAATTTATTTTAAACCAACTTTTTTCTTTAAAACATTTTTTAAGAAAATAAAATAAAAATTTAGGGTTTTTTTTTTTTGCTTTCTTAAGACAACTTGAGAGTAGATTTTTTAAGAAAAAAATAAGTAAAAATTGAGATTTTTTTAACAATTCTTTATTTTAAAAAAAAAAGAAGAATCCAAAGTTTTTTTTGTTTTTTTTGTTTTATTTTATTTTCATTTATCAAATAATTTTATAATTAGAAAGATTTAATTAAATCAATATAAATCAATATAATTGTTGTTTGATTACAATTAAATTTATATTAATTTATTTATATAAGAATTTTATGTTTATAATATATTTTAATATTCTTGATATATGAATTTACCATAAATCGTTATATAAATAATGCTTAAGTTTTTATTCCAACCTCAATAATATATTTTCACAATAAAAATCAATATAAACCAATGTTGTTGCAGGCACCATTAGAAGTTACAATCGAAATCCAGGAGGCATGCATAGAAGCAAGCATTGAATCCGGCAAAGCACTCAAGGAACTAGCATCGGCAGTCAAAACAATGACTAAAACATGTAAGGCTGACGCCCACATTGAAAATGCCAAGTCTGCCTCCAAGAACCTCAAATCATTACTCAAATCAGGCCAATGGGAAAGCATTGATCTCCTGCAATTAGTCCCAGTGATAACAGTAGCTTCAATGCTACTTGACATGGTGGAATGCGTCGAAACAATTGCTAAACCCATACATGAACTTGCTGCTAAAGCACATTTCGATGGTGTAAACCCTGGTGCATCACCAGAAAAACTGGAGCAGGGGAAGCTCCTGAATCTGAAGCTGGATTCCAAGGTGGATTGCCATCACGTCATTGTTCCCATAAACGAGGAAACTCCAGCTATCTCGAGAGATGAAAACTCTCAGAAATCAACACAAATATCCAAGTAATTCTGTCGGCGAAGCCTTCTTCTCCAGCACTCATCGTCATGGGGTCTTAGTATCTTACGTAGATTCCACCCCAACTTAATCCATGGTTGGAGTCCTGAAATAATTGTATAAACGCGACGTGCCATTAATAAGAAAAATGTCTTAGTAGGGATCTCAGTATGGCCTAGAACTTCTTGCGAGTGCGCGCGCGCGCGCCCAAGAAAGATGTGTTCGATGAGAGTTGGCGTAGAAGTGTGTGGGTGTGCAGTAAAGTCTGGCACGTAATATTAGTGAGTAAGCTTATTACTATTAAAAATTTAAGTATAAACATAAGAATTAAACAATGGGTTACGTTTTGTATTTGTTGTCAACGACATTAAGAAAAATATTTTAAAAATAGAAAGTATAAAAGAATATTTACAATTTGCCAAAAAGTCAGACTATGCTTTGTAGATAAGTTAATTTTTGTACTCTTACGGAAAAACTCATAATTATGAAGTTTATTGGGTTACAAATTATATAAGAGTACATTATTGATATGATTAATTTTGCAAGAAGACTTAATACTTAGGATCAGTAGTAAATGACTCTTTTTTTAGTGCAATTCATTTTAAATTTATTACTTTTTAAATATGAGCCATTTCAAATTTATTACAACACTATAAAGTTAAAATGGAATGATAATAAATTAAGTAGTACGTTTGTTTAGGAGGAAATGAGATAAAAAAAAAAAAATGTGAGTAACTTCATTAATCTCACAGACATAAATGTTGTGAAAGGAATAAAAGTGAAATCAATTAATTAAAGAAAAAACAGCCTATTTATGCTTCTTAGGCTAAAAAGAAGAAACAAAAGGGCAATAAGTATTATTTTTGTTAAAAAGTTGGATACCATTAGAAAAGTTACCGGACACATAACTTTTAGTTTGAAAAAGAAAAGCAAATTAAATATTTTAGCATATTTAAAATTAAATTTAAATGATATCCCTTATAATACCTAGTGGATTGATTATTATACTACTACTTATGTATCTACTATGATGTAGGCGATTCATTATAATTTAATTATTTTAGTTTATATAAGAATACAATCATTATTAGCTTATGTATTCTTATTGATATATAAACTAAAATTTGATGATACTTTTGCAAAATCCTTAATGTGCGTCATAATATTGAATTTAAGTATAGCATGATGAATTATGCTTACTCATGCTATAAACATTTTGGGTCATAAGTCTGAAGAAACATTAGTGAAATTAGCTACCAATAAGATTTTTTAGAATTTGAATTTAATTGATGTTGGAATATATATGAATTGCATTAAGTGCAAGTAAACTAAACATAGTATGAAAAAAGTCCTAATAAATATCCAACTTCTTGAATTTATATATACTGATATCTATAAATTTTTTGACACTTTAATTCTTAATAAAAATTTATATTTCATCAATTTTATAGATTTTATTTTACATTATAATTATATCTATTTGTTTTATGAAAGTTTCAATCATTAAATGTCCTTGAGGAATATATAAAGGAGGTTACAAGTAATTAAATAGAGGTGAAAATTATAAGATTTAAATGATGTTGTAAGTATTATGTAAAACGAAATAATTTGGAGAAATGGCTAGGTTTATTGGTAAAATTTCTCAAAAGTTATCATATAAGTGCATGCTAATTATATTAGATAAACCGTAATAAAGGATGTGATTGAAATGTGTGATTAAATATTAATAAATATGGTCAAAAGTATAATAAGTAACTTTTTTCTACCTAAATTTTTGTAAATATATGTAATCAAAATCCCAAATTATTTATTAATTAGGATATCTAATAAAGCAATTTAAAGTGTTTTTATTAAGCTATAAATGTAAAGAAAATTTAATTTAAAGAAATTGAATGTTTGGAGTTACTTAACAATAGTAAAAATCTACATGAAAATAAATTAGACTTTCAAATAATTAATATTTACTTTATTAGTTACCTAAAGAAGTTTAAAGGGTATATAACTTTAGTTTGAGAAATTGTAAAAATTGGTAATGTAAAATTTATTAAGATGGTGAAGTTAATGGGAGTAAAGAATTTCAAAATATAAATATAAAAACATTATGGTAAATATTTCTTTATTTACATTAGTTCGTTTATTCATTATCATATTAAATGTTGTTCTAAAAATTAAAGAACGTTTGAATAATGAAACACTTTCTAAGAGAAGTAACTCATAAGTGATTAATGTAAATAAATTACAAAGGGATAGTATTAAGAAGATTTCAAAGAAAAAAAAAAGATCAATTATTTTAGATGATTATGCAATTTATTTGTAAAGAATAAAATTTTAATACTAGAATTGATAAGGATCTAATTTTATCTTCATAACCATAAAAGTATGAAATTTGATTTTAGTATTGGTGACTTAGTGTGTCTTCAAGTTATATTAAATGGAAGTGAAATTTGTCTTTTTAAATAAAAATCTTGAAAAGGAAGTTTATACGGATTAATTTGAAGATTTCCTAAAGGATAAAGTTTAAATGGTGTATATATTTAAGAAATCAATATATAGACTAAAACAAATTTCTTTACAATAATTTATTATGTTCAATAATATCATAACATATTTTGGATTTATGGAAAATATCAATGTTCAATTTATATACTAAAAATTAATGAGAATAAGTTTGTTTTTTAATCTTGTATATTGCTTATTACTAATAATTTCAATATATTCATTATATTAAAGAATTATTTTGAAAGATTTTCTTAATAAAAATATAGGAATATAAATAATCTATAAAATATTACAATGAATAAGGATTATCTCAAAATAAGTATATCGAGAAAATTTTAAAGAAATTTAATTTGAGTATCTATTTTCCTAAAGTTATTTTTATACAAAAAGGTAATAAATTTATCGCCATACAATGCTTTAAGAATAATCTATGATGTAGGAAAATAATATTAATTCCATATAGCTCTATTATTGGTAGTTTAATGTATTTGTTAGTTTATATTAAATTGAATTTAGTTTCATACTTGAAATGTGAGGTTAGTGTAAAAGTGATTTTAGAGTAGATTGAAAAAAAATTATAAAAACGTATTAAGGTACTTATAAAGAATAAAGAATTACATACTTATATTAAAAATAATAATAAACCATTTAGATAGGGTTAGATATTCAAATTTAAATTTTACTACATGCATTGATAAAAAATGTGCACTTTTAAATATTTGTAACTATTATATGTGAGCGTAGTATTGTGGAATAATGGACAAATACCTATCATTATTCCATTTATTACAAAAGTAGAGTTTATGACATGATTTAAAATCATAACTTATGAACTATGGTTATGGAATATTATTTTAGGACTTGGAGTTATTGATGTTATTACCAAACTATTGAAAATTTATGAGAGAATTCCAGGGCAATGTTATTTTCTAAGAGTAATAAATACTTAAAGGGTATCAAATTTAGTGATAACTGAAGTATTTTATCATTAAAGAGAAAGTTCAGAAACAAAGAATATTTGTAAAACATTAATTAATCTTATAATGGTAGATTAAGATAAAGTTCATAACCAACATTATATAAAGAAAATATTTTCATAAAGAGTCTTAGTTGTATTAATGATAATTAATAATGTATGATGTAATGACAATTTAAACTCACTAATGTGTTTTTGACATATATTGTGTATTTTATATTATCTTATAATTATATATACATTACTATTTTAAAGTTAATAAAAAAGTCTTTATAAAATATAATTGTGGACCATTATAAAATTATATTTCATATATATATATATATATATCTTATAACTTTTATATAATAAATTGTAAATGTTGTAATATATGGAAGGAAATGTTATGAATAAATAATACATTACTATCATAAGTCATACTAAATAGTTTATCATATAATGATATTATAATGGACATACAAAAGATTATTATTGTTATTTGTACATAATGATTAATGTAATAAAATTCAATCAAGCTTAGTAAAAGGATGTTAGAATGTTTTCAATTAATAATGTTAGAATATTCTTAAACAATATTCTTCTTAAGGAATTTATCATAATGTGGCTTAATTAGTCAAAAATTATTTTGTACATTATTGAATTATTGAGGACTATAATCTTAAACTTTAGATCTATATTTATATAATTAGTCCTTTTTGTTCCTAACAAAACAAAAATTATATCTAAATGTAAGTGATCATAATAAAGATTAGGAGAAAGTAATCAATTATCACGTTAAGATAAACTCTTCAAATATATTAATGATTTTAATTTATGTGAACTTAGGTCTATTATTTATAACATTATTTACATGAAATATTCAATTTAAGATTTGAAATTAATGTTTGATAATATTATTATTTAAAAATCTAACATATTCTTTTAAGTAGAAGAATATTGATATATGATTATCTCATTGAGCATTATGACATAACTAACTTTTTGCTAAAGTTAGTTGGCTAATTTAGAGGATTTCAATTTATATATTTTAGTTAAGCCTTCACCATTACTTCAAATTTTCATGGCAAAGCTTATATAATTTATGAAGTGTTTTTAATTTACTTGTGTAACTAAATTAAGGATATATACCTGTATAATTTAATTAAAAACATATACTTAAATTTGAACTACTCATTTTTTTTTCCCATAAAACATGAGCTCTTACTAAATAAAATTTATAATGAAAATTGTTGTATTTTTGTACTAAAAAGTATTCAGTAGTGTAATTTTCATAACAATACTATATAGCAATATTTATTAGGGCACCGCTATGTAGTTTTAAACTTTATTATTATAAGAAAATTTTGTTTGGTTTTGATGGTTTTAGAACTCTTAAAACCATAACCATACCTTTAAGTACTATTTATCTAAATTATAACTCATATTTAAACCATTCTTACACAGTTTTAGTGTTTTCAATTCAATTTTGTTTTAGTTAATTTGTCTAAGTAAATTGAATAATTTGGTAAACATCCTTAATAACAATAAGTGAACAATAAAAAATGATCAAATAAAAAAATATATAAAGAAAAATATAAAATAGTTATTTTATTCATTATGGTCATATAGCATCACTTTGTTCCTCGTGAAATCCTTTGATCAATTGAATTGATTCTTTATGTTATTGTCCTATAGGCTTTTGAAGATGATGATGATAGAAAATAACAAGTATAAGAGGCTGTAAAGTTAAAGTTAGGTTTGTTAGCTTTAAGCCCCCCTAATTATTCATAACAAGAATGGAAAATGAGCTTAAACTGTAAATATAAGACCAAAAAACAATGAAAAGGAAAGAAGCATCTCATGAGTACATAAATAACAAAACAAAATGCTTCTCAAGGATATTTCAATGATTAAAAATTCAAATATTTATTTTTAAAGTATAAGGAATCTTGAGAATGAAGACATAAGGTTGGTGAGAATAAAAAGATTTATATGTTATTGTGTAGCTTATGATCCAATAAATCTCTCAATAGAAAAATAGTGAAAAAAAACTGTATAATTAATTACCTTTATACCTATTAAGAATTTTTGTAACTAAGACTAAATTTTAAATAAATATAAAGTTTCATAACAAAAGCATATCCCTAAACTACTATGTTTATAGTTGTGCCCTGTGATAGTAAGGATATTGCTTTTCTCCTTGTCTCTTCACATTGTCTTTTAGCAACCACCTCCTTTAGCATGGGTAAAGGCTTTGTGCCAAGTATATGTCCTTAAACATCATCAAGTTCTTGATTTAAGCCTTGTAAAAAAAAAAACTATCAAATATTCAACATTTTGCTATACAATACTTCATCATTATGGCACTTTTGAATAAGATTGTGAAACATATCCACTTCCTCCTACAGTTAAAAAGGAGTATTAAAATATTTTGTAATAAAGGACGTACCTTAGCTAGCATTTTGAATCATGGAACAAATATCAAAATTTTGTGATACATTCTTAAGATCTAAATACATCTTTCTTAATGCATCTTAAATTTCTTTTAACATTTGGTAAAATAGGTACAAATGTCTAATGTTTTGTCCCATTTAATTAATTAACCACACCATTGCAATTATATTCTCTACTTCTTAAGTACCATTAGCCAAATCTAATAGAGATACTATAGTTGCTTTGGTTAAATATCCCATTTTTTCCTCAACCATTAATCATAAGTAAGACTAATTGATATAACTTTCTAAAATTACTCTCATTTAATTTTTGTGAGGCAATTTAGATTAAGGAGTTTTAAGGGTAATTATGTATGAAAAATAAATAGGAATTAGAGATAGTTAAAGTCCTTTTTTATTTTGTTATAAATGACGTAAGGTTTGTCATTTGATTAGCAACGGTTACCAATGATATATATATTTTTTGAAACTATTGAGTTTTCACATCAAAACCAAAAGAAAGAAAAGCATTCAGCTCCTCTTACACCTATTTAAAATTCATAAAATATTTATTGAGAGATTTCTCTTACTCCTTTGTATGATAAAATTCCTTGCAAAAATCATGTATATGAGATAATTTATCTTTACTAGAATATGAAAAGGTTAAATAATCCATAAGTTTTTTTAACCAATTGACAATAATTAACCAATCCAATTACCTTAGCATTAATAGAAGTATAAATCAACAAAAATATTCTAGTATATTCTCTTAATCAAATCAATTTTACTTCAAAGTTAGATGATGGTTCATTAATAAGATAATCATCCTTATCAATACTACAGAGATACACTCTCGCCATTTTTCTCCAATCCAAATAGTTTGTGCCATTAAGTTTGTATACTGTCTTTATTATCATAGGAACAATATCTAAAATGAGAGCCTTTTCATCTATGTTTTTAGCCATTTTATTGTTTGCCATTATAATCAAAATAAATAATGTCAATAAAAACAATGGCTCAATAAGATCACACAATTGATGAATTAAACTAGAGAAATAAAGGAGAAAGATAGATTATTCTTACTGTAGTGTGGCTAAGGTTTTTCTCCCTTATGAGAATTTTTTGCTTCTCTTTTAGGAGAATTTTTTATCTATCTAATGGGAAACTTCTTTCTAAATAATTTTTTTTGTCTCATTTTTAGGAGACTTTCATCTCTTTAAGGGAATTTTTCTAAACCAACTTTGATAACATATAAAAGAAAAAACTCTTTTCTATTTATCCTTCATAATATAATATGTCAATATATATATATATGACAAAGTATAAATATGTTTGTTTTTACTACCTTATAATAGTAAATAGTTCACATAATAAACATGCACAATAGGTAGAGTCTTAGATTTGTAGAACCCAATTAAGATAACACAACCTTAAATAATTTCCCAATCCCATCTAATCAATTGGAAAAGCAAACCACATTTTTTAAACATATAGAAACTTTATTACTTAACTAGGTATGTAACTAGATAATGGTTAAAATGCAATCAATGTCATAAATAGACATAGTCTTATTCTTTGTTAGAAACTACTATAATTAAGTAGTTACAAAATTAATATTGGATTCTTTTTCTCTTTTCAAGGACATTAGACTAATGCTTCAGTAGGCTATAATGCCTTGCTTCCTTTCGTCCTAATATTTCTACTTAACAACCATAAAAGTTGGATATAAGTTAGATATGCTAGACAAATCTTAAATAAAAATAGTTGAAGAGGTAAGAGTATTCCATTTAAATTTTGATACCCTCATCTCACCACATAAGTTCTGTTTCCTACCTTGGTCATTGCATTTATTACAAAGAACAAGATGTAATGTCAAACAGTAATTAAAGCTAAAGAAATCTTTCATGAAGTCTTCCAACATTACGAGTTCTTCTAAAATGATCATTACATTTCACATATTCTTGTGCTCTAACCCATCTATCAAAAATTTTAGTCTTAACATCTTCCAAATCACCAAAAGGACTTAAAAGATACAAGTTTCCATAAGCCCAATTGTAATGCTAACACTATTTATGTTTGCATCCTAAAGGGAATAGTTTGGTTGTCTAGAATATTGTCCAAGTGACTAAATGCTTGACCATTAAATTGAAATAAGAAAAATTCTATCCATAAGTATATCAAAGCTTTTTGATGAGTTTCATCAAAGACACCATTATTGCAAATCTTAAAAAAAAAAAAAAACAAACCTCATCTCAATCTTATTTTAAGGCTTGTAAAAGGTATAGGATAAGCCTTTAATAACCCTAAAGTGATTACTTTACTTAGTTTGATGGTCACTTTGCCAACAATAAGATTGAAGTGAGAAATAAACTAAATCTCAGAGGCTAATGGCTTTACAAAAATGCCTTAAGTAAAGCTATTATTAGTTATAAATTTAATATTTATGATATATGTTGGACTCCCTTCATTAAGCTTAACATTATGAGTCATCATTCATTTTAGTGGATTGTTCAAGTTTAACATTTAGGTAGCATTCAACTTTTATTAATTGATCTAACTTTGTTTTAGTCTAGTAAGCAAATGAAGCATTACCTCCACTTTCTTTACTCTCATAATTATAAACCTTTAGAAATGGTTAAATAAGAAGCTTTAGGTTACTGTTTATAAAACAAATAATAGCTTGATTAAATATAAGAGATGAAGATTTTCAAAAGTTCTAGAGATTAATTATTAAAATAATGTCCTTTGGCCTTTTAATATTAGTGAATATGTATCTTTTTACATCTAAAATCATATCCATAATTTGGCCATATGATTTTTTTTTTCATTAAGAGAAGGGGGTAGAAACCAAAAATAGATATTCACTTGGAATTCTTACAATTCAATTACAAGAAGTCATGTTATAAATATACATGTCTTTAATTAAAAGCTATGAAATATATGTTCCTCACTTTGAAAATAAGCAAACAAAATCCAAAGGCTTATACTTCACTTGATATGTAGCAAAATGATTAATTTTTCTCAATATAAAGTTAATATCAGCCAAAAAAAAAAAGAAGAAGAAAAGGAAGAAAAGTGCATTTTAAAGGCTTTATTTGACCTTGCCATACCAACCCCAAGGAAATGCCAAATATATGCCTAAATCATTAGTACAAACAAACTTTTAGGGTGCTAAGATTCAAAGTTAAGAGGAAAATAGCTCAAAGCATACACTAAATTCCTTCAAAGGAAATCATTAAGGGATCATAACTAAAAAATGCCTTACTTCTATTAATTTTTAATAAATTATACTTTAATTTTTTTATTTTTAAATACCATATATTTGATATTATAAGTTTTTAAAATTTTTAATGCAATTTAGTTGATTTTTATTTTATATTTCCTTAATTATCTTTATGTGAATGAGCCATTAAGATTTTAATATATTTGCAATAAATATAAATTATAATTATGAGAAATTAGATAAATTAAGCTATTTTAATTTATCATTGATTTTTTAATTAATTAATTCATATTCATATATCAAAATTGACATCTAATTACATGTTATGGCCACCAAAATATTATAACTATTAAAATAATTTAACTAATCCTTTTAATACATAGTTTTTAGAGCTATTTAATTCTTTCATCATAATGATGTTCCAATTAAACATAAAGTGTAGAATTAGTGATTACTATATATTATCCAATTTTATTAATTTCTACATAATGTCATGAATTCCATAAATAAGATCATAACTCTTTATGAATTATCATTTAACCTTACATAAGAATTTTTTGAATCAATATTTGTTGAGAACAAATGAAACATTCATTTATGATCACTTCATTACAATAAATCCTTTATTGATCATTTAACTATCTCCATATAGTTTATAAAATACCCAATTTCACTCTTACAAGCAATCTTTGATTAGGACAACTAAAAGTGAGATAAAAATATACTAATCCCTATATGAAAAATCTCGGTTATCTTAAGTTTAAAGATTACTTACACATAGTCCATTCATAAATTTTCATAATAAATCAATTTAGTGAATTTGTTTAACTAAAAAATATTGATATGATTGTTTAAGTATCTTTATAATTCAGCTTATGAGATTAGTTGCTCTCTTCATAAAAGAAATAAAATATATGCAAGTCTTATAGTTCTATCAATGTCCAATTTTAATGATGCATTAATTAAGAATATTTAAAATAATATTTTAATGTAATAAGTATCTCATAATTGTGATTTCATCATAATTACCTTTATAAAATATATTTATTCTATAAACTTCATCTTGATAACTATATTGTTATACAAACAATAATAAAAAAGATATCTTTAATTGATATATAATAAGCATGTAAATGTATTTATAATTATAATTAACACATTGAAGCAAGGCATTTATTACACCCTCATCTCACCACATAAGTTCTGTTTCCTACTAATATGAATAGTATCCCTTAGTCAATGCATTTATTACAAAGAACAAGATGTAATGTCAAATAGTGATGAAAGCTAAAGAAATCTTTCATGAAGTCTCCCAACATTACGAGTTCTTCTAAAATGCACAATACATTTCACATATTATTGTGCTCTAACCCATTTATCAAAAATTTTAGTCTTAACATCTTCCAAATCACCAAAAGGACTTAAAAGATACAAGTTTCCATAAGCCCAATTGTAATGCTAACACTATTTATGCCTGCATCCTAAAGGGAATAGTTTGGTTGTCTTGCATATTATCCAAGTGACTAGATGCTTGACCATTAAATTGAAAACAAGAAAAAGTCTATCCATAAGCATATCAAAGCTTTTTGATGAGTTTCATAAAAAAAGACACCATTATTGCAAATCTTAAAAAAAAAAAACATAATCTCAATCTTATTTTAAGGCATGTAAGATGTATGGGATAAGTCTTTAATGACCTTAAAATGATTACTTTACTTAGATTGAAGTGGGAAATAAACCAAATCTCAGAGGCCAATGGCTTTACAAAAATACCTTGAGTAAAGCTACTACTAGTTTTAAATGTAATATTCGTGATATATGCTAGACTCCCTTTATTAAGCTTAACATTATGAGTCATCATTCATTTTATTGGATTGTTCAAGTTTAACATTTTGGTAGCATTCAACTTTTATTAATTGATTTGACTTTGTTTTAGTCTAGTAAGCAAATAAAGCATTACCTCCATTTTCTTTACTCTCGTGATCATAAACCTTTAAAAATGGTTAACTAAGAAGCTTTGGCTTATGGTTTATAGAACCAATAATAGCTTGATTAAATATAAGAAATGAAGATTTTTAAAAGTTCTAGAGACCAATAATGTCCTTTGGCCTTTTAATATCGGTGAATATGTATCTTTTTGCATCTAAAAACATAACTTGTTAAAAGAAACTCCATAATTTGGCCATGTGATATTCACTTGGAATTCTTACAATTCAATTACAAAAAGTCATGTTATATATATACATGTCTTTAATTAAAAGCTATGAAACATATGTTCCTCACTTTGAAAATGAGCAAACAAAAATCCAAAGGCTTAGACTTCACTTGATATGTAGCAAAATGATCAAATTTTCTCAATATAAAGTTAATATTGACCAAAAAAAAAAGAAAGAAAAAAAGGAAGAAAAGGCATTTTAAAGGCTTTATTTGACCTTGCCATACCAACCCGAAGGAAACGCCAAATATATGCCTAAATCATTAGTACAAAGAAACTTTTAGGGTGCTAAGATCCAAAGTTAAGAGGAAAATAGCTCAAAGCATACATTAAAGTCCTTAAGAGGGAATCATTAAGGGATCATAACTAAACATGCCTTACTTCTATTAATTTTTAATAAATTATACTTTAATTTTTATATTTTTAAATATCATATATTTGATATTATAAGTTTTTAAAATTTTTTAATGCAATTTAGTTGATTTTTATTTTATATTTCCTTAATTTTCTTTACGTGAATGACCCATTAAAATTTTAACATACTTGCAATAAATATAAATTACAATTATGAAAAATTAGATAAATTAAGCTATTTTAATTTATCATTGATTTTTTAATTAATTAATTCATATTCATATATCAAAATTGACATCTAATTACATATTATGGCCACCTAAATATTACAACTATTAAAATAATTTAACTAATCCTTTTAATACATATTTTTATAACAATTTAATTCTTTCATCATAATGATGCTCCAATTAGACATAAAGTGTAGAATTAGTGATTACTATATATTATCCAATTTTATTAGTTTCTATATAATGTCATTAATTCTATAAATAAGATCATAACTCTTTATGAATTATCATTTTACCTTACATAAGAATTTTTTGAATCAATATTTGTTGAGAACAAATGAAACATTCATCTATGATCACTTCATTATGATGAATCCTTTATTGAATTTAACTATCTCCATATAGTTTATAAAATACCCAATTTCACTCTTACAAGCAATCTTTGATTAAGACAACTAAAATTGAGATAAAAATATACTAATCCCTATATGAAATATCTCAATTATCTTAAATTTAAAGATTACTTGCACATAGTCCATTCATAAATTTTCATAATAAATCAATTCAGTCAATTTGTTTAACTGAAAAATATTGACATGTTTGTTTAAATATCTTTATAATTCAACTTATGAGATTGGCTGCTTTCTTCATAAAAAGAAATAAAACATATGCAAGTCTTATAGTTCTATTAATGTCCAATTTTAATGACGCATTAACTAAGAATATTTAAAATAATATTTTAATGTAATATGTATCTTATAATTGTGATTTCATCATAATTGCCTTTATAAAATATATTTATTCTATAAACATCATCTTGATAACTATATCATTATACAAACAATAATAAAAATAAAAAATATCTTTAATTGATATATAATAAGTATGTAAATGTATTTATAATTATAATTAACACATCAGTATTAAGACATACATTAAATCTTATTGTTATTGTTACTATTTATCTTTTTCCCTTTAAATTTACCCTTCTGTTGACCACTATTATGGATGATGTGCCATTACAATGGGCCTTGCTTCCAACTAATTCCATCTACTCCTTCCCTATTTGAAATGTATGCCCTCGAACACTTGGAAAAAAATAAAGAAGGAAAGCCAAAAGCTTCCTTTTTAAGCAAGGGAAGATTAATCATCACTATTTAATTCAAATTGTAATGTAGTGGCTTTCCATTATTTAATGTAACTTTAAAAAAAACAACAACAAGAAGAAAAGCATATTAGATACTAAGATTGAAGGGGCTTCCTATTTAGGCAAACTGAAAATTTAGAAATTGGAACCTCACTCTAAATTAAAATGGTACTTACATTTTAAAACATTTTTTGGACTTAATCACACAATTTTATAAATTCATAATTAAAATTTCTATATTATATTTAAAATATTTATACAATATAAATAAAATTTTATTTTATATAATATAAAGAGAATTTACATGAATATTTAGTATATCATTGTAAAATATATGTTATGTTATATAAAATATTATTTGTGTAATATAAAATATTTGACATATATTATAAATTTATATTATGTTTGAATAAATGCACAAAATTTGTGATTAAAAACTATAAAACACACACACACACACACACACATATAATGGAATTTCAATAAGTTTTAACATTAGGCAATTACTT
Source organism: Ceriops zippeliana (assembly GCA_037897445.1). Classification (NCBI taxonomy): domain Eukaryota; kingdom Viridiplantae; phylum Streptophyta; class Magnoliopsida; order Malpighiales; family Rhizophoraceae; genus Ceriops; species Ceriops zippeliana. Next base: position 1,236,900 of record JBAPLH010000115.1, read on the forward strand.
ATTAAAAAGTAGAAGATTTATTAGACTTTTGTTTGTACATAATAACACACAATCAAGAAAATATATATATTAAATAGTATTTAGTTTAACTTTTTAAGTATATTGATTGTTGTTTAGCTTTGAAAAGATATTACATGATGTATTTGGGAAATGTTTTTATTATATATTGATTGCTAATTGGTAAATTTTTTTTGTTATATGTTGATTGCTGATAAAGGCTAAAAAAAAGATTAGAAAAGTATCTTTTTTATAATTTTGAAAATTAATTGTTGTTAATTGATTTGTATTTATAATATTATCACTTTCACTTAATTTTGTTAAGCAAAATGATTTCTCTCTTTTAACTAAAGACCCTTCCCCCCACCTTGGATGGAAGAAATTTTTGTTGACGAGTTACCACCAAAAGAGATAGACATCTTATATAGCAATATTAAGAAGAAAAATCATATATAAGTGTGGAGTTGATTGACACAACAAAGGGAAATGGTTTAGAGGGCATTTTAAAATGCACTTTTAGCACTTTTAAAGAGAGTTTAAAGGGTAAGTTTGGAGCATTCTCCCCTAATCTAGTTATTGATCATGGAATAGATAAGTTTACCACAAAGGGATAGATAAAGGATATTTTTGTGACCTTTAAGGAGGGGATTTCTATATTCATATATCATAAGAAAAGATGAAAGAAATACATGATCAATGGTAGCACTCTTTTATTGTTAAGCTAAGAAGTTATTTTGTTAGATATAGCCGCTTATATAATCATCTCAAAATGCTATAAAAGGCAAAGGGCAAGCTTCGTGTTATAGATCTTAGAAATGAATATTTCATCACTAAGTTTACATGTATAGAGGATTTTTATAATGCTCTTTATAGTTATCCTTGGATGATCATGAGTTACTACCTTGTCTTCTAAGAATAAACTCTAAATTTTTATCATTCTAAGGCAAAAAGTAATTTTATAATTGTTTAGGCAAGATTTCCACAAATGCTAATAGAGTATTATAACAATAATATCCTTAACACCATTGGTGGCTTTATTGGCCAAATGGTTGAAATTTATTATACTATTTTAGTCATATTATAAGGTAAATTTGCATAACTATTTGTCTAGATTGATCTGAGTAAGCCTTTGCTATCAAAATTTTGTATCAAAGAGTTATTACTTATTGTTGGGTATAAAGGACTTCTTTAGATATGTTTGAAATGTGGTTAAGTGGGTCATGTTAAGGATGTTTGCTTAATTCCTTTAACCTAAATGGTCATAAAAGCAATAGGAAGTAACAATTAACCCAACTATAACTTCTAAAAATTTTCCTACCTAAATGTGAAGAACTTTGGCCCTTAAGTGCATGTTTAAAAACACAAAAGAATTATTTAAAGGAAACTATTGGAAAACCTACTAAAATGGAAAACAATGCCAAGACTAAATCTTTTGCTACAAGTTCAGGATTTGGTGTTTTTGTTAGAATTATCTAGGAGATATTGGAGTGGTTTAGAATAAAAGTTGGTGTGCTTTAACTTAGATATTTGTTAATTTATTACATTGTATGCTAATTGTAGTTTAAGTGTTTATTATTTTATTGCAATAATGTAGGTTTTAACCTAAATGTTCACAATGAATTAAACTAGAAGGAAATGGAAGGAAATGAAGAAAAAGATAAAGATTAAAAAGCAAGGTAAGTTGGACAGGAAGGATTATAGTGCCTAATTACCTCTTTTTGCATTTTATATATTGGTTGTGTTACATTATTAAATTATAAATTCATAATTCATAATTTAAATTTCAACCTTAAATTCAAAATACTTTGAATTTAAATTAAATATATTATTATATGTTAAAAGCATACATGAAAAATCTTATTGAAAAACCCATTACACCTATGTGCTCCAATTACCATCATTAGTTTTGGCAAGAAAGGTAATTGGACAAGGTTTTGAGTTGTGGTTGCAATAAGGCAAGAGCACCATAATCTTCACTTTTCCTTGATGTTATTGGCTTGGATTCCTAACTTCATTCTTAATTTTACAAACATGTATTTTTATAACTTTTCGATCAAAATGTCTACAAATTATTTCTTTGAAGGATGGTGTTTCAATTCTATATCTCGATTTTCTTGCTTTTCTCTCACAATATTTTATATTAAAGTGTTTGGTTTGTCCATTCATAATAGGATTCCTTAAGATTACAATATTAGCTTGGTTGTCATAATAAATGGTGATGACCTCATTTTATTTTGACTTCAAGTCTACCATAATCTTTTTAATCCATAAGGCTTAATTCACAACTAAAGTAGTAATTATGTATTGTTGTTTCCACAGCCTTTTATGGGTTGTAATTGTTGAGTGTGTAACAAAGTAAAGTCACATGGAAGGGTAATAAGGTAAAAGTCACATGGAGGGGCAGGAACGTAAAATCCACATGGAAGGGCAAGACATTAATTCATCCTATTAGGGTTTTATGAAAGAGTATATAAAGGCTAACATAATTGCCTAACATTATAGAGAGCACAGTGAAGCAGTCGTCAGATAAAGAGAGAAAATACTTGGAAGAGAGACAAAAGGCAGTCGTTGTCGGAATAAGGAGAGAAAACAAAAAATTGAGCAAATCGGAGCAGACCAACAGATGAAGAGAGAGAAACCCAACGACCAAAAATAAATGGTCGGCAAAAATAGAGAAACAACTAAAAGGGGCTGGACGACTAGATGGCAGATCGGAAGAGCGAAATGGCAAAATTCTATTCAGCTAACCAAGACCATTGTCAGCAGAACAGGGATTTGCAAAAGAAAAGAAACAATCAGCAAAAATAGACAACCAGTGGAAACTCAAGAATGGCATAACAGGGGGCTGGACACCAAAATAGACTAGTTGTTGAAAGAAAGAGAAAAATCATATACGACTAGATTGGAGACCATTAGCAGAAAGAGGAGTTGATGGCAGAACGATACAAAAGAAAAGGGAGCTAGACGACAGAACAAAGAGAGGATGGCAAAGAGACAACATGGCAAAGAGGTGGATGACAAAACGAGTTGACAGCAAAACAGAATGGATGGTGGATAGATCTGGCTGGATAGTAAGAGAGATCCAGCTGGACGAAGAGAGAAAGAGACTATTGGCATAACACGAGAGAAAGAGAGAAAAATTGAGACAGCCGTTGGAAGAGAGAGAAAAGAGGTATACAACCAGAACAGAGGAGTTGACGGGAAGGAGAGAAAAGAAACCTAATGGCCAACCAAGTGAGCCCAGTAAAGCACACCACTGGCAGAAGGAGAGAGAAACCTGATGGCCAAACAGGGAAGGAGAGAAAAACCCAATATGGTTAGAACAGAGGTTGGACGGCAGATGAACAGTGACCAGAAGAAAAGGGAGAAAATCTTATACGACCAAACAAGGTGTGAAACGAAACGAACAAGGGCAAACTAGAAACGTACGTAAGGCAAGCTGTGAGATAGTGAGATCGTGAAATTAGAGACAGGTGAGATCGTGAGATAGTGAAAGTAGGAGTTGTATGAGACAACATAAAGAAGAAATTTGGCGAAGCATTGGAAAGAACTTTACGTATTTTTAGATTTTTTCAAGAGAGGTTAGAGAGCATTGCAGTGAATTTCTAAGTAGCAAGAGAGTAGCATTTCAATTCAACAGAGGCAAGACAAACTACAAAAAGAGTAAACACAGTAAGTGATACTTTTTGTATTGTACTTGTTTAGTAATTGCAATAGTGAAAGGAATAGAGAATTAAGGCATCCATTATAACTAGAATTCTTAAGTATAGTGGATAGTTTCGATAAGGGAAAGTCCTTACCACGGTGGATGTATGTCACATTGACGGAATTATGTAAATCTCGTGTGTCCTTACTTTGCTTTACATTCTGTGTTTTGAATTGAGCTGTGAACACAGCTAAAGTGTCAACTAACTCATAACCTAACAAAGACCTAAACAAGAACATCTGAATTATCTATAAGGCAAAGTGTCTGAAAGGTGACTTTGGAGACTATTGTGATTAGTAGGTAGCAATAGATCTACCTTAGTTTAATATGAGAAAGAGTTTGCTTTTAAGAAAAGGTTGAAGTTATTCACTTACCTACGAATTACGAATTGTGGTGATACTGATTCACCCCCCTCAGTATCATAAACCAGTAGATCCCAAAAGTCGGGAACTTCAATTGGTATCAGAGCACTAGTCCACCAATTTGAAGCTTAACAGCTTGGTGTACTAGTTTGAAGGGATCTAGAAGTTTGACTTGTTCAACATATTAAGAAATGGAAGCCAGTACCAGCATTAGCACCACTTATAGTAAGAAGGTTCCAATCTTTAACGAAACCAACTACCATATGTGGAGAGCAAGAATGCAAGTGGTATTTGCAACCATGGACATGAACGTGGTGAAATGCGTACATGAGGGTTTTATGGCTCCAAAAGAAAGTAAAGACCCATACCCAGAGGAGTTAATGTAGTTTGAGATAAATAGGAAGGCCTTAAACGTCATCATTTCAACATTGACAGATTCTGAGTATGCTAAAGTTATAGATTGCAAATCTGCCAATGAGATATGGGATAGATTGTAGAATATATGAAGGTGATGGTAGAATAAAGAGGCTAAGCTTTAAGTGTTCAAGGAGAGATATAAATCTCTCAAAATGCAGAATGAGATAGTTTAAGAGTTCTTCACCAGGGTTATTGATGCTATAAACGACCTAAGAAGTCATGAGAAGAACAAGAAGGACTCATCGATTGTGAAGAAAATTCTAAGAATTCTACCTGAGAGGTTTTCCTTAAAGGTAGCAACCATAGAGGAGAGTAGAGATCTCAATTCTATGTTTCTGCATGATCTGCAATGTAATCTCATTGCATATGAGATGAGGATAAAGTCAGCTAAAAGCTCTGCAACAACAAAGGTATCAAAGGAGGCAACTTTCAAACCTATGAAGCACTTGAAGATAAATAAAAGGAAGAATCATCCAGTAAGGATGATAATGATAAGGAGGAGGAAGAAAGTAAAGATGAAGTATTGGCTTACTTCACAAGAAAATTTAAAAAGACGTCTAAGAAGGAAAAATGACAGTTGTCCTTGAGATGTTATCATTGTGGGCAAACTGGACACTTTGTTTCTCAATGCAAAGTGAAAGTTGATGATGAAGATGAGGATGGTGATGATGAGTAGAATTCAAGATAGAGAAGATCATCATTCAAATCAAAGAAGTCCAACAAGAAGACTGCTAAGCCACATAAGAAGAAAAGAGGCTCATTCAAGAGTTACGTGAGTCAGACAAAAAAAGTTGATGAGGAGGAAGATAAAGACTCATTAGATGAGCATGCCTTTATGGCATCAGCTCAAGGTGGTAGTTCAACCTCTGAAGAGGAAGAGGAGGTTGATGAAGAAGAACCAGATCTTGAAGTTGAGTTAGAAGCAGCTTCAAAGGAGATAATCAAAAGGGGCAGAACCATAAGAAGGTTGAAGCTCATATAAAATAAGTTGAAGCAAATTCTGAGAAAACTAAAAGTTAAAAGGATGAAATAAGGGCTGAGCATATTAACTTGAAGAAAAGATTTGAGGAATAGATCAAAATATGTGAAGACCTTACAGTAGAACTTGGCTTAAGGGCTTCAAAAATTGAAGAAATGGAGAAAGAGTTGCTAAAACTTTAGCAACAACTCAAAAGTAGAAAATAAAACTTACAGAAGCTTGAAATGATAGGAGAAACAAGTTCAGTAAAAGGAGAGAAGAATGTAGAGAAAGTCAGCAATTTGATGTTGTATTGGCTAAAGAAAATAAGAATGTGTCACAAAAGTTGAAAGAGAAGGTTGTGACTCAGAAGAAGATAATTGAGAATAAAGAAATCTGAAGAAGCAACTTAGGGTGGCAAACAAGAAGGAAGAAAAGAAAGTCAGCCAGCAAAGGGCTATGACTAAACAGAAGAAGGAGAAAAAGGTGACTAAGATGAAAGTCACACAAGCAAAGAAGCTAGCTACTTTACCTACACAGCAAGTGATGAACAGAAGAAGACATGCTATGATTAGACCCAAAAAGAAACAATTTCAAGGTCATTGCCTTTATTGTGGAGTTTGGGGTCATAAGGCGAGCAATTGCTGGTGGAAAAGGTCAGTATATGCCTCCAACTCAAGAAAATACAATGCTGAATATAGGGGGAGACAATATACAATTCAAAGGAGAACACATGTCTTGAGTTCTTGCACATACTATAAAAAGCAAGGGCACATTGACAAGGAGTGTTGGTGGAAGCCCAAATCAATGGTTTCAAAAAACAAGTTTGCTATATTGGTAGACTTGGAATAGTGTGAAAGGTGCAAAAATGATGGTTATAATGCCAAGAGATGCATGACACTTCTTCCTGAGTAAGAGAAGGCACTCAATGGCATAGTGAAAACAAGTAGTGCAGTTAAAGCTGAGAAAAAGGAGAAAACTATCTTCCAACTAGTTCAAAAGAAGGAATATAGAGCAAAAAGGGAGATGGCTAATATGGCTGAAATTGCACTAAAGGTTGATTGCAAGGATAAGCAGTAGATCCTTGATAGTGGATGCACTTCACACATGATGGGAGACAAGAGTAAATTATCAAAGCTAAACAAATCAAGAGAACGCAGAGTTAAGTTTGGCAATGATGATTCACTCAACATTAGTGGTCAAGGGTCAGTGAATATTAGAAAAGGAAAGCTGAAAGATGTTCTGCACATTGAAGGACTCAGATATAATCTAGCATCTGTCAGCCAATTATGCAATGATGACCACAAAGTGATATTCACAAAAATAGGTTGCCAAGTAAAGATTAAAGAAGGTAATACTATTGCAACAGGGAAGAGAACAGTTAGAAATTTATATATGATTAATAAGGACAAGACAAGCAATTGTTTACTCACCAAAGAAGAAGAAAATTAACTCTGACATAGGAGACTGGAACAATTATCACAAAAGAACATGAGGAAGCTGACCACTACTCATGCAATCAGAGACTCCTGACCTCAAGAGAGAGAGAGAGAGAGAGTATGTTTGCTCAGTATGCTCTAAAGAAAAATATGCCAGAAAACAATCCAAAACGTTTAGTTCTAAAGTAGTGCTTAACATTGTGCATACTGATTTGTGTGAATTGATAAGAATAAAAGGATTGAATGTGAGAGGTACTTCATCTTATTTGTTGATAATTATTCAAGAAAGACCTACATCATGCACCTCAAACACAAGTCAGAAGTTTTAAATTGCTTCAAGAGATACAGAAGATTGGTTGAAAATGAGAGTAGAAGGAAGATCTAAGTATTGAGGTCAAATCAAGGTACTAAATTTATAAATGAAGCTTTTAAAGATTACCTTCAAAAGTATGGTATTCACCATCAGATGGCAGCAACAAGAACACCTCAACAGAACGGGGTGGTAGAGAAGAAAAATAGAGATATGGTTGAAATGACAAGAACTTTACTATTAGAATCCAAGTTTCATACAAGATTTTGGACATAAGCAACATTTACTGCTGTGCATCTACTAAACAGAGTATTACTAAGGCCCAATACTGATAAGACTCCATATGAGCTATGGAGTGGGAAGAAGACAACAACCAAGTATCTCAGAGTCTTGGCAGCCTATGTTTTGTGAAGAACAAGGAGCATAACTTGGGAAAGTTCGATGCTAAGTCTGATGAAGGCATCTTTGTGGGATAATTATCAAAGACAAAAGGTTACAGAGTTTTCCTGCACAAGCTGGGAAAAGTGATCACATCCAATGATGTAAGAATAAATGAGAACTTGAAAATAATGCAAAATGGAGAACCTGAGGACAATGAAGAAGATGACTTCAAGATAGATGAAGAATCAGACCAACCTGAAGAAAAGGAACAAGAAGTAAGTTCAGACTCAAAGAAGAGTGAGTCTAAAGATGAAAAAAGAGATTCTCTTGCAACTAAAACTGTGCAAGAGAAAAGGACAAAAAAGATATGGACCAATGCTCGTTAAGAAAATCAGATCATAGGTGACCCATCAGCAAGAATTATAATAAGATGAAGAATTATGGGAGCTACTACTTTACTCTCATAAGTTGAACCTAAATCTATTGAAGAGGCTATTCAAGACAAAGCTTGGGTCAAAGCTATCAATGAGGAGCTGGATCAAATTAAAAAGAATGATACATGGGAGTTAGTTCCAAGACCCATTAATAAGCATGTTATAGGAACAAAATGGGTGTTTATGAATAAAAAAAATGAAGATGGCAGGGTGGTGAGGAACAAGGTTAAGCTGGTATGCAAAGGCTACACTCAAATAAAAGAGATAGATATTAATGAAACTTTTGCACCAATAGTAAGGTTAGAAACTATCAGAATGTTCTTAGCTTTGCTAGCATACAAAAGGCATAAAGTCTATTAGATGGATGTGAAATCTACCTTTTTAAATGGGCTCCTGAAAAAAGAAATGTATATTGAACAACCCAATAGAGTACAAATCAGTGAGGATGAGACACATGTATGCAAGCTAAAAAAAGCCTTGTATAGTCTTAATCAAGCTCCAAGAGCATGGTACAGTAGGCTGGATGCGTGCTTAAGAAGGTTGAACTTTAGAAGAGGAACGATTGATAATAATCTGTATGTGTTTAAGTCAAAAAAAAAAGCCAACTAATTACTCTAATATATGTAGATGACATCATCTTTGGAAGGGATCACTCTGAGTTATGCCAAGATTTTGCACGAAAGATGAGTGGAGAATTTAAGATGTCATTGATTGGAGAAATGATGTACTTTCTTGTATTTTAGATAAAGCAGTGTGAAGAAGGTATCTTTATTTCTCAGATGAAATATGCCAAAAAGATGCTGAAAAGGTTTGGCATAAAGGATAGCAAACCTGTCAGTACCCCTATGACAGTGGGCTATAAGTTAACAAAAGATCAGGAGAAAAAGAGTACAAGACCTATAGAGTATAGGAAGGTGATAGGAAACCTTTTGTACCTTATAGCATCAAGGTCTGATCTTATGCAAGCTATGTGCACTGCCAGCAGATTTCACACTGATCCTAAGGAGTCTCATGTGTTGGCAGTGAAAAGAATCCTATGGTACCTCAAAAGAACATTGGAAATGGGTTTATGATATCCAACCATGGATTCTATTGAAATACAAGCATACACTAATGCAGACTAGGTAGAAAGTATAGATGATAGAAAATCAACTAGCGACTGTAGTTTTTACTTGGGTTCAAAGTATGTTGCATGGTTAAGTAGAAAGCAAAACAATGTTGCTTTAAGCACAGCTGAGGTTGAGTATATGGCTACTTGTGCAACATGTACACACGTGATATGGATACTAAGACAATTGGCAGACTTGGGTATTGAAGTGAAGTTACCAGTGAGTGTACTTTGTGATAATCAAAGCACTATTGATCTTAGTAAGAATCTGGTTCAATATTCGAGAAGCAAGCATATTGACATCCGGTATTACTTCATCAAAGATTAAGTGGAACAGGGTACAATTCAGTTGGAGTATGTTGGCACTAAAGATCAAATTTCAGATATTCTAACGAAACCTTTATCCACAGAGCTGTTTGGAAAGTATAGATTGAGTCTATTTGTGCCAATGCCTCCTCAAGCTTGAAGTTCAGGTGAATCCTCCATTTCTACTTTGTGAGTTTTTTAGATTTGTAATTGGTTGGTAAAGAGGAGAGAAGCAACAGTGCAGGGGGAGCTATTAAAAAAGGGGGAGTGCATATTTAGGGGGAGTTGAAACTGTTGCATAATGACTTTTGTTATGAGTGTTGCCAACAATTACAAAGGGAGAGATTGTCATTCCCACGGGGGAGATTGTTCTTTTTATAGCCTTGTATAGGTTGTAATTGTCGTCAACTAGGTTTAAGTATACAAGAAAGTAATGCCACATAGAAGGGCAAAAAGGTACAAGTCACATAGAGGGGCAAGAATGTAAAATCTACATGGAATGGCAAGACAGTAAATTTGCCCTATTAGGATTTTATGGAGTATATAAAGGCCAACATAATTGCCTAATACTGTAGAAAGCACAGTGAAGTAGTCGTTGAACGAAGAGAGAGAAGCCAAACAGCCAAAAACAGATAGTCAACAAAAATAAAGAAACGGTTGAAAGGGGCTGGACAACTGGACGGCAGATCGAAAGAGCGAAACAACAAAATCCTATTCGGCTAACCAAGACCACCGTCTACAAAATAGGGGTTTGCAAAAGAGAAGAAACGGTTGGCAAAAATAGACAATCGGCGGAAACTCAAGAATGACAAAACAAAGGTTGGACACCAAAATAGACTAGCCATTAGAAAAAGGAGAAAAATCATATACGGCCATATCGGAGACTGTTAGTAGAAAAAGGAGTTGATAGCATAATGATACAAAAGAAAAAGGAGTTAGACGGCAGAATAAAGAGTGGACGACAAGGAGACAACACAGCAAAGAGGTGGACGGCAAAATGAGTTGACAGCAAAACAGAGTGGACAATAAGATAGATCCGGTTGGACGGTGAGAAAGATCTGGCTGGACGAAGAGAGAGAGACCGTCAGTAGAACACGAGAGAAAGAGAGAAAAATTGAGACAACTGTTGAAAGAGAGAGAAAAGAGGTATATGAACAAAATAGAGGAGTAGACAGGAAGGAGAGAAAAAGAAACTCGATGGCCAACCAAGTGAGCAAAGCACATCACCGGCGAAAGGAGAAAGAAACCCAACGGCCAAACAAGGAAGGAGAGAAAAACCCGATACGGCCAGACAGAGGGTGGACGACCGATGAACAGTGATCAATAGAAAAGGGAGAAAATCTAATATGGCCAAAACAGGTGTGAAACGGACAAGGGCAATCTAGAAATGTACGTGAGGCAAGCCATGAGACAATGAGATGGTAAAAGTAGGAGTTATGTGAAACAACGTAGAGAAGAAATTCAACGAAGTATTGAAAAGAACTCAACGTATTTCTAGATTTCTTCAAAAGAGGTTAGAAAGCATTGCAGTGAACTTCTGAATGGCAGTAAAGTAGTCTTTCAATTCAACAGAGGCAAGACAAGTTAGAAAAAGGATAGACACAGTAAGTAACACTCTTTGTATTATATTTACTTAGTAATTGCAATAGTGAAAGGAGAAGAGGATTAAGACATCCATTGTAACTGAAATTCTTAAGTATAGTGAATAGTCTCAGTAAGGGAGATTCCCTGCCATCGTGGATGTTGTTCCCACAATTTTGTATGGGTTGTAATTGTTGTCAACTAGCTTTACGTGTGCAAGTAAATTGAAACCACATGAAAGGGCAAAAAGGTAAAACCACACAGAAGGGCAAGAAAGTAAATTCACTGCATAAGCCCTATTAGGGTTTCATGGAGTAGAGTATATAATGGTCTTGAAAGACAAAGAAAAGAGTGTCAACAATATTAAGTATTTAGTAAAACCCAGACAACCGACCAACTAAAGAGAACACCAAACCCTATACGGAAGAACACCACTGGCAAGGACAAAGAGAGTGAACAGTGTCTTCGACGGACGAAGACAGTAAACAATGCAGTCGTGAACAGTACCGCACAGTGAAGCCATTATCAGAGATGGGAGAGAAATGAACATAACGACGAGACCAGATCAGGAACTGGGGAGACCAGATCCGAGCTGGAATGGGTGAGAGAGATCCAACGGCTAGACATTAAAAGAGAGAAACAAACGGTTGGAAAAATAGAGAAACCAGTCAAGAAATTCAGTTGGACAGCAGGAGAGAGAGAAACGAGTAGGCGAGCCATGAGACAGCGAGATCATAAGACAAGGAGATAGGTGAGAGCGTAAGACGGTGAAAGCAGGAATTGTGTGAAACAACATAGAAAAGAAATTCGGCAAAGCAATTAAAGAACTCAACGTATTTCCAGATTTCTTTAGGAGAGGTTAGAGAGTGTTGCGGTGAACTTTAAAGCTGCAGTGCAGTAGCCTTTCAATTCAACAAACGAAAGACAAGGCAGAAGAAGGGTAGACACAATAAGTGACACTCTTTGTATTGTACTTGCTTAGTAATTTCAATAGTGAAAGGAGCAGAGAATTAAAGACATCCATTGTAACTTGTGTTTACAAGTATAATGGATAGTCTTGGTAGAGGGAGAGTCCCTACCACCGTGGATGTACATCACGTTGACGGAACCACGTAAATCTCATGTGTCCTTAATTTGCTTTATGTTCTGTGTTTTGAATTGAGTTGTGAATGCAGCTAAAGTATCAGCCAACTCATAACCTAACGAAGACCTAAATAAGAACATTCATATTGTCTATTAAGCAAGGTGTCTAAAAGGTGACTTTAGAGACTATTGTGATTAGTAGGTAGAAATAGATCTACCTTAATCGAATCTGAGAAAGAGTTCACTTTTAAGAATAGGTTAAAGTTATTCACTTACCTGCAAATTACGAATTGTGGTGATACTGATTCACCCCCCTCTCAGTATCACAAACTAGTAGATCTTAGGGTGAAGTCGGGAACTTCAGTGGATATACATCACGTTGATAGAACCACATAAATCTCATGTGTCCTTACTTTGCTTTACGTTCTGTGTTTTGAATTGAGTTATGCTAAAGTATCAGCCAACCCATAACCTAACAAAGACCTAAACAAGAACATCCAAATTGTCTATTAGGCAAGGTGTCTGAAAGGTGACTTTGGGGATTATTGTGATTAGTAGGTAGCAATAAATCTACCTTAGTTAAATCTAAGAAAAAGTTCACTTTTAAGAAGAGGTTGAAGTTGTTTACTTGCCTACGAATTGCAAATTGTGGTGATACTGATTCACCCTCCTCTTAATATCACAAACTAGTAAATCCTAGGGAGAAGTCAAGAACTTTATGTATTTTGCTTCAACTATGGATTGAGCCATAATGGACTACTTTTTTTAGCTTTAGCAAAAGACAACTAACCTAAGATTAAACGTATATCAAAAAATACTTTTCATATCTTTACTAGATCTAATTTAATCACTATTAATGTAACCTTCTAGTTTAATATTAGTTATACTTTGGAACATGATTCCAAAGTTGATTGTGCCTTTAATGTATCTCAAAACTCTCTTTGCAACTTTGTGATAAATTTTAAAATGAATTTACATAAACCTTGATAGCATACTTATATAAAATATGATATCAAGTCCTAAAGTTAAGAGATACAATAGGCTTCTAATAAGGCTTTTAAATTCCCTTGTATAAGCTTATGAAAAACTATCTTACTTTTAAAGTTTAGCACCTAATATAAGTGGTATAGTTGCCTCTTTACATTTCTCCAAATGAAATTTTGGTAAAGCATGTTTTGCACATTATTCTTAAGCGACAAAGAAGTCTTTTTGAGATTGATAGATTTATAAGCCTATATAATATTTCGTCCTACCTAAATCTATGATGTCAAATTGTTTTTACATGTCAACTTTAACTTGATGAATAAGTGCACTGTTGTTTCCAATAATCATAAGATCATTCACATGTAATGAGATATATAATATATAGGTTCCTTTATTTTTCACATACAAGGTAGCTTTTGACATACTTCTAGTAAAGCCTAATTATAATAGATAGGTTTGCATCCTGTTGTACCAAACTTTAGGAGCTTACTTTAACCTATACAAGGCCTTTTTAGGCATACACACCTTGTTTTCTTCTTGGGGAAGAATGAAACTAAGTGGCTGCTCAAGAAAAATTTCCTCTTGTAGCACACCATTTAGGAAGGTTGATTTCACATCCATTTAATATACCATTCAATGCTTATAAGCTACCACTACTGGGAAATGCTTAATAATATCTAGCCTTACCACAAGAGCCAACGTATTTGTGAAATCAATTCTAGCTTGCTAAGAAAAACCTTTGGTAATTAGTCTAGTCTTGAATTTGTATAGGTTTCCATTTGCATTTATTTTCATTATATAGATCCATTTAACTTTAATAATTTTTCTATTTTTAGGCCTTAAGAACAAAATTCAAGTCTTGTTCTTTTTCAAGGCTTTTAACTTTCCATCCAGGATGTTTTAAAGCTTTATCATAGCTTATTGGTTTAAGAAAGGCTTCATTATTGACATGATTATAAAGATCTAGTCCCTTTAGCAAGATGATTATTAATATGATCTTTTTCAAAGGAATCAGACTCTTGATATGATGACTATATAAGTTATTTGGATCTTAAGGTCCTATTTTTATCAACCTCAGTAGTTGCCAATGTCCAATTCTATCTCATTACTTTATTAAACTTTAAGTCTATTTATAGAGACTTTATTGGTATTAGGATTATACACCCTAAAAATGTGTATTGTATTTGTATAACTAATAAATACAAGCACTTCTACCTTGGGATCAAGTTTGGTCCATTTTGATTGTGGCATATGAGTATAGCACAAACTTCCAAATACTTTTAAAGTGTTAAGGAAGGTTTGATGCCAAATCAACACTTATAGGGTATAGAATTTGAAAGAACTTAGGTAGATAACCTATTTTGTAAATACACTAAAGTAGTTGTTCCCTCTAACCAGAAATATTTGGGGGGGACTTTTTCCGATTATCAACCTAATCATAGCAATAATGGAATTATTATTTCTTTCACTCACTCCATTTTGGTGAGGTGAATAAGGTGTTATCAATTGTTGCTAAATTTTAGCATTCTTGTAAATTTGCTTAAATGGCTTAGATATATATTTTAAGCCATTATCAAACTTAATAAATTTGATTTAATGGTTAGATTATTTCTTAATACATACCTTATAGTGATGGAAAATGCTTCAAACTTTAAACTTATGTTTGAGAAAGAAAATTCCAAGTAAACTTGGCTAAATCATTTATAAAGATGATTTAAAACTTGTTACCTTTTAAGGATTTATTATCCATAGGTTCATAAAGGTCACTGTGGACAAGTTATAGCTTTTCCTTTGCTCTTTTCTTTGCATTCTTATAAGACCAATAAAGTTAAAATGTCCCAATCTCTTATACCATATTACAACATCTTATATTTTTGTGGACATTGTAAGATGTTATACCTTACTTGTTTTTAATTAGAAAGTTTTGCCATACAAGATTCATACATGCCCTTAGAGAAACACATTTTAAAGTAGTCAAACAAGTATTAAAATACATCAAAGGCACCTTAAAATTGAAAATTATGTTTGCAGGTAATAAATAAATTAAGTTTATTGGTTTTTAAACATTGACTGAGGAGGGTCACTAGATGACATGAATAGTACTTCTAAACATGTGTTTTCTCTAGGATCTAGGGTGTTTAATTAGAGTTCAAAGAAGCAACTAATTATGGCACAATCTATAGATAAAGCTAAATACATTACAATAACCTCAGCAGTAAATCAAGTTTTATGGACTAAAAAGGTGCTTGTCGATCTAAAACTTCAACAAATAGAAGCAACCTTAATTTTTTTATGACTATTAGTCCACCATTGCTATATCAATGAATTCAATGTTGCATAAGAAGACTATACATTTCAAAATCCAACTTCACTTCATCAAAGAAGCTTAAGAGCAAGATGATGTAAACTTGATTTACTATAACTTCAAAGATCAAATAGTAGACATTTTAACCAAAGGTTTGCATAAACCTAGGTTTGAGGAGCTAAGAAGGACTTTAGGCATCCAAAATTATAGCACAAAGAAGGAGTGAGGGTTCTCATGGTGCTACCATTTTATTGTCTTATATGATTGCTACCTAACTAATCAAGCTTCCGTCCTAAAATTAAAAAGTTGGTTATAATAGTTGGATGGCTAATAAAGGTGCTACCGCAAGCTAATCCTGTTTTAGTAGATTTTGCATTAACAACCTGTCAATCAATCATTGTATGCTAATTTATGTATTTGAAATTTATATTTAATAATCTCACTTTAAATTTAAATTTAAATTTAAATTTGAATTTTAAATTTGTTGTTTATATATTATAAAAATAGATTAATGAAAAGTATATTAGACACCTCTTTTTTATCATACTTCAAGCTCTTCTCCTTTCTTTGTGATTGCTATCTTTGTTTTCTGGTCTAGTTGTCTGTAGCTTGTGATCAGTAATGCAATTGAAACCAATAGGTAGAAAACCAACAGCAGTACCTGCAATTGAAACCAACAATATGTATTTTCTTCTTGAAGAATTGATGATAAATTGCCATGGGCATTAGACTCTAGATGCTTTTCGGTCAAAAAGGCTTATGAATGCATGTTGGATGCTGATGACTCTGATAAGGATGACTGGCTGTGGATATGGAAATGACCAGCCGCGCGGAATTCATGAAAATGTTCTTACGGCTAGTTTGGAAGGGAAAGTTACTCATTAACGTGCAAAGGTTCATCCACAAAATGATTGTTGATGGGTCATGTGAAAGATGCGGCTTACACTGGGAGACTTTGGCGCATGTGCTCTATGATTGTAATCAAGCCAAGGAAGTCTAGACAATTTTGTTTCGATTGCTCAATCTCTTGATGACAGCCCTTGAACTCTTTTCGAGATTGGATTAAAAGATGGTGTTGTTCCAGTGTCCAGTGAAATGGTTTTGCATGGGGATTGCTCATTCCAGCATATTTTTATTTCTGTGCTATGCTTTTAGTGCCATTGGTGCAACTCATTCAATATTTGCTGGTGACACCAGGACTGCTATGGAAGTAGTGGAAGCCATAATGAGGAAGGCTATTGAAATTCATCAAACTTTTGCTTCGGAAAGCACAACGCAGTTGTAACTGTAGCCTGCTACAACTCAAAATAACACTCTCATTAGTTGGCAGCCAGAAGACCAACTTGTGATTATGGTGAATGTGGGAGGGTGCGAGCTATGGTGGTCTCGCATGGGATAGTAGTGGTCAGTAGCTATTTGGTTTTTCTAGATTCGTTGTCCTTACAATGAATATTATTGGAGCAAAACTACGAGCTATCTGCAGAGCCGTTAAAACAACGGGGCAAAGGGGTAGAGCTATCTGTAACGGGTTGTCCAACTTTCATATCATTGAAGAAAAGAAAAATTTTGAGTTATAAGTATAGGTATTATCTCTGATATTTTTTAGGAAAAAAATAATAATTTTATAATAAGTAATATTAGAATTTATCCGTAAGACTCTTGACTTGCGCAAAATACCGAGAACTTAGTTCAGTACATGTTTAAAAATATTAACGAAGTTGTCAATGAATTTAGTGTGAAAAAATATAACGAATGCATACTGTTTAACTCTAAATCATAAATTATATAAATGTATTATATATTCTACCATGTTGTCTTTTTGCAATTGAAGAGAAAGTAACGAGGACGTGACATATCGCAAGGTAATTATGGAATCAGATTCGTTATTGATAATTCAAAGGCTTTCAAAAGACGGTAGGAGCATGACTTGTACCAACCGCTAATAGCTGAATGTCAGAAACTACTGAGTCAAAAGTTTAGGAATGCAACTTACAGCATAGCCTTCATCATGAAGGGAAATTATTGTGTTGTTGACTATCCAGCTAAATCTTGGCACAGAACGGTTCGAGTCATTTGAAGTTTGGGGGAGTCCTCCTCCCGGTCTCAATCCTCAGCTGCGTGTGCGTATGAATGGGAGGGGGCAAATTCCAAAGGGCAGATTATGTAGTTATTGTGCTGCCGTTATTTTAGTTAGTTTTTGTTGGTCCATTTGTTTTGGTTACTTTTTCTGCTGCTTGTCATCAAAATTAATATTACTGTTGTTACTTTACACGGTGTTGTCTCTTTTTTTTTTAAGACCTTTTCCGTTTATGCTTCTCTTCTTTTATCCACGTTTCCATCTCAATGGCTCTCTTTTCTTTTTGTTTTTTTATTTTTTTAATTTTTTCGTGTGCCAATAATAAGACAAATTCAAGATGGTCTTGGATAGCTTTTTCCCATGAAAAATAAAATAAAAATAATCTAAAATATTAAAAATAGAAAATGATCTGAAAAATTATAAATAATTGAATCCCAAAGCAAATAATAATAATAATAATAATAATAATAATAATAATAAGAGAAATACAATTTTTACATTTTTTTCTTCCCAAAATATTAAAGTCTATGCCATGATAAATCACAGTTAAAATTTAATTGGTTGGTTGAGAATTAAGGCAAAATTTTGGCCAAATAATTTGATTTGTCCACCTTATGTTTTATAAGTTAACTTTTGGCCCCAATCTTTTGTAATTGTATTCTTAAACATTATAATTTCTTTTGTATGCATATCCTTATCCCATAATCATTTTACAAAATCAATAATTTTGATTCATTAATTCTCATATTAACTTTTAACCTTTGTAAATATCCACTTGATCAACAATTCATTTTGCATATTCACATATTTTTATTCATGAAATTTTGTTGTAATTATTAAGCCAAATAAATTAATTCAATCCATTTGATTTGATTGGATTTTCAAAAAAAAGTTCATTTTTATTTTTTATTTCCAAAATTTTTGTTTAGTTGATTTTAGTTTGAGTTTGGGTTAATTTTATAATTGTTTGTAGTAGTCAATAAATTATGTTTTGAAAATTATTTACTACACATATTTAGTTTAAATTGAAATAATTAGATGTCTAAATTAAATCTATATGATATGACCAATCAATTGGCTTTGGTCATTTAGGTCTTAAGCAATTGATCTATAGAACAACTCAAAAAATAAATAAATTATTGTTAATTTCTTTATCCAATTGTTTCAGATCATGGGTTCTCTATTCTTTTATATGCTTAAAAAGTTTGTTTTAGTCTTAAACACTCCAAAAAAATTTAGGTAAATGTAAAATTTTCTATAAAGTTCTAAAATACTTTTTAAATCTCTAAAAAAATTGTGGGAGACTTTGAAAAGGGTTCAAAAGGCTTTAGAAGATGTTGGAATGTTTTAGAAATCTCTAGCTGTCCTTTCCACCCTTGAGGCCGCGGGGTTCCAAGACGATCTCGCCGTTGCTACACCCGCCGCCGCCGCCGCCGTCACGTGGTGCTTATCGACACATCTTCTGCATTTTTTAATGAATTATTGAAAATGATACGGGTTTTTTCTCTTCATCTTAATTGGGGGGAAATTGTGCTCTTCTAACTCGTCACTTCATTCATTCCAATGGAAAGCCTCATATCGAATCTTACTGAATATGAAGAAAGCAGAGGGGAGGAGAGAAAGAGAGAGGGAGTAGCTATCAGCAGCTGGACTTGAATGGACGGCTCCGTTAAATTTTCCTTTCTCTGGTTCTTGTTTTTGCGGCCTTTTTTTGTTTTTTTTTTTTTTAACCTTGACTTTGTTCTGCTCTTGAATCTGTTTGTTACTTTTCCTGCAATTTCCTTTGCGACCAAACTGACTCTTCACTTTCTAATCTTCTGCAATTCGTGATTTTGGAGATTTGCATTAGATACCTCTCTCTCTCTCTCTCTCTCTCTCTCTCTCTCTCTCTCTCTCTTTCTATCTCTCACGCACACTGAGTTGTCCTGATCTGCTATATCCATCAAAAACTGTCCTCGTAAAATATATGTGTGTTTTCTGTTTCCTTGTTTTCTTTTGTAGGTTTTGGATATTGTTGTTTGCTGGTTGGAATGGATTGGGGATTTGTGCACAGAGCCTGGGAGAAGTGGGCTTCCATCAATATTGGCTCTTTTGGTAAGCAGCCTTCACCTTTCTCAACTTTGATATATATATATTGTCTATACTGTAATACAATTTGGGTTTTGCTGTAATAAAATTGTAGGGGAGCCATTGAAGGGTGCCCTGCTTCTTAACCATGATCCAGTTGCACCTTCTCGGTTGCTGTCTACTATGTACGTAAGGAAAATTCGTGCCTTTTCTGATTCTGTCTTTTTATTTTCCTTTTCCAATTCCATTTCAACGTAAGATCTATATGTTGTTATTCTTGTTTGTCAGGTTTTTTTTGTTTTCTTTTCTGACCCGCTTGTTCGTGGTGGAATGTCACCCTTTCTAGTAAAATGGTTTTTATCTTCACCGTTTGGATGTATTAGTGTCAATGAAACTAAAACCCAACACAGATGGATGAGCATTCGGTGTTATATCTATTTTCAAGTATTGGGAAATTAAAGCTTAGGTCTTTTACTTCTGACAAATTTGATGTCCTCGTTGCAAGGGTTTTTAGTGTTTAGGCCTTTGACTCCATCAAATGTACTGCTGCATTGGTTTCAACAATCACACATCAGTTTTCTTCACACTTTTAGTTTTGCCATAAAAAAATAACTTGCTGTAAATTATTGGACAAGAAGATAATTAGGCTGTACATATTTCATGACAGGTCTATGCTTATGAGGCTTCTTTTGTATATTGTGCGTATTTTTGTTTGTTAACTTGATTCTTCGAAACTATTTTATGTGATCTGTGTGTTTTAGGGTGAAATAACAGCACTTATGTATGCCATTTTTGTTGATGCTGGTTTTAGAATGGCATTTATGCATATTATTAAAAAAAAAAATCATCTTTTTTGGTTCCCCTTTTTACAACATGATGCTTTTTAATTGCTTTTGTGTTAACACTTTTTTCCACTTATATGGGATTAGAATCCTAGTTACAAAAGGAGCAGTAAACTGAAAACCAACTATATTAATGTTTGAAACGTGTTTATTGGATTTGATTAGGTTTTGAGCACAGAAGTTGATGGTAATAGTACTTTGAATCAGCATCTGTTGTGTGCTGCATACTTTCTTGTCAAAGGCATTCTGCACTCAAAAGCACTAAGGTCTCTAGGGGCCAGGGTGCAGGCATGCACCTGAGCAAAGTGAGAGAGAATGTAGAGGAGTGGAGGGACCAAGTGAGAGGAGAAAGAGAAGTTAAAAAGAAAACAGAAACTAACCCAGGTGAAGGAAGTTTTTAGGGTTTTAAACCTAGGTGTGCCCCCTTGGCACCCTGTGCTTACTCCACAGGCACTTCATCAGTGCCTGACTGAAGTTTGGGTTGTAAGAAGTTGCAAAGCCTTGGCACCTTTGACAAAATTAAATTTGTCCAAATGTTATGCATGTGTTCTTTTCATCACAATCTTGGTAAGCACTGTTATTCATTTGCTATTTTCAAGCATTTCAACTTTAGAGAATCTTTATTTATCAGAAGGAAAGAGATTATGGAATTTGAAGTCCCAACTTTGGGAGGCATCCACAAAATTGAGAGAAGGATAAAGATGCTCTTGTGAGGCTTCATACTTCTTTTGCCAGTGTTTGGTGGAACTGGTTCCTTTTCTACATAAGCTGCTTTAGAAATTGCTCTGTTTGAAGTTGAGACCTTCTTTTTTGTGCTTGTGAGTGATTGGTAAATATCAATACTTGTTCTCTTGGCTTTAATAGTGCAATAAGTTATTCTGATCAAATAACGTATTTGTCACACAGGCAATTGAGAACATGGAAAGCCACAAGGAAACTTCCCAGTAAACTGTATTTAACTTTAACAGAAAACATAACCCACTTTGAAGCTTCCTCTTTTTGCCAAAATCAGTCATGTGGGGCAGAGGATCATCATTGACAAAGTTGGTTCCTTCCTCTGGGAGAATATGTGGGAGATGGGAGATGAAATGGTTTTATCTGATTACACTATAACATATTAGTGTCATGATTTGTAAAACAATTTTGCATTTAGTGTCCCCGTGGGTTAATTTTGCTTGGTATCTTGATAGGTGTGCATTTTGCTGATATTATTTCCTCTTAGCAACTTTTATTTAATCTTTCTTTGTAAATAGCTTTACCTAAATTGTGAAATCTGTTCTCCATGTGCCAAATATCCTTCACTTGTATCCTTTTACATTTGTGGTTGTTTATGCAAGAATTGCATTAAAATTATTTTTTTGTGGGGGGGGGGGGGGGGGGGAATGCTTCACAATAGATAACAAAAAGAAAGCTGATATGACAGAAAAGGATTTCAACTTGAAAGTAATGTTTCTCCAAGTAATGTTCATTTTCTTTGAGAGTTCTTATTCAATTTTCTTGTAATAATGTTAAAATTTCTATAGGAAACCACTGGATGTTGTATGTTAATGCACTGAAAATCTTCTTATGTCCTGCATAAATCATGTTAATGTTTTTCCTTTGTTTGGAAATGCAGGATTCTATGTCTGATTTTGGTTCTTTTAGTGCAGAGCAACAGGGACTGAAAGCCAATCCTATTGATCTAAGTCAGTTCATTGAATTTGTTAGACGCAACAAGCTCCAGAATGAGACCTTCATTATTGGGGCAAATGAATGTAAGTAGTGGTTTTGTTGTTTATAAGTTCCTTACATATGAAGAAAGATTTGGAATGAGTAAGCAGAATTTCTTTAGTGCTTTGCTTTCAGTTTGGCTTCCTCATGAGATTAGAGAGAGATGGAAAATAGAGGGAAAAAATGAATGTGTAAATTCCTGTCAAAATTGTTTGATACTCAAAATGCTGAAATACTTCGGAGAGCTTGAAATTTGAAACAGTTTGTGTTTGCTTCTTGTACTATTCATTTAGTGTGTGTGCTTTTAAACTTAGTGGGATCAAAAGTTTCTGGCTGAGCCTAAAGCCTGATTTGTTCAGCTAGATAAATTTGGGTGGTCGAATGTGGAGTTTGGGCTGCGTTGACTCATTTGCAAAAATCCAGTCAAATTAGTGTTTGAGTTGAGTTGAGCTTAACCTGTTCCAAGTCCAGTTGAAATATATATATATTTGCTAATGCAGTTACAAACAGAATGAACCTTTTATCTCTTGAATGACATTGATATTCTGGTTGTTTAGCGTTTTATTCCCAATTCACTATGGGTGCTTGGGAATTAGCAAAGTTGAAGACATTAAATAAACTGCTGGGCAATCATCCAGCATTGATCCTTGCAATTTATATGGCCAATACACTTGGCTATACAATGTTGTTTCATAATTTTACATCCTAGATTCTAAACTTGGTGGACAGATGTGGTTACGTCAATTCATGACAACTGGTTCTGTGCAAGGTGTATGAATAACTCAAAACCTGCTGGTGAAGGTGCTATTGTCATGCAGACAGCAGCATTCCTCTTGGTTGCATTGTAAGCTTTTGTCATTATTTCTTATCTTCTCGCATAGTTTTCCAAAGGCATGGCCTACTGTCTCAAAATAAGTAGAGTTCCGGGAGCTCCAGGATCTATTTTGCTGAAAATATTCAATCCTTTTTCCTATGTGACACTTGCAGGTATGATGGCTCTATTAGCTCAGCATCTCGTGCCATGGTGGCTATTGATCAGTTTGCATGGCAGCTTGGGCGAAGAAATCTTTAACTGACTTCCTTGAATGGTATAATTATTGGGATCTGCAATTCCACCAATTCCTTAGATGTACTTTGCTTAGCTATCCTGGAAAACAATTTTTGCTTTTGCTGTTTATTTATTTGCATCACTATTTAACTGTGTCTAAATCATTTTAATGAAGGTCAAGCATCAATTTGACAATGGAAATTTCTTCAATTGTTCTAGTTCTGAAAAGGTATTCATGCCATTGCCAGGGCCAGGTTATTCAGGTTGACCCTTTTTCTTGATCAGGGTTTTGGAAGTTTGATAATCTATATAATATTATCTATTTCCATGACAAGGCTTGCCAAGTGGCATAGCTTATTTGCCTTTGGAGCTCATTCCTTGACTTATGCCACTTGTTCATGGTGAGTTATTGTTTTGTAAGAGTTTCAAAATTCCCTTATGTAAAATAAATGAAAGAAAGTGAAAGGACTCTTAACAAGAGATGGGTTTTTATTTTAAACAATATTCAGTTATTGTTTTAGCTAAGACTTCTGGTGTTTCATTGTTATGCATAGCACCATAGCAAGAAATAAATAAAACGAAGTGAAAGGTTTTTGCTATGGAACCAATTGATGAGGTCTTTAGACTCAAGTGACTTCTATTTTTATTGGAACATTTTACACTGTTGAACTTTCTTTCACACCTGCTATAAACTATTCAAATCAAAAACAAGCTTTGGTCTCTTTTTCTTCCATTCCATTGCATCATTTCATTCAGCTGTGCATTTCATCGTTCTCTCTTTCTCTCTCTCTCTCTCTCTCTCTCTTTCTTTTTCTATTTAATTTTAATTGTTAACTTTTATTCCTTCTTTCTTATGTGGATAAGTTAACTTGTTTCATATTTTTACAAATTCTATGAAGTGATATATCTTTGTTAGATGATTATAATTTTGATATAAAATGATTCTGTGTAATTGGTGATGTTGGATATGATTGCTTCAGTGAATCTAACAATATTTTTATCTCAATTGTTTTTTAGAGGTTTTACTATTACTAGACCATGGTCATTGCTAATGCTTGTGATTTTAGAACTTGCTTAGAAAAATGGGGAGGAACACAAAATTGTATCTTAGAAAGACTAAGATTTGAGAGACTAGGAGGTTTCAACTTCTTTTCTATATTTTCATTAAGCACTTTAAGATGTTAATAAGCCCTCGGCTCATGAGTTGAACTTTGTTTCTCTTCATTTTCCTTTTTTTGATAAAGATTATGTACCTTGATTGTTTACAGTTCCTTGATGGTGAGTTTGTTTCATTGGGTCATCTCAAGTTTAAGATAGTTGGGAGTTTTGACTTTTCAAATAAATAACCGATGTAATAAAAGATTTTATTGATTTTTTGTTTTACAGGATTAGTCAATTTGATTGTTTTGTTGCTATTAATACTTTCTTTCACCTTTTCATTTGTATTCAATGTTTTTCCAAATAAATTTCTCAATGCAAAGTACATCTGCGTGTAACGCAGGTAAGGAAGCTAGTTTTAAAGTAAAGGTGTGTTTGCATCAACTTGCAGGTTGAATGGCTTTTTGAGCAATGACTAGGTGCTTCAGAATTAGACTATGATGTGGGTTTTGGCTTCCCTCTAGCATGCAAGAATCGTTTGATGCAGATTCCATTTGCATTAGTTGATAATTTTGATTTTATTTAAAATAAAATTTGGTGATTATTTGGGTTGATTCTAATTCCAAACATAAAAGGAACTGAAATAAGCTTTTGCATATTCAGATTTGGCTCATTTGCGGACGAAGTATTAGAATCATTTAAGTTAAAATGTTGAAGAGACTGGAGCTTTGTCATTTGTGCTTGAGCTTTATTCAATTAAATAAAGCAACCGTCTTTCCCATTTTCTGTAGACGGGAAGCAAATTAGTAATGCTCTCCAGAGTATAAAACAAACAAGAAATACGAATTGCATCCTCACTGAATAGGGCATGGGACTAGGCTTTTACTGTGTTTTCTACTTCTGTGGACTCGGTGGCTTATCCACGCAATTTGTGATGTCGATTGGTGAAGTGCATAACAAGAGCCCGTGAACAATCCTTTTGATGCAGAATTGCCGAGTCCAGTGTTTACTACGCTTCAAGAATTGCATCCTGAGATCTGATTAAACCCCACGGGAGTTTCTGAAATTTTCGTTCGGAATAAGACTGGAAATTCTAACTGAATTGGAGAGCCTGAATTGTTAGTACTTCCGAAAAGACAATGAAGTTAACCCCTTGCTTGGAAACAAAATGGCGGGAGTAGAAATTGAGAGAGGAATCGATGGTAGATGGAAGGCAAATTTTTCACCTCTCCATTTTTGCAACAGGGTGATTAATTTTTTTTTTCATTTTTGGTGCTTTTGAAAGAGTGGAAGACGAGAGCAGAGAAAAATAATGTATTATAATTATAATTTTACCATTATACTAAAATCAATTAATGTTCATAAAAACATTAATAAGAGTGAAGTGATTATATCATAATTAAGGAAATTATTATCATTATTATTATTATTATTATTATTATTATTATTATTATTTTGTGAATTGAGTGAAATGAATTTAGTGGGTCAGGTAGAAAATTTCAAAATTTTTCTCTCCATCATCTGATTGTCCGTTGTTTTCCTAATTACGAACGGAACTGTTTTCTCTTTATTTTTTTCATTCCTCTCCCAAACACAATGCAACAAGGTCTTTGTTGTCGCCTTGCAGAGGCTGGAGTTCGATCAGCCCCAAAACCTACTTTAAGTCAAAGCGTACAGCTCTCGAACCCCTTTCGAATCGACAGGACAAGGAGTAAGAATATTGTTTAACTGAATGATGATAAACAAACTTAATGGTGAAGACAAAACATAAAGAGATGTTAATCTGAAATAGTATTATTTATTATGGGTTGATTTCGCGGCTTTGGTCATCTATATTGAGTCAACCTAACCCAATTATAAAATAAATGAATTTGAAAAGGGGGAGTCATAACTTCCTACAGAAAAGAAAAGAGAGGAGTTACATATCTTTCCCTCTCCCCGTATAGAATAAAAGGTTTTTTGGTTTTTCCTTTTTATGCCTCTTCTTTATATTAAGCCCAATATGAAAGGAATTCTCAATTAATTCTCGTAACTAGAAGCTGTAGGAGTCTCACACCATAAAAATTAGTTTATACTCTATCCTATGATATCATCATAATTATAAAAAATATGTAAAAATTTTATTGATATTTAATAATTATTATACAATTATATGAATATCATATATTTTATTAATATGATAAAATGTCACACAATAATTTAGAAGTAGACGTAAAAATATAAATTGTGTATTTTTATATAAGTACAAATACTTAAATCTATCCAAAGAATAAAATTCAAATTAAATTAAACTAAATTAAACTAACTTTTACTAAGATTTTAATTCTCTTAATCAGAATTAATATCAACATTTCCTTAATCCTGATTTGATAATACTTTTAATCCTAACATATGATTCAGTTTAATAAATACTTCATACTTCAATGGGTTTATGAAAATGTCAATTATTTGATCTTTAGATTTGCAATATGTTAATTCAATTTTCCTTTTATCAATTTGATCTCTTAGAAAATGAAAACAAGCATTAATATATTTACTTGTTTTACGTGTCTTTATTTTTTTAGATATCCTGATTACATAAATATTATCAACAAATCTCTTTGTAAAACTTTTAATTAGAACATAAATTTCATTCAATGAATTATGTAACCAAATAATTTGACAAGCACTTGAAGTTATAACTACATACTTTACATCATAAATTGAAAGTGTAATCATAGATTGTTTCTTAAATGAACACAAACAAACAGTAATTCTAAAGTTGAAACAATGTCTAAAAGAACTTTTATAATCATTCATATCTCCACTCCAATTATTGTTAAAATAATCAATGAAAATATAATTTTTAGATAAAAATAAAATAAATCATAATCATAAATCCCTTTTATATATCACATAATCCTTTTAGCAACTTACATTTAATGAATTTTTCAACAATTCTACATAATCAAAGTAACTATAAGTCTAACAATTTCCATTTGAGTAACCAAGGAAAATTACCTTGTGATAGTTATAGCTAAGTTGTTCAAATCTTTTTATAACCAATCTTACTTTATATCTCTCTACCTTTCCATTTAATTTTTTTTAATCTTGAAAACTCACTTTATATTAATAACTTTTAATCTCGTAGAATAATAGTAAGCTCCTATGTACTATTCTTCTTAATTACCTTAATTTCTTCATTTATGACATCACTTCTTTTGTATTTTATATTACCTCATCAAATGATAAATTAAGTCTTTTTTTTCTTTTTTCATCTACAATATTCTTAAATAAATCATCCAAATTTTGTTAATTATTTCTAATCTCTTTAGTTGCCTTTTATTTAAAAAAAAAAGTTTTGGATTCTTATGAGTTGTTTCACAATTATTTATATGAATTATTATTAAAGGATGAACACTTGAACAATGTTACTTTGCAATAACTTACTAAAAATGTCAAAGAAGGATAAAAATTACTTCAACAATAATTTTTTCTTCTTGAATATATTGTAATTATATTTAATAAACAATCAATTTCTCACTACACAATATAAGCAAGAATTTTAATATTAATTCTTAAAAGTAGATTAATATAAACTACTTTAGAAGATATAATCGTATTAAAAATAGTATTAATTTTTCTTCCTCTTGAACTTTTAAACAAGTTATCACAAATTACTATTATTTAAATGTTTAAGATTTAGCAATGATCTACAAAGAGAATTAGTAAACAACTCTTAAGGCAAGTATATGGCAAGGGAGGAAGAAGAACTAAAGAAAACTCAATTACTAATAAAATTAAGTCCTAATTAAGTTTTCTTTTTTTTCATCTACAAGACACTTAATTAAATCACTTCAATTTTAATCAACTATCTTTGTTTAACTATTTGTTTGAAAGTGGAAGGTAGATGAAAAATTCAAATTAGTTCAAATAGTTTTGAAAGTATTTTTTTAATACAATAGAATTATATAAACCATGCAATTAAATAATCTCTCTAAAAAACAACTTAGTAATATGATATGCATAAGTGGACTTATTATAAGAAATAAAATTATTTATTTTAAAAAACTTGTCTATAACAAGAAGATAAAATCATAATTAAAAGCTATTTTTAAAAACTAAGTACAAAATCTATACTAACATCTTTCAAAGGTGTATGCAAAGTATAAAGAAGAGTATACAAAGTAATGTTATACATGCTAGTTTTAGCAACTTAACAAATGTCATATTCTGATACAATCCTAGATACATCACCCTTTAATGAAGACTAATAAGATCTATCCTTAATAAGTACAATAGTTTTACCCATTCCTAAATGATTGGCTAACTCCACCAATAAGCATTTTCTAAATTGAAAAATCGCAAAGTGATATATACAAAATATACAACTTAAAAATGTAACTTATTAAATTTGACAATGTAAGTGTTCATAATTTAAAGGGCATAAACAACTTAACTAAAGGCATGAGCAAATTTATTTTCCACATTAAAACAATCCTTAAGAAAAAAATAATACTTATTAAAAACTTAACCTATACATCATGTTTTAACATTTAATTTCTTTTGAAAATTTAAATAACACAATACTTACTAATTAAAATATAAAATAAACTCTTATGGCAATAAATAGTACCTTAAATAATAAAGTGATTAAACAACATTACAAAACTATTTATCATAAGTTAAGTAATTTTGTTTTGGTGCATTGAGTTTTTCATTACAAAATGTAATGTAACGACTTTCTTAACTCAAAACTCCTTATATTGACTCTTGAAGCATTACAAATAATCTCAAGCACCTTGTTAAAGTGAGGATGTTTCAAAGAAAAGGCTTTACCAATTTGCTTCTTAAGGTCATTAAAAGTTAAAATAGTTTTATTAGAACATTGGAATTTCCCTTTATATCAAACAATCTATTATAGAAGTCATAATAATACTAAATCTCTTAATGAACATCTTATTAAACTAACTCATGGAAACTATGAGTATTAATAAAAGACTTGGGTTTATGCCACTCTTTAATGACTTTAACATTATTGGGAACAATAATTATATCTTAGGTAGAAATTATAAATTTTAAAAATAACACCTTAAACAACAAGAATAAGCACTTTTTAAGATTGATATACAATTTAGCTTTTTTAAGAATAAGGAAATATAAGGATTAAGTAAGGGAAGGCTATGGGGATAGCTAATGTGAATAGAGGAGGGGATAGTAAGGCGAACATAGAGGCAGGCCCAATATTAGTAAGGAAAAGTGATTGGCTACTCTTGGTGCAAATGAGGTAGGTTGAGAGATATAAGAGGAGGAACAAAATGGGGATATCAGTATGAATGGTCCTCGATTACAAGTGAAGACAAAATGCCTTACTTGGTGGATATAGGCTGTAATGTTTGCTGGAGTTCCTTCTCAGTTGAGTTGGTTGTGATTGATACAAGTAGGTCATCAGTGGCAGGGAGACTAGGCAATAGAGGAATGCTTATTAAGGTAAAGCATGGACTACCAACCAAATAGAATAAAGGAATTTCAACATTAGAAAGGGAGATTCAATCCAATGATATATGAATTAACAATGAGCACATAAAGGTGCATAATGAAGTCATACGATAGGAGGCATTATAGGTATTAGAGTTAGAGAAGGCTATTGGCTTAGCAATGAAAGGGGATAAGGAAGCAGTGCTATATCGATCGATATGAGAGAATGAAGAAGCAACAAGCTGAGAATAGGTTGCATTATTCAAGTTAACAAAGGTTTGTGGACAATTATGATTATGTATATGATTAATATTGAAGGGTTAGGGAAGTCAACCAAGCATAGGATGATACATAAATGGATTCTTCATATCAATCTAAGCATTTTGTTTTTACAAGAAACTAAATTACATCTTACAAAAGCTATGTTTAAATAAGTATGAGAGGTCAAGGAGTACGAGTGGTGGTTATGGATTTTGTAAGGGCGGTAAGGGAGTTGGCAATTTATTAAAGATGTCTCCATATGTCAGCTATAAAATAAATTATTGGCTAGGAGGTTTATAATATTGGCAAGAAAGATAATATCATCAGGTAAAACCGTGGTATTGGTTAATGTTTATACACTAAACTACCATTTTGAATAACGAGATTTTTTAGAGTTAAGGGGCTTAAAAATAAGTTTATAAGGTGGTGGTGTTTTGGTGGTGATTTTAATACAGTGTTAGCTAAAAACTAAAGAGTGAAAGTTTATGATTAGCAAATAATTTAAAACTTTAATAATTTTATGTATGATATAAAACTTATAGACTTACTTATGCAAAGGTAGAGATACACCTTGAGTAATTTATAGGAGGTTTTATCCATGAGTCGAATAGATAGATTTTTTGTTGGGGCTAAATGGTTGCACATTATACCAAATCTTACCCAATGAAGACTATAGTGTGCTTTCTCTAATCATTTTAGTGTCTATTTAGATGTCTAAGATCATGATTAGGGACCTTCTTCCTTCTGATAATTTAATCATTAAATGGATGATTAAAAGCTAAGTAAGGATATAGAGGAAATATAGGAACAAACATCAATTACAGACCATCCAAGATACACTATAAAAAGAAGATTCAGGTTATGAAAAACTTTATGGTGTCTTGGAATAGGAAGGAGCATTTAAATCATTAGAAACAGGTAAGGGATGTGGAATTAAAAATCAATCAACTAACCTAGAAGCAAGAGATTCAATCATTATGCAATATAGAGTAGGTAGAGTTATTGAGGGCAAGAGCAGATTATTAGGTAACGATGAAAAAAGATAAGCAAGAGTGGTACTAGAAATCCTAGTTACAATGGTTGAAAGATAATGATAAGAACTCAAAATTCTTTCATATCCAAGTTTCAAATGAAAGATGAAAAATCGGGTTAATGCTTAAGGATAGGTGATAAAATCATTTTAAGCCTTAGGGAGTGGAGGATATGATTTTGCGTGAATTCAAATACTTATTGAGAGCATCTATTGAGCCATGCCTAGTAATGAATGAGAATTTTGTTCATAATGTGGGTCAAGTGCATAATCTAATTTTGGAGAGTCATTTAATAAATAGCAAAGTATAAGAGGTCATTAAGAACTACTACAATGGTAACAAATCTTTAAATTTAGACAATTTTAGTCTAAATTTCATTAAGCATCACTAGTGGGTAACGGATAAAGTTGTAATGGAGTTCTTTAATGATTTTTAAGTCAACAGCAAGCTATGCAAGTTACTTTTATGTTTGTAGTGCTAATTCCAAAGGTTGATGATGCTGTAAAATTTAGTCAATTTTGTCATATTTGTTAATTAATTGCATTTACAAGATATTTGTGAAGGTTTTGGCTTGGAGACTCAGATTGCTAATTAGCAAGGTTTTAAGAGAGTTGTAGATTGCCTTTATGAAGGGGCGTAATATACTTGATAATGTTCTAATGGCCAATGAAACAATTAAGGAGATGAAGTGACAACATATAGGGGTAATTATGAAGATTGATTTTGAAAACGCATATGATGCAGTTAAATGGACTTTCTTAACTAATATTATGAGACTTATGGACTTTGGATGTCATTGAAGACAATGGAGATAGGAGTATGTGTCTACAATAATGTTTTAAGGACCAAATTGGTTATTAAATTGGAAAGTTTAGAGATTTAAGGTTCAACTGATCCAACACTTAAATTGGTAAAAGTAGTATTTAATATTAAATAAATAAAATTATTTTTTTATGATTTAAATTTTAAATTTGAGAAATTTAGGATGAAAATTTTTTTAAACCAAACCAATCAACCTGTAAAAGTCAAATCTAATTCACTGGTTTCTAATTAAACTAATTGGTTTATCTATTTTATATTGGTTCTTATTTTGACCAGTTATAAGAAAGAACCAAACAAGATTATGAATCAGTTCTTGATTTTGTTAGTCCAACTAGTTGGTTTGGTCTAATTCTTTCAACCTTTGTCTACATTAAGGGTATTTATTCTACTTAATGGTAGCCTCATACAACAAGTTAAGATGGCTAAAGGATTGTGGCAAAGGGATATACTATCACTATTTTTGTTTCATTTGGTTGTCAAAAGCCTCAACTTAATTTTCAAGAAGGTCGTACAAGCAAGTTTCATTAAAAGTATCCCAATTGGGTGAGATATTGAGCTAACATACTTGCAATTTGTCAAGATGCCATAATATTTAGTCAAGTGGATGATTAATCAATATAAAATTATAAGAGGCTGCTTTGATACTTGAAGTTCCTAACTTCACCCTTAGATTTATTAGTCTATGATACTGAGAGGGGGGGGTGAATCAGTATCACACCCCTCAAAAACACACTCTGATAATTTAAACCAAAGTATTTTACTTTTTTAATACTTTCACTCTCGTCAATATGCAGGTATGTGAACAACTTCAACCTTTTCTTAAAATCAAACTCTTTCTTAAATTTGACTAAGGTAGATTTATTGTTACCTATTAATCACAATAGTCCTTAAAGTCACCTTATTAGACAGATCGAATGTTCTTGATTAGGTCTTCTTTAGGTTATGGGTTTGATGATACTTTAGCTGTGTTTACAACTCAATTCAAAACATAAAATGTAAATTAAAGTAAGGACACAAGAGATTTACGTAGTTCTGTCAATATGACGTACGTCCATGGTGGTAGGGACTTTTCCTTTACCAAGACAATCCATAATACTTAAGAATACCAGTGTGGTACTCCTAATGTTCATAATATAGTTACGATGGATATCTTAATCCTTTGTTCCTTTCACTATTGCAAATATAAAGCAAGTACAATACAAAGAGTGTCACTTACTATGTCTACCCTTTTTCTAACTTATCTTGCCTCTATTAAATTGAATAGGCTACTTTATTGCCACTTAGAAGTCCACCACAACACTCTCTAACCTCTCTTGAAGAATTCTAGAAATACATTAAGTTCTTTCCAATGCTTCATCGAATATCTTCTCTAAATTGTTTAACATAACTCCTGCTTTTACCATCTTATAGTTTCACGGCCGGCACTCACATTTCTGATTTGGTGTTTCACATCTCACGGCTTGCCCCACATTTCTAAACAGTCATGTCATTGTACATTTTGGTCTCACACCGTAGCACGTTCTGGTCTCACGCGACATTACACGTTCTAGTCTCACGCTGTTGCACGTTCTGATCTCACGCCGACACACGTTCTGGTCTCACATTTCAAATCTAAACCCACTTCGCTGTTCTCAAGCCTCACGTATACCAAATCTGTTTTCCTCGTCTGTTCACACTTTTTTGGACGTATCAGATTTTCTCCCTTTTCTGTCGATCACTCTTCTTCGACCATCTACCCTTATTTAGTCATCTCGGGTTTTCTTTCTTTTTTGCCATTCACACTTCTTTTAGTCATGTCTAGTTTTTCACCTTCCTACTGTCTAGCCGGATCTCTCTCACTATTTAGCCGGATCTCTCTTTTTGGTGGTGGCTCCTTTTTCTCTCTTACGGTGGTGTCTCCCTATTCTACCGGCAACTCTTCTTTGGCCGTATCTCTTTTTTTTTTCTCTTTTTTGTCGATGGTCTATATTTCTTTATCCGCTCTTCATTCTGCCATCTAGCCCCTATTCTACCATTGACTCCTCTTTCTGCTGTTCAGCCTGCCATCGACTCCTTTTTCTGCCGTTCAGCTATTCACTCTTCTTTAGGCATGTCGGTGGTGTGCTGTTTCGCTTTCCCGGTTCTCTCCAACATACTTGTTGTTTTGCTCTTTTGGTCTACCTTCCAGCCCCCCTTCAGTCCTCTTATATTTTCTCTTTCTCTCGACTTGATTATCTTCGTTGTCGTATAGGGTTTTCTTTTTCTCTTGCAAAGTTGTGGTTTTACTTTCTTGCCCTTCTATGTAGCTTTAAATTACTCTCTTGCCCTTCTATGTGGATTTACTTTCTTGCCCCTCCATGTTAAATTAATTGCACACTTAAATCTAGTTCACAACAATTACAACCCATACAAAGCTATGGGAACAACAATCTCCCCTTTTGTAATTGTTGGCAACACTTATAACAAAAGCCATTATGTAGCAATTACAACTCCCCCTAAATATGCACTCCCCCTTTCTTAACAGCTCCCCCTGTACTATTGCTTCTCTCCCCCTTTGCCAACAAATTACAAAAAATCTCACGAAGTAAAGATGAAGGATTCACCTGAACTTCAAGTTTGATGAGGCATTTACACAAACAGACTTATTTTGTGCTTTTCAAACAACTCTGTGGATAGAGGTCTAGTTAGAATATTTGAAATTTGATTCAGTTCCTCATTAATACCAAGGCTTTGTCTTGTGTAGCCTCTTCAACAAATTTAAGTTCAACTTATAAGAGTAAAGCAGTAGCTCCCACAATTCTTCTTCTTGTTGTAACTCCTGCTGATGGGTCACCTATGATTTGATTTCCTTGATAAGCACTGGTCCATGTTTTCTTTGTCCTTCTTTCTTGCACAATTTTAGTTGCAAGAAGATCTCTTTCTTCATCTTCAGACTCACTCTTCTCCAAGTCTAAACTTACTTATTATTCCTTTGATTTAAGTTGGTTTGATTCTTCATCTACATTGAAGTCATTTCCTTCATTATCCTCAGCTTCTCCATTTGGCATTGTTTTCCAGTTCTCATCTATTCTCACATCACTGAACATGATCACTTTTCCTAACTTATGCAGAAAAACTTTATAACCTTTTATCCTTACTGAATATCCCACAAAGTTGCCTTCATCAGACCTAGCATTGAAATTTCCCAAGTTTTGCTCCTTGTTCTTCACAAAACATGGGCTACCAAAGATTCTAAGACACTTGGTTGTTGTCTTCTTCCCACTCCATAGCTCATATAAAGTCTTACCAGTATTGGGGCTTAGTAAAACTTTATTCAGTAGATGTACAGTTGTAAATGTTGCTTTTGTCAAAAATTTTGTGTGAAACTTGGATTCCAGCAGTATAGTTTTTGCCATTTCAACCACATTTCTATTTTTCCTTTCTACCACCCCGTTCTGTTGAGGTGTTCTTGCTGCTGCCATTGGGTAACGAATTCTATGCTTCTCAAGGTAATCTTTAAAAGCTTTATTTGTAAATTCAGTGCCTTGATCTAGCCTTAATACTTTGATCTTCCTTCCACTCTAATTTTTAGCCAATCTTCTGTATCTCTTGAAGCAATTCAGACTTTTGACTTGTATTTAAGGTGCATGATGCAGGTCCTTCTAGAATAATCATTAACAAACAAGATAAAGTACCTCTCACCATTCAAGCCTTTTGTCCTCATCGGTCTACACAAATCAATATGCATAATGTCAGCACTGCTTCAGAACTAAACTCTTTGGTCTTATACTACTTTCTAGCATGTTTTCCTTTATAACATATTGAGCAAACATACTCTCTCTCTCTCCTAAGGTCGGGAATGTCTCTAATTGCATGAGTAATGGTTAGTGTCCCAGCCTCCTATGCCAGAGTTGATTTTCTTCTTCTTTGGTGAGTAAATAATTATTTGTCTTGTTCTCATCAATTACATATAAATTTTTAGCTATTCTCTTTCCAGCTGCAACAATATTGTCTTCTTTACTCTTTACTCGACAACCTATTTTCGTAAATATCACTTTATGGTCTTCATTGTATAGTTGGCTGACATATGCTAGATTATATCTGAGTTCTTCAATGTGCAAAACATCTTTCAGCTTTCCTTTTCTAATATTTACTAACCCCTGAGCATTGGTATTAAGTGAATCATCATTGCCAAACTTGACTCTGCCTTCTCTTGACTTGTTCAGCTTTGATAATTTACTCTTATCTTCTGTCATGTTTGAAGTGCATCCATTATTGAGGATCTACTACTTATCCTTGTAGTCAGCTTTTAATGTAATTTCAGCTATATTAGCCACCTCCCTTTTAGCTTTATATTCCTTCTTTTGAACTAGCTAAAAGATAGCTTTCTCTTTTTTCTCAACTTTGACTGCACCAATTGTTTTTATTGTGTCATCAAGTGTCTTCTCTTACTCAGGGAGAAGTTTCATGCATCTCTTAACATTATGGTCATCCTACCCCGACCTTTACACTATTCCAAGTCTACCAATATAACAAACTTGTTCTTTAAAACCACTAGTTTGGGCTTCCACTAACAATCCTTGTCAGTGTGTCCTTACCTTTTACAGTATATGTAAGAACTAACGATAGGTATTCTCTTTTGAATTTTGTATTGTCTCCCTCTGTATGCAACATTGGATCTTCTCAAGTTAGAGACGTATACTAGCCTTCTCCACTAGCATTTACTTGCCATATGACCCCAAACTCCACAATAAAGACAGTAACCTTGAAATTGCCTTTTCTTAGGTCTAATCATAACTTGTTTTCTTTTGTTCATTACTTGCTGTGTAGGCAAGGTTGCTGGTTTCTTTGCTTGTGTGGCTTTCATTTTAGCCACCTTCTTCTCCTTCTTCTATTCAACCATTGCCTTTGGCTAACTAACTTTCTTTTCTTTCTGAGACGTAGCAGCTATGGGTTGTTGCTCTTTAACCACATACATCATTTTTTGCCCTGGCTTTGGTTTGATAACTATCTTTTTTTTTTCATTTATCTTCTCTTGAGTCACAGCTTTCTCTTTCAACTTCTATGGCAAAGTCTCATTCTTTTTAGTCAGTGCAGCCTCAAATTGCTATAATTTCTCTTTATTCTTCTTTTCTCTTATAGAGCTTGTTTCTCCTACCACTTTATTCTATTTCTTCAATTGTTGAAGTCCTTGAGCTAAGCTTCATAGTAAGGTCTTCCCATAATTTGATATATTCTTCAAATCTTCTCTTCAAGTAAATATGTTCAACCTTTATTTCATCCTTTTAACTTTTTGCTTCCTTAATCTTTACTTCAACTTGTTTTATATGGGCCTCCAACCTTCTTATGGTTCTGCCCCTTTTGATTATCTCCTTTAAAGTTGCTTCCAACTCAACTTCAAGATCTGGTTCTTCTTTATCAACCTCCTCTTTTTCTTCAAAGGTTGAACTATCACCTTGAGCTGATGCCATAAAGGCATGCTTATCTGATGAGTCTTCATCTTCCTCCTCATCAGCTTCTTTTGTCTAACTCACATGACTCTTGAATGAGCCTCTCTTCTTCTTCTGTGGGTTAGCAGTCTTCTTGTTGGACTTCTTTAATTTAAATGATGGTCTTCTCCATTTTGAATTTGGCTCATCATCACCATCCTCATCTTTATCATCAAGTTTCACTTTGCACTGAGAAGCAAAGTGTCCAGTCTCCCTACAATGATAACATCTCAAAGACAACCATTTTTTTCCCTTCTTAGATTCCTTTTTTAATTTCCTTGTGGAGTAAGCCAACACTTCACTTTCACTTTCTTCCTCATCACCATCATCATCCTTACTAGGTGATTCTTCCTCTTCTTTTATCTTCAAGTGTCTCATAGCTTTGAAACCTACCTCATTTGGTAGCTTTGATGTTAAGGAGCTTTTAGTTAACTTTATTCTCATCTCATATGCAACAAGATTACACTGGAGATCATGCAGTGACATAGAATTGAGATCTTTACTCTCCTTTATGACTGCCACCTTTGAGGCAAGCCTCTCAAGTAGAATTCTCATAATTTTGTTCACAATAAATGAGTCCTTGTTTTTCTCATGACTTCTAAGATCATTTACAGCATCAATAACCCTAGTGAAGAACTTTTGGACTGTCTCATTTTTCTGCATTTTGAGAGATTCATATCTCTCTTTGAACACTTGAAGCTTGGCCTCCTTTATTTTGCCATCACCTTCATAGACTTTCTGCAGTCTGTCCTATATCTCCTTAGCAGATTTGTAGTCCATAACTTTAGCATACTCAACATCTGTCAATGTTGAAATGATGACGTTTGATGCCTTTCTATTTATTTCAAATTGCCTTAATTCCTCTAAGGTTGGATCTTTACCTTCTTTTGGGGCCACAAAACCCTCACGTACAGATTTCACCACGTTCATGCTCATGGTTACAAATACCACCTACATTCTCACTCTCCACATATGATAGTTAGTTTCATTGAAAATTAGAACCTTATTATTGTAAGTAGTGCTGGTACTGGTACTAGCATCTATTTCTCAGTTTGTTGAACAAGTTAAAACTTCTGAAACCTTTCAAACTAGCATACCAAGTTGTTAAGATTCAAATTGGTGAACCTGTGCTCTGATACCAATTGAAGTTCCTAACTTCACCCTAAAATCTACTAGTTTATGATACTGAGAGAGATGGTGAATCAATATCACACCCCTAAAAAACGCACTCTGATAATTTAAGCCAAAATATTATACTTCTTTAATGTTTTTTCTCTCGTCAATATGCAGGTGTATGAACAATTTCAACCTCTTCTTAAAACCGAACTCTTTCTCAGATTCAACTAAAGTAAATCTATTGTTACCTGCTAATCACAATAGTCCCCAAAGTCACCTTTCAGACACCTTGCCTATTAGACAGATCGAATGTTCTTGATTAGGTCTTCTTTAGGTTATGGGTTTGACGATACTTTAGCTGCATTTACAACTCAATTCAAAATACATAATGTAAATCAAAGTAAGGACACAAGAGATTTATGTGGTTTTGTCAATATGATGTGCGTCCACGGTGGTAAGGACTCTTCCTCTACTAAAACAATCCACTATACTTGAGAATACTAGTGTGGTACTCCCAATGTTCACAATATAGTTACAATGGATGTCTTAATCCTTTGTTCCTTTTACTATTGCAAATACAAAGCAAGTACAATACAAAGAGTGTCACTTACTGTGTCTACCCTTCTTCTAGATTGTCTTGCTATATTGAATTGAATAAGCTGCTTTACTACCACTTAGAAGTCTACCATAACACTCTTTAACCTCTCTTGAAGAAATTTGGAAATACATTGAGTTTTTTCCAATGCTTCACCAAATTCCTTCTCTAGGTTGTTTAACAAAACTCCTACTTTCACCGTCTCACGGCTTCACGGCTTGCACTCACACTTTTGATTTGGCATTTCACGTCTCACGGCCTGCCCTGCTATTCTGAATAGTCACATAGTTGCACATTTTGGTCTCACATTGTCGCATGTTTTGGTCTCATGTCGACGCACATTTTGGTCTCACATTGTCGCATGTTTTGGTCTCATGTCGACGCACATTTTGGTCTCACACGTCGTTGCACATTCTGGTCTTACACAATCATACATTCTGGTCTTACGCCAACGCACGTTCTGATCTCACGTTTCAGATTTGAACCTGTTTCACTGTTCTCAAGCCTTACGTATACCAGATTTGCTCTCCTCATCTGTTCACACTTCTTTAGCTATATTGGATTTTCTCCTTTTTCTACTGGTCACTCTTCTTCGGCCGTCCACCCTTATTTGGCTGTCTCGAGTTTTCTTTCTTTTCTACCGATCACACTTCTTTTGGTCGTGTCTAGTTTTTCTCCTTCCCACCGTCCAACCGGATCTCTCTCACCATCCAACCAGATTTCTTTAACCGTCCAGCCGGATCTCTTTCACCATCCAGCCGGATCTCTCTTTTTGGTGATGGCTTCTTTTTCTCTCTTACGGTGGCGTCTCCCTATTCTGTCGACCACTCTTTTTTGGCCGTATTACCTCTTTTTTTTTTCTCTTTTCTGCCGGTGGTCTATATTTCTTCATCCGCTCGTTCACTCTTTTTTGGGTGTGTTTAGGTGTGTCAGTGGTGTGCCGTTTCGCTCTCCCAATTCTCTCCAATGTATTTGCCATTTTGCTCTTTTGGTTTGCCGTCCAGCCCCCCCTTCAACCATCTCATATGTTCTCTTTCTCTCGACCCAACTATCTTTGTTGCCGTGTAGGGTTTTCTTTTTCTCTTGCAAAGTTGTGGTTTTACTTTCTTGCCCCTCCAAGTAGTTTCAAATTACTCTCTTGCCTCTCCATGTGGCTTTACTTTTTTGGCCCTCCATGTTAAATTAATTGCATACTTAAATCTAGTTGACAACAATTACAACTCATACAAGGCTGTAGGAATAACAATACTTTTAGTGCTATATAAAGTTAAAAGTTAACCTTATAAAGACAATTTTATATAGGATCACAATATTTAAGATACAAATGTAATGATAGGCCAGGTTTTGGCACTGTACTATTAAGTCCTTACTACTGTGGTATCTAGGTCTCTTGCTGGGTGTAAACCCACAGGCGAGAGGCTTATAGGATCTAGTGATTAGGAAAATAGAGAGAAGGTTGGCTAAATAAAAAACAAAATTTTTATCAAAAGTTAGTCTATTAAATCTATTAAAGGCTTGTTTAAGATCTCTGCTTACATACTTTATGCCCTTATTCAGGATGTTAAAAGTGTAAAGAATTGAATTGAGCAGATAGAAAAGTCATTTTTATAGGGAGAGGATGGAGATAGGAGGCAGATGCATCCAGTTGGTTAGGGTCTCACATGTCATCAAAAGAAATGAAGAGAGTTAGGGGTTGGCAATCTTAGAGATACCAACTTTGGGATTGTCAAAGTGGCTATAAAAGGTGAAAAATGCAAATGATGTGTACTGAGTTAAGATTCTTAAAGAATGGTATGGAAGATATCGATTGTGGACATGAGATTTGGCATTAAAGTAGTAACAAATGTCCCTAATTTAGAGGAGCATATATTCATTACAGCAGAAAGAGGATAAGGATATAATAGTGCTTAAGGCTAATTATAGCTTTTTAGTTAGAGATGGTGAAAAAGCGAACTTTTGGAATCAACTTTAGTTTGGCAATAATCATTTGATGATTCAATTTCTAAGGCTTTTTGTGCTATTAGTAAAGAAAGAGAGCCCAATTAATAGCTTTTATGATTGGGAGTATAATTGCTAGGTATGGAAAATTTAGTGGTATCAAGATTTGTTTAAGTGGAAGAAGGATCTAGTTACCGAGTTTATGAACCTTACATCAATCTATCAACCAATACAAGGGGAGTATAAATTTATATAGCATAGGGAGAAGAATTAGTAGTTTTTAGTACAGTTTTTATATGACTTTATGGATAACCATTATGGTTTAGACCGAGGAGGGATAACCAATATATGGTTGGGTTTAGTTCCTTCTAAAGTGGAAGTGTTTGGGTGGTAAATGTTACTTAATTTTCTTCTTGTCAGAAAGAAGTTACACTTGATAAGAGGGTCTAATTAAGATGATATATGCTTATTGTGCTCTATAGGGATGAAGTCAATAACCCACCTGTTCCTTCATTGCCACATTATATGGGTTGTTTGGTACATATGTTGTGGGTGGTAAGGTATTTCACGAGTTGTTCCCAACTCAGTTCAAGAGGCATGAGTGTTATGGTGCAAATTAAGTTGTGTTTGTACATCGCAAGAGATTTAGATAAGGGGTTTTTCACAATCATGTAGTTTATTTGGTTATAACAAAAACAAACACATTTTTGCATGAAAAAGTTTTTCAATTTAGAGAACATGCAATCTAATTTTAGTTAAATTATGGTAGTGGTCGAGGGTGAAATAGTTGCTTTATGAAATAGCTTCTAAAATACAACTAGTCTACCAATACCCTGATGAAATAAGGAAAGTCTCATCATATAAAATTAATGGCATGGTTATAAGGGATTGATCTATACTATATACTAAGGGTTACACATAGATGGTTAATGTATTTCTTTTTGTATTTTTTGCTTAATTGAAAGGTCATCATATTTATGAACTCATATGTTGTACACATTTCTTATTATTACCCAACTTGACATTCAAAAAACAAAAAAGAATAAGGAAACCTAACTATAAAGGACCTAAGTACTTATGAAAGAATTTAAGACATGAATTATAAACCTTATAAAGATACTAGCAATATTAGACAATCTAAATGACACAAGCCATTTAAACAAATCATCTTGAGTGTTCAATGCAAATTTGGTAATACCCATTATAGCGATCTATCTTGTAAGACTAACTAAAACCAATCAACTTGTTTAATATATCCTCTCAAGTAGGAATAAAAATTTATACTTGGTATTGATTTTATTGATGACATTATTGTCAATACGCATCTTCCAAGAACTATTTATATAAAGAGTTAATAAAACAAAAACAACTCAAAGATTAAAACTATGATGCATGAAACCCTTACAAAGCAATTCTTTTACTTATTTATTCAATTCAACACATTCCTTGGAATTCATCCTAAGTGTGATAGATTAGCAAATTGTAAATAAGGAACTAAGTCAATTGTATATTATACTTCTTTCATAAGTGATAATTCATTGGAAATATAATCACCTCTTAATTCTAAATTTTTAGAGTGGTTGCCAAATGATCTTTTTATTCTCTCCATAGATAGAATTATTGCAGTCATAATTAATAAATTAAACTATAAAAGTTAAAAAAGACAGTGAAAAAAAGTAATTTCATCTAAATAAATTCATTTGGTGGATAACAATATTGTTATTACTTAGTCTTTAACATCAATTTTGATTAATGAAAAAAAAATCTATTAAGTCAAATTAAGCAATGATAATGCATAAGTTGTTGTAGAAATTCATTTCATCATTCCTTTGAAGTTTGAATTCTTAGTTTTTCAAATTGATTTTATGAAGTTGACTTTGTTCCTACCAAAGCTAATGTTTCAAGACAAATTTCAAGTTTGATGGTTCTTTTTCATTTTCCTGCATTGCAAAATTCGAGACTATTTTGTTTTTCAACTATAAGAAGATAATGGGAGACAAAATAAAAGAATACTTATTATTTAGAAATTTATTAATATTTTATAATTATGCTAATCTAACATATTATTATTGGTTAGGTATTATTTTATTAGACTAGTAATAGGTTCATATTCTCCTAATTAATTTCAAATTTTTATTTAGAATTCTACTCTATTTAGTTTTAAGTAATTAAGTTCTGTAAATAGGGTTTAAATTAGTTTATAAGTTAAGTGTCTACTTATTATAATTGGTAATTAATATTGATATTGAGTTTTTGAACGGATGCTAATTTTCTTTTGCTTATTGGTTGTTGATTCCCATGTTTTTTTATGGGTAGATTCCTGTTATTTTCTACCTTTAAGTTTTTTGTTGGTTCTTAATTTCTTAAGCCGTCTTTACCTTAGTAAGAGACCAGGACTTTTGTATTAAACTTAGTTTATAATCATATAATTAACAAGTAATTGACTTTTCAAATTATTATTTCTATTTTTGTATTTATTTGATAAATTCTGTGATTTTTTAAATAATTGAACAAAATATTTCTGCCATTTCAATTATTAAGAAGATAGCATTTGTAATCTAATGTGGTTGCTATAAGGCATAAAAGGTCTTTCATTTGGCAAATTATTTCTTCCTTTCGCTGGAAAAATATGTTT
Source organism: Ceriops zippeliana (assembly GCA_037897445.1). NCBI lineage: Eukaryota > Viridiplantae > Streptophyta > Magnoliopsida > Malpighiales > Rhizophoraceae > Ceriops > Ceriops zippeliana. The sequence goes on from JBAPLH010000115.1 coordinate 1,280,415, forward strand.
CTTTTATAAACAGCAATATTAAAACAATTTTATTTCCTAACAAAATTGGAGAATGAACCTATAGTTCCAAGTCCCTGAGAGAGGAAGCAACGGGATTTGAAGACCACGAGCGGTCTCAGCAATATTTGAAGACCATGAACCTGTGGCCTTGGACAGTTGGGTCAACCAAGAAACACTTGATTGTTATCCCCACAAGAGTCCTGTTAACAGCCAACACAATGACAACTCCATCAAACACTTGTTCATCCGTGCAGCAGACCCTTTTTGCCTTCCACTCTGCCAAAACAAAAGCAGCAGCCATTTCAGTTTTCAGCTTTAATTTTGTTAGTAGCCATTTCAGTTTACCAAAATTGGAGTAGTTTTCAGCCATTTCCATTCTGCCAACCAGTTTTCCATTTTTAGCTTCAAAGCACGTATTAGTTGTTTTATTGCAGCTTCTATATGTATTAGAATGTGCATGCACTAGCTTCGAGAAGGCTCTGATCAATGTCAGTAATTCCGCTTTGATCCTTACGAAGTTTCCTTTCTTTTATCTTCATAAGGGCAAAAACAAAATGGGAACTTTTTTCAGTGTGAGTTGCTTTACAGCTATAGCCATGGGATAAGGATATGGCTTACAGTTGGCTGAAAAGTCAAATGAATTCGACCAAAGGATTTGAAGATTCAGTAAACACGATGAAGTGCGTCAAAAAATTATGTCCCGCTTATCAAGCATTTCTGTTGGTGGCTCTTGCTTCATTTAACTAAAGGAATGCTCCCTAACAATACAGGTAATTGGACTTCATTTGCTAGTAAGAATTGAATACATTGACACTGCTGAGGACCACCATGCGCACAAGTTCAATGCAATGGTGACCTTCATTTATTTGAAAACCTTGACAAATGATTAGATTGCCTCTTTATTTAGTCTTAAGCTTTCCTATTTGTTCCTATAATTTTGGCTAATGAAAAATGAAACTGTGAATTTTTGATGCAGTAAAGCTATACTTTTGGTTGATGTCCACGATCTGAAACACCATTGTGGCAGGATGGGTTGCAAGGATAAGCACAGTCTATTTGTTGAAACGGAGTCCTGTCATAAAACCAATCACCAACTGCCTTTGCAATTTTCTGCATGATATATGTTTGAAGACAAAAATTGCATGTTGTGAATTGAGATTTATTATAATGTGAAACACAGATACTGGGAAAATCACAACGGGTATGGAAAACAATTGCAATCTCCTACCGTATTTTTAATCGTTGGAGAGTCAGCCATGAACCATGTCTCCTGTGTTTCAGTCTGGCAGTGGGCATAGCAAGAGTCTATGTACAGTCCCCTAGATGTAGAGTTTGCTAATCTAGGCAATGTACGCAAGAAGCGCAATCTAAAATCTGCGAGAAAATTGTAACTTGTTCCAATTAAATTCTAGAAAGAAAATCATCGCCATCATGCTCCAATTCATGTCTGCTGTTGCATCACAGTTCAAATAGTTGCTTGATTCAGTACTCAACATCTCCTTTATTGCAATATTTTGCATGAAGTTGAGCAGAATTAAACTTTAGAGGATTGCATAAGTTTTAGGTTGCTTTTACTTACCTTGCATTGCTTCGAGTTGAACAGGTGAGCAGTTGTTTATGTCAAGCGTACAGCTGTGCCAGGAGCCCTGGGGATTGACACCACCAGGTGCCAAAATGTTCTTTATCTAGACAAAAACAGAGATTTGATGCAAACAGGGTAGGTATAAGTGCTTCAGATGAATTACTTTTGCTTGGAAAATATCAGAATAAATGGCTTGCAAAAGCTGATTCAAGGCATAAACTTTGCATCAACGGTAAATCAGCTGGTTGCATTTAGGTTAAAATATCAAGTTACTATACTTCTGTTCAATGTCAATGAGATTTTATCGAGATCCAACTTTCTATCCATTGACTAGACATGTCATCACCGAGCTATAAATATTTTCTCCTTATAACAACGGTTGGTAAGATGATACATGATTTCTATGGTCTAACAGAGGAAGAAAAATGTGCATATCTAGATTTTTAAAGCGAGCTAGCAATGTGCTAACCTGCCATGAATCATATGCTGAATTTAGAACAAAAAGTGGCGTCCGTATTTGTGCCACCACATATTGCGGGAAGAAACACTGTAAATTGTTGAGACAAGTCAGCAAATCTCTGGAGGAATGGTAAGAAAAAACATCAGTAAAGAAAGACTTACTAAAGCAGGTTTCATTCTTGATGTACAGGACTGTGGCAAATTCTTAGCAGATCCCTACAGAAAAGATAAAAATTCTGATCAGGAGTCCGTTAGCGGATCAATAGAATTTACCATGACAGTTTGGAGAATCTTTTGTGTATCCCACTTTAATTTGTGTGCTCGTAAGTGGCCAAATATGCAGAAATGTTAAACATACGCAACATGCATACTGGTACAGAAATGTGGAAGTAGGAAGAGAATACATGCAAAGTAACCACTTCATTAAAGTAGGATTGTATTTGTGGCGATCCAGAAAGATCCTTCCTGTTGTAAAGAGAAGAGAAAAGAAAAAAAAGCATGTTGTCAGGCTGAAGCCTGCAAGAAAAATAAATTAATGCTGAGATAGTTTTTAGTTACAGGTCCTGCACATGGGCTTACGTATTGATAAAATAACCAGCATCTGAAAGACATTTTACTTTGGTACCCCTAGGCAACAGAGCTCGGAAGCTATCACAGTGCAAAATGGAAGCCAATCCGCCAGCCGAACAACCAGAAAGAAGAGCCTATAGTGAAATATCCAGACAAGTTTAGAGAGTTTTATTAGCGGAGAGAACAGGTAGACAGAATGTTTCATGCGTTTCTCACATTTTCAGCCTGTCGCATTCCTTTGGCCATTAAGTCCTCGACAACAGCAAGCCAAACCCTTGCTCCTCTGAAGTGCAGGTTAGTAGCCTGGTCAAACATTACCTTATTAAAAACAAAAGATCTGATAATTCAAGTTCTTTCTTGTAAAATCAAAACAACTTACAGGATTGACTGCATGCACGTCCCCAGTAAATGATGATCCATCACAGTATCTGATCTTAACTCTATTCCAGTTGTAGAAGTCTACAAATTCAGACAAGATACCAGGGAAAGATGGAAGTCAAAGCTGAAGAACAATGTCTGTTCTCGTACACCTTTATCTTGTTTTTTTTTGGATGAGATAATTGTAACGTAGTTACTTGATCATACCTGGATTAAATCGCCGCCTATTGCTCAAAATTCCAGAGAAAGCTAATTGCTTGGCCATATGCTTAGATGAACCTAAATGATTATCCTTGCGAGCAAGGCAGGTTGTTAGGTTGTTGCACCATCCTCCTCCCTAGTAACAATAAGCAGAATACACAGAGCAGCTAAATTATGATCGGATGATTCAGTAGTTACATCAAATACATTTGATATCAGTAATAAACAAAGTAAACTAACAGAAAATAGTTGATGTAAACTTAAGTTCATTTTTCTGTCAAGTGGTTCTTCGTATTGCTCCTTTTATTGGCAATCAAAAGTGATATAAATTAGCCATTAAGAACTTTGATGCAAGAATTTCCTATTCCTAACTATTTTTCTCGAGATTTCTGCCGTTCGAATGCCAATAATTATAACATTTATGCTTTGTTTTCTTTCTTCGGCGAGATAAATCGTTAAACAGATCATCAGATGAGTACTAACCTCAAACTGAACCAACCAACTATTAATGCCTGTAGAAAACCCCCTATGTAAGTGGTATGCTGGGGCGCTTCCATCCAAACACACTGTGAAAAGGATCAAATTCCAGAAGCCTCACAAACTTGCTATAATAATTAAACAACATGTCTTCATCTCTCAACTTAATCAGACTGAAGTGAAACTCAAATTTCTCACCGGCTCCTTTAGCAACTGCATTCTTAACATAAGTAATTGGGACATAAAGGCCTTCTGTTTTCAAAAATAGCAGCAAACAAGCTACAACACTTAACCACCGGCCTGATCCTGAATCTACCATTCTGCACATTACATACAGGAAGAAAAATAATCATAAGGAAAATACTTAGCATTAAAAAAGAAAGAAAACATTAAATAACAACATAAGGTTGGCACTAAGAAGCACCGGAAATAAAAATTAAAAGGGAAAAAAAAACAAAGAACTGGCCTGGCACATCATCATTTAGTGCCAACCTCACCAGCGGAAAATGAAAAAACTGACTCCTCAGGGAATCTATGCAAATTATAAAGTCACAGTCAACCTTTCATCTAAAAAGAATCAACATTTATATAATTCTAAAATAATAAGCCAAATGAAATAGTGGGGGTACTACGGCAATTTAAAAACCAACATACTTGCTAGACCAAAAGAACAAATCCATATACTTGTGCATTGAACTCAACAACAAACACACCACAAAATCTATCAGAGTTCCAATCTTTTTTTATGCTCAGTGCTTAGAATCAGACTACCATGCTTTATTTCAACGAGAAAGCAAAGCAAAGCAAAAAAGCATGTGGAGACAGAAAAGGCTCATCAATCAGAAGAGAACTAAGCAAAAGAAGGCAATTCACATAGTTTCCAGCAAAGTAACAATCCAAGCAAGCAGTGTGGAATCACTGGTTTCGTTATAAACCAGTCAGTTGACATTTATAACATTCTAAACCAACATCCATTCTAACAAGAAGAGAAAGGTACGACAGAAAGAAATCGCTTAGCACAAAAACAACGCACCAACAGGTAGGTACCTGTGGGTGATAGATAAAAATCTGAAGACGGGGAGACTTGCAAGAGAATGTGGCTCCAACCCACTTCAGTTCAACACCAAAACAACGATATCCAAGCGATTTATCATTGCGGGAATTGGCAGGGAGTTGGGAAACAATGAGAGAACTGAGCAACAAAAGCAGTAGAGACTGGTTTCTTTCTGTTCTACCGCGTTGCTTTTTCTAAGATAAAAACCAAAAAAAAAAAACAAAAAACAAAAATGCGGGTTTTGTTAAAAAGCCCTTTTGAGCAGACACAACGATTTATAGCGAGTGAGATGGGATGCGCACGGAACAGAACCCAAGTGCCGACACACATTCGCCAAACTACACGTGTAAAACACCCGCACTGTAATGGGTTGCTCATCTTAAAATAATTTTTTTTTTAAATTATAAGTTCTATTTTTTCTTTTAATTTTTTACTGTATATATATATATATATATATATATATATATATATATATATATATATAAAAGAAAAAAAGAAAGTAAAGTGATACGCATAGTTTTGTGTTTTAGTAGAAAAATAAATTCTAAAATCATGACGTTAACTTTACGGCATCTTTTAACGGACACTTAAATTCAAAAGTTTTTAGTCATTATCATATCATATTACGATATTTAATAATAATAATAATAATAATAATAATAATAATAATAATAATAAACCTATTTATTTAACCAAAAGTAAAAATAAAAATAAAATTAAACAAAGAAGACTATAACAAATTAAAAATATTGGGGTGGGAGGCTTTATCTCGGGGGAGCATATCGCGACTTTGCTTAACCACAAAACGAATCTCATCGGCTCATGCTCTCTACAAATAGTCGGATACGGGAAAAACAAAGAAACTCTTTATATGCTTTTTTTTTTCTTTTTTCTTTTTTTTGTTTAATGGTTCAATATCAATAAAGAAAATTCTTTAATCAAGATAAATTTTTATCAATGTAAAATTAAGGGTCAAAAGGAGGAGCTAATATAATCATAATTTTTTTTTTAAAAAAAAAAAAGGTAAAAGTATTCATTGATAAAAAGAAAATCCTTGTTTCTTTCTTACTTCTACTATTTTGCTTTTCCTACAACAGAAAAATTCTTTGATCCTTATAATTCTATCAAAATTACAAAAATATTACTAAAATTATTCTCAAAATTACTTATTTTTATTGCCTTGAAATTATTTTTCTATTTTGACTAGTGAACTTTTTTAATTAAAAAAAAGAGAGAGAGAGAGAGATTTATTTTTCAAATTATTTGTTCTATTTACAATAAAATTCATATAAGCATAGATAAAAATTTAAATTTCCTTAAAAGGAGTATGAGGGAAAAAAAAAAAAAAAAAGAATTGAACATATCAGTGGAGGGAAAGATAATTTTGAGTGGGGTGCTCATATTTTTTAATAAATAATAAAAAAAAGAAAGATAATTGTGAGAAGGTTAAGTTTTCATACCTAACATAGAAAAGAAAAAATTCACTCTGTTAGATATTCATACCATACCTAACACAGAAAAGAAAAAAAGTCAGTAGAGAGGCAAGTGGCCCCACTCAAACACGCCTAATTCTGCCCACCAATATATACTTAGAATATTATTACATTTGACAGAATTTTGGTCAGGACTATCTTTCTCAAATTTTCGTTTAATGGGCTAGGATTATTGCATCCTAGATTGAGAGATTGTGAAAAGGACAGTGCATCTCAAATAGTTTTTAACAAAGAAAATTTAAGATGCACAACTATTCTTCGTAATCTCATTTCCATATTCACATTTGAAGTGTACGGGATAACTTGAGAGTAAAAAAAAAAAAAAAATAATAAAAAAAAAAAAAAGCAGAAAGGAAGAAGTTTAAAATTTTGGGTTGAATGTCTAATTCCCATAAATTGAAGAAATTAACGTTTAGAAGTTGTAGAACTATGTTACAATAGTAAATAATTATAAAAAGTGAAAACTGGGTGAATCTTAATTTTGAGTGAAAAATAAATTAGATAATAACACTTAATGAATAATAATAACAATAATTTTCATTAATTATATTGTATTTAATTATCAAGCAAATCGAATTAATTTTAAAAATTTATTATATTAATTTTATCATATTTTCCTTCTGTTACTTGTTATATATTATTCCATAATAAATTTAATGTAAATATTAATGACTTAATTTCTGATTGAAAATTAGAAGAAGTATTTTTTTTTTAATTTTAACATTATTTGTAGTATACACTACACCCTGTCATACATATATATATAAACGATCATTTTCTCAATTAACTTTGGATATGGAATTCCTTATCTCAAGGAAACGCTGGAATGTCATCGAACCCACGAGTCAACTCGTTTATTACAAGGCACGGGGGCAGCCGTCCGCCGTCAAAGTAAGAAGCACGGGGACGTCGAAAAGTGGCTGGGCCCCCACCGCCCCAGCATCTTTCACACTTGTTACGTTCTCATTCGCTAAAGCTAGAAGATGGACGCGGGTGCGTTGCCTGGCTTTGAACGTGATTGGCGGTGATAAGCTTGAGGTGGGGACCCTATGATATGCTTTTATATGCAGAGTCGTCACGTTTGAAGATTTACGGGTGCATGTCGGCGAGGAAGATGGAGAACAAAAAAAATCCACAAAAACAAATCCTATGAATGAGTTTGGGATTTGGTGGCGATGAAGATGAACTTAAAAAAAACAAAAAAGAAGACTCAGAAAGTCTGCAGTTGAACGTAAAAAACCCGGAAAAAGGGAAAAAAAAAAAAAAAGTCAGTCCTATCATAAAGAGAAAGAGTCAGCTCCACATGAAAAACTGTTTTGAAAAATCACATATCAAAACATTACAAAACCAGTTAATCATCTTTTCTTTCTCTCTCTCTCTCTATATATATATATGATTACTGTTAATTTAGATTTTAAGAATATTAAAATTATATTAAAGATTTTAAATTTTATTATTTAGATAGATTTAAATGTTTCGTTATGTGATATTTTTATTAAATTAATAAAATATAAAATATTTATGCAATCATCTAATAATTTGAAAAAAAAAAAAAAAGGCTAAAATGTACATGTGATAATAAAGACGTCATTGTCGATGAGATAAGCTAGCATGAATCATCAATAGATAGACATTATCGAACCTTCCAAGGGAGGTAAATACACAATTAATCTCATTGATATAAATAAATATATATAATTTTATATTATTATAGAACCTTTTGATGTTGTTAAAATCTCATGCACAGTAGTTTGAAGTTCAGTTATGGTTGGTCGTCGCCTCCTCTTCATGGAAGAGCCGAACGCCAATCACGGTTAGAATTTGAAAATGCCTTTTGCCCATTTGCCAAGCCAAAAGATGACTGTCCCTCTCTTTTCTTGATTTTCATAACCCAGAATTTTCCATCAATAATCCATCAGACTTTTGAAAGAAGCACCCCCACCCCCACCAAGGCCCAATCAGTAATTATCAACTTGATATGCAAATAATATATAGGATTGACTGCCCCAGACGCATCCAAATGAGAACCAGAATTGCTTCAATTTTCTTTCGCTAGAGCTTCACCGGTAATTATTGCCCATTAACAAGCCAAAATCATAACAATTCTTGACTCGGTAGACCACAGTAATTCTTCAACAAAGATACAAAATGGATATAATTAATATATCAAATGTAATATTACGGCACGTATAATATATTTCTTCAGTCCGCCTGGAAACTGTACTCGTCAAAAAATTGGGTCGCTAGAAAAGTAGAAGTGCATGGTCGCCTCTTTTTGAAATTAGAAAGGGAAAGCGAAAGCGACGAAAGAAAATTATTTAATTTGCTTGGAATTTAGCCACATCAAAAGTCAAAACAGGCTGGCAAGAAAGAGGATCAACATCGTAATGACATCCCTTCGGCTTTCCACCGGAGTTGACAAGCACAACTCGGTTATGTTGCCCCCGTTCGATGGATCGAGCAACGTTTACTAGGATGTGACGACGCATCAGGAATCAATCACCAAGCCTAAAAATAATTAACTAAATTTTGACAATTATCTTTTTTTTTCATTCTTTTATTTTCTAGAAGATGCACGTACCTCAATTTGTAGTTAACTAGAGATTTAGTTCTAAACAACGTAAGATTAGAGATAATAATTAGAAAATTTCAACTTTATATCTCTATATTCATTCATTGAATCAAAATTATGATATGCAATTTAATATTTGAGATAATTTAAAAAATAATTTCATTTTTTTTTTACAAAGTTTCAAAAGTTTTATCTTCACATAATATTTTGAAGCAGAAATTTTTTTTTGAATGATATTTTTAAAGAAAAACGAAATTTTTGTATATTTTATAAATTTTGTACATTGTTAAATATATAAAATTTATAAATAATAATTGTTATAATTTTAATAAAAATATTTTATTTTATATAAAAATTAGATAATAAACTTTTAACTTTAAGTGATCACAAAAAATTCTTATAATTTGCTTCGACAGCTCATGTGGTTTAGGTGGTATTGGTGCAATTTGTTGGGACCATATTGGAGGACCTGTGTTTCACATTTGCAAAGGCCATGTCTGGCAATTTCTCGGCAGAAGTGATGGAGATTCTAGCAATTCGAATGCTAGTGCAGAAAGCAGCACACATATCCCTTTCCTGCATTTGTGTGGAATTTGATGGTCTTATTGTTTTTTGAGCTGTTTAGTCCCCTCAAAATGCAAATACGAAGGTTGGGCAACCAGCGGAAGATGTGCAAGCTCTTTAGCAAGTTTCCTGCACAGTATCTTGACTGACAATGTCATGGAGTAGCAGCACATGCGTTGGCAAGATAGCATTATTAGAACGACGGAGAGTTTTTATTTATTTTATTTTTTTTAAAAATAAGATTATAACATCATTAAATAAAACATTGACTTTATGTCTTTCGAGCGAAAAATGCTTAACCTTAAATACATGAGTTCTAAACGAAAAAAATACAGGTTTTGATCATAAATGAAAAGTTCAAGATATTCCACCTTTTAATTACCTATCAAACTCACGTAACAAAATTTATGCACTTGACTCTTCCTTATTTCGTCGTCGGATCTACAAAGAAATTACTTTTATATGGTTAGAAAACAAAAAAAAAAAAATGATCTTTGGTCCAGTCATTAGTATTCTTAAATATTGATACAAAATTTCAGAATTTTTTTTATGTTGTCCTTTAACCATGAAACCGTAGTAATGGATTGCTTTAGATGGTTAAGGGAAATCTACCTAATTCCACTCATTGGCTCTATAGTATCACCACCTCCCTAATGAATAACATTGTCTTATTAATGCTTGTTGTGGTCACTGTTTTAAGAAAGAAGTATAATACCTTTCTATCATTTCCTTATAATACTTTGTCTATTCCTGCCAACCCTAACAAGCTGGTCATTAATGTATTTGTATTAAATTTAATTGTACTACTCGATGATGCCTTTTAGATCAAATAGTTGGGTTATAGTTTAGTTCTATTAATAGGTTGAATATCATTAAAATTGAATAGAAAATTATCAATTAAAACATTATTTTTAGGTCACTTAGTTTTTAACTACCATTATCACATCCTAATGCAAATTAGGTCACACATTTTTTCTATTTGAGAAATATTTGTCAAAAAAAGGTTCCCTTATTTCTAGTAAACTACATAAATCAGATAATCACATAGAAATTTATCAATTAAATCTCCTTTGATCTATATCCTTGTCTTAGTCCATGCCATAACTCCTATATTTGCTTCACCAATCTCAAAACCACCCACAAAAAACCTCACCACTTTAGACACTTACATTATACTATTTAAATAGGGTCGCAATGAAGAAATAAGTGAGATAAATTTTAGTGCCTTGCCACAAATTGTGCAGTTGTTATCTTGATCTTTATCTTGATTAATCAACTATAAATGCTCTTTAACTAATAATTGTCCCATGGTTAATTGCCACTTGAAAATCTCTACCTAAAGGAGCCAGCCTCTACCATAAGTAATATAGCACTACATCATACTTAATTATTTTGTAAATTACAAAATGACCCGTGGTGAATGCATGATTCCTCTCTTCCTACTAATTAGACTATTTTCCTCCCTTATTGAAAGTTTTTGGGTATTCAACAACTCATAAATTTAGTGTGCACATCTCTTTAGAACATATTCTGGATGTGTTCATAAACCTCCTATCATTGATCAAAATTGTTAATTGGATTAGATTTTTGAACTGTTAAGGCAAAAAGATCAGGAAATCTTTGCGTTAGAAGAGTGTCACTTCTCCTTACTTAATCCTAAACATTCACTTTTCTATCATTTTTATCAAATAGCCAAACTTGAATTTCATTACCCCTATATTCTTTTACCCTCCTTTGCCACATTGAACACACCCCTTTCCGCATCAATGACATTTATGAACACCTTACTAATTACATCTATTGGCATGCCTACTATTTACTATATATTATCTTAAGAATCCTTATCCATAATATGTCATTTTTATTTCTTACCCTTCACAACCATTTTGACAGCAGCCTCAAATTATTATTTCTTAATCTCTTAATTTCTAGCTCAAAGGGATATTGCTTTTTGCACGTAATACCCCAACTAACATGATACACATATTGGTGGTCATTCTCTTCCCCTTAAAAGAAAGATCATTATATCTTTTCTGGCTATTATACCTGTTTTAACATGTTGAATGTAGACATATAATACACTAGAAGAAATTGTAAACAAGATGTTATGAGAACCAACCTCCTAATCTTAAATAGAAATATTCTCATCCATTTTGCTAATTTAACCTCCATTTTTTAAATGATAGAATCTTATAAGCTTTTCGTTCTTAGATTCACCTCTAATGGAATCTTAAGATATTTCATAAGAAAAGAACTCACCTTATAATTCCAAAAGTCAACCTATCTCTGAATCTTACTATTACACCCCTTGACCCCATACATAACTGCCTTTACTAAGTTCACCTTTAATCACATACAATACCAAATGTATCTAAAGATTCTTTTATATTTATTCACAGACTCTTTGCTAGCTTTACTAAAGATGATGGTGTCATCAGCAAATTTCAAATGTGTTAATTAAATATAGTTTCCAATAAATATGCCTTTTATGAGATCTTATTTCATTCTCCTCTTAAATAAAGAGTTCAAACCTTCTATTGCTAATATAAGCCAAGATGAAGAAAAATGATCCCTTTACTGTAATCCCTTTACCATCTTAAACTATTGCATGAAAATACTATTAACTAGAATTAAAAGTTGTGGTGTAAATACACACTTTAACATCTGTTGCTTCTACTTATCACTATAATCCATGTGTTTTAATACATCTATTAAGTAACTTCATTCCATTGAGTTATAGTCTTTTTGAAGTCAATTTTTATCATGACCCTTATTTTACTCTATTTGTTTATTTCTCTAATCATCTTATTAGCTATAAAAATGATATCTAAAATTTTATGATCCCCCAAAAGGCAAATTAAGTATTTTCCACCACTTTTATAATCACCAATCTAAATCTTTTAGACAATACCTTGGCCAATATCTTATTAAAAAAAAAAAAGCTTATAAAGGAAATTGAGCAAAATTGACTTAAAGACTTTGCTTGGTCAACCTTCAATAAGAGTACTTAAAAGTTAAGGTACAAGATTTATATAACCTATCATTCATATAAAAATCTTGTATAAACTTTATCATCTTTTACTCCACCACCTTTTTAACAGTATTTGATAAAATTATGGTTAAACCCATTTAGCCTAGATGCTTTATTCTAATCATAGTCCTTAATTGCATTTTATAACTCTAATGAAGTAAATGGTATTTTTAGGATTATATTATTTACCCTATTAAGTTTTAAAAAAATCTATCATCTATTCTTAGATATGACAGTGAAGATGTACCCAATTATTCCTTAAAATGTGAAAAGATAATGCCTTTGACCTTTATAGGTTTGGTGAATGTGTTGTTAAAGGTAGCAATCTAAAAGAATTTTGTATTTGTATCACCTTCTAATAACCATCAATATATGACTTATGAAACCATTCCTATTTTTACTTTTTAAAAGCAATCTAATAATCATCTTTTATTAGTAATAATTCCTTTTTTTTCTTTATTTGACAACAACTAAGTTTCTTACTTCAAAGACTATTGCTCTACCTTTATTTCTGTTATATTCAAATCCTTTTGTCTTTCCTTTTTTTCCTTTGCACTTTAAAAAATTGTTCATTTACCTCATTTGGTTATAAAAGTATATACCTCAAGTATTCCTTTATTAAGTGTTTTAACTATATAAGTCTTAATTTTTTTCTTACCATTTTATTGTCACTCTAATTATTAAAATATTTAAATAAAATTAGGCCCCAATTTATGTTATCTACCCTTACACATATGATAAAGTAATTCAAGAAATAGTTATAAGGATCCTATTACTTCAAATTTGGCAGCACTACCAACTAGTTAGCCTCAATTGAAAATCTATCCACTTGCTAATTAACAAATTCTCATGAAAATTACACTAAGTATATTTCCTTCCCTATATTAGTAAATTCACTAGTTCTATTATATACAAACTTATTAAACTATTGAATCACATTACCATCATTATAAACTCTTATTTGTTAATCAACTACCAATATCATGTAGAAATCACTTTCCAAACACTACTACCCCATAAATATACTTTTAAGGGCCTTTTATTTCTCCCCAAACCCATATTGCTAACATGATAATTAGGCATGTAAACATTAATCAATATAGCAATTTTTGCCAACAATGCAGTTATCCTTACTAATACTATAAATTAACATATAAGCAACTTGTGTTTTAATTAAAACATTGAGTTTCTCCAAAATACTACCAAACCCCTTGATGCTCCCTATTACTTTAGTAGTCAATACCTAAATACTTTGCCTTTCCCACATTTGTCTCAAGATCAATTCCATTAGATTATGTAATTTCATCTTTTACACAAACAAAATACCTAAATTAATTTAATTAATCCATCTTTAGATTGTTTTATGTTTTGTGGATCTTTCTAAACCTATGACATTAATTAAATAAATAATCATAATAAAAAAGAATAACCCTTACTTGCCTCGATAGTTAAAACCAGCCAAGTAGTTCATATCATCCTCTTTTGCAGAGGACAATTACCTAATGACTAACTCTTCCCTTTTATAAGCTTACCTAGCTTGAGTACCAATAAGTGATTTTTTTTTTTTGATAACCTTATCGTAAAACTGATTTATCTGAGAATTGAGCCTCTTCTAAAAGAATCTTATGCACTGGTGACTATACTCCTTTAGTTAATTTGTTAGTTTTACACTAATTCACTCCTACACCTTTGCCCTTTTTACCATACCCTTTCCTTCTTACTTAGCTCTTTCTTTATAGGTGTGACCATTGTCAACACATTCCTTGGCAACACTCCTCATCCTCATCATGGTTATTAGGGCATAATTTGCCTATAATACTTCTACTTTTATCGTGTGAAGACACCTTGACCTTTTTTGTTGCCTTTGGATATTCCTTATTATTTTTGTATAATCACACCCATTAACCCCCTGCTCCTTCTTCATTAATAGCCACTGAATCCCACACCTACTTACCTTTCCCATTTGTCAAAGTTACTCCAACAACCTCTTTTTCTACTTGACTTTTTGGCCTACTTTAACTTCACTGACTTCCTTTATCTAACCAAAGCAAACCACTTAACCTTAGATAAAAGAGTTGATAGTATATAACTATACCAATTGCCCATTATCTCCTCCTCAATACAGTTCTTATAATTTACACTACCGGCCACCCTTTTATTAAATAGATATTTGTTGCTTCCTAAGTCCACTACAACCTTTCAACTAATACATATAATAGATGAGCTTTTAAGTGACCAAACCTTAGCCTTCACCTTTCTTACCAATGTAAGCTCTTGAGTTAGGCTTGTCATTGCTATTTGCTTTGATTGCCTCCTTTCACCATTATTGTGTCATTTTTCCACCTTTTGCATTACTTTTAGACTATCTGTTATAATCGTGATTGTTTAACAAAATAGTTATTCAAGACATATATCTCGTTTGGAGAAATTTTAAAACCTCCTAAAACACTCCCTATTGAGCCTGGTAATACCCCTTCCACAATGCATCCTTCTTATAACTCACTATCGATGATCCCTTTTTATTTAATTTTCAAAGTAAAGACTCACCCATCAATCTTTGCTGCCATTATAGGGGGATAACGATTTCATCCTTTACTAACATTAAAAAATGACACCAATCCTATGGTCCTTTTTGATTTGATTATGAATCTATCCCTAAATATATACCTTACTTCTCAGCCAAGTAAGAAAGAAACTCACCAAACCATGACTGAAGCAACAGTCCTCTTAGTGATACCTAAACCTTTAATTCAAGTTGATTTATTTGTACAACATGGTATTACACTTTAAACAAACTTATGGATCCACTCCCTATTACCATCAATTTCCTCTATCATATTTTCTTTAGAATTAAATGTTAAGACCTTAACACCTCTTATTATTATAATTGTAAATTGATGGTGATTGCCTTTTTTTAATTGATCCTTAATCTGTCAATTATCCTAAGATTGCAAACCACTTTAATTATGCTTTGTAGATATTAAAAGTCTTAGTACGATATGATAAAATGACAAGCATTTAATATGCTTTAAGCGCAGATTTCCCTCACTTTCCAAATGACTATTTACATCATTCCACTAATTTGCTTATAATTGTATCCTTATAAAACATAGTCATCACCTTTTGAACAACCACCCCCTATTTCCCTTAATAGTGTTACCTTTTTTATGACCACTAAGCACCCAATATCTTGGCTCTTGGTTTAGGATAATTGGCAATTGTAACTGCTAACTGATGCTTAAATAGCTTATCCCTATTTAACCTTTAAGTAGTGTTAATGACATTTAGTTAGTTAGCAATTCTAATGAACCAAAACCTAGAACCCATCTTAGTTATTTTATTTGGAATCACAATATAAGCAATCCTCCCCTATTGTTGAAAAACTTTTCACAATCCAGTATAATCCATAATCCTTGCCATATTGTTTACAAAAATAGGAGTTACTATTAACATTGAACCCACCAATAACATATAACCTCTTTGGAGCAATTAGTAGAAAGGGAAGGTAGTGATAACAAATATAGATTGTCACGTTATGGTGGAGCAATGACTTGTAAAAGATCAACAAGATGATGGTGACATGCCAATAGAGGAGAAGGACATATCGAGGGTCTATAGTTTCCTTTAAACTAATTTCTTATCAATAATGAGCATTGAAGTGGCAAATTAAGCAATGGTGTAACACTAAGAAAATTGACCTTGGGGTTCTAATTGGCTCATAATAAAAGCCTAATAAGATTTTGATAATGAGTCACTAGAGTGGCACGTTGATGGAGGAGAAGGATAGATTGGGGGGTAACAACACCTTTTGAACTAGTTTCGTTGTCGGCAATTGGGCAGAGCGATTAGTGATACTTATGAAACAATGACTCTAAACAGATAATAAAGATAGTGGTTAGAGGTGGTAATGGTTTGGCCAAAAAGCACAATGAAAGAAATTGAGTGCTTAACATTGTAATTATAGAGACTAGCTTGTGGCAAATCAAGGAAGACTAGATCAAAAGTCCTTTATAGATTGAAGTGGTTGTAAGGGAAGGCTATTTATAACAATCTTAAATTTTGCTAACAACATAGAATAAAGAGAGCTTTTAGGATTCAAAGCTCATTTTAGCTATATTTCTTATTTTATTTAAAATGATGTATAAAATATTTCTAAATGAATAAAAGTATTGTTATTAGCTTTTACAAAAAAACTAAATATTTATATTTATAGAAGGACCAATTGTTGACGTAAGATTACAAAGGTTAAGTAGATTATAATAAAATGATTTCATCTTAATTTTATCATTTTTATGCAATGACTAAGATATGTAGGTGATATGGTATGCCATATAAGTTTACATGTGGATTAACAGAAGAAAATAAATAAGAGAAGCGAAAGGGAAATATAAGAAAAGATGGTGGCAATCTGAAGGGCAAGAAACAAAGGTTGTAAATAAAGTAGTAGGACATTTTTCTTCTTATCTAAAGAAATTATCCTTGCTGTAACCTTAAGCATAAAATACAAAGAATAACATATGTTTAATCAAATTTATCTACTCCAATTTCACTCAAATTTTGTTATGCAAATTTGTCTCTCCATATATCTATGAACATGTAACCTTATGTTCCTATATTTATAGGTGACAATTGTATTATTGATTTTTTACCAATTTACATAACTAATGAAGCTAAAAAAAAAAAACATGCTAAGTTATGCATGCATATCATCTACAAATTTAACTATAATATAAGTTTTTTTTCCTTAATCACTTTAAAACTGATACCATCTAAGACTTCTTTTACCCTACAAGTATTAAAGGATGATAAATAAACTTATGATAACCAAACTAAAACAAAGAATAAGAAAAAAAATTCATAATTAACTAGACCTTCGACTTTAATACCATTTGTCAGAGAAATGAGAAAGTGTAAATCAAGGAGATTTTTGAACTGGATCCAAGTAAGCAACAAAGTTGTAGGCTTGACACCTTATGTCAACCAAAAACCTTAAGGTTTTGAATCTATGAGTTTTTTTCCACTTATATATTGCTTAATTCTCCATTTCCTTTATATCACTTACTTTTTCCTCTCCTGTTAGATATGGAATTTCTTAATCATGTAATTCACACTTAAAATTCCAATAATTTCCCTCTTAAAGGTGAATCTCTTATGTTTACTCTCCTTGTGCCAATAGTCAACTACCACTCCATTTAGCCCATACCATTTAATAGGTCTTAATCCCAAGTTGTGTGTGCCTAAGGCTCCATAAGCCACGTTGAGGTACATGTGCAACCACTCTACCTAGACCTTAATATTACTATTTTTTCTAGAACCACACCTTACCACTCTATTTGGACATCTGACCTCAATCCCACACTATTTAGTGGGTCTTAACTAAGTTCACATTGTTTAGTGGGCCTTAATCCAAAGGTATGTGTGCCTAATGCTTTAGGAGCTACATTGGGCTATAGGTGCTACCATTTCACCTTAGCCTTAATATCACTCATTTTTTGGAACTATACCTTACCACTCCATTTGGACACTTACATTAATCCTAGCATGTGTAACTGATGCTCCAAGAGTTTAATTTAGTGAGTGTAATCCAAAATATGCATCTATAAATGCTCTAAATGTTAATATACATCATCTTTATTTGTTCCTTAACAAACTATTGACTTTAATACTACTTGTTAGACCTTTGGTTCTAATACTATTTGTTGGAAAAATAAGAGAGGCCAAATTAGGAAGATTTCAAGTAGGATCTAAATAAGTAACAAATTTATAAACTTAGCATCACAGTTTAACTAAAAACTTTAAGAGTTTAGGTCTATGGCTTTTTTTTTTTCTCACTTATATATCACTTATTCATCTTTTTCTTTAATGATATAGAATTTCTTAATGACATAATTTGCATTTAAAATTTTAATAAATAAAAATTTTAAAAAATAAATTATCTAAAGCCATGCAAACTGTGAAAATCTTCATCTTGTACCATGTAGACTCAACTCTGTAGCTTGATTTCCATTACAATCCTCCCCTTCGTTGATCGCTTTGCATGCAATTTTTTCATATCATTTCCTTTGTTACAACACTTAAACTACTTCAATTCCTTTTTAGTGGCTTCACCACGTTTAATGCCCGTTAAGAAGCAAAATTAATAACCCCTTTGAAATCTCTCATCTCTTTTTCATAATTTTACTATTCACCTTTTCATTTTTAGGTTGATTTCTATTTTTACTCTCCATCCAACGTGGCTTGCCACGCCACTGCATCGCTTATTGTGCCCTAACGCCACGTCTACATAAACACCACTCTAATTAAAATAAAAGTCTCCTTGGCAGTTCAACAACGCTTGACATGTTAGATCATAATAATTCTTCGACAAAGATACATGCATTTTGTTCTTGGAAAATAAAAATATAATGGACTTCCAAGGTTGTTTAACTATATCAAACTGAGTGGACGGTTGGATTAAAATATTGGGAATTTGGCAAAGGATCGTTCTAGTTAAACTTAAGAGCTATTAGTTTTTCAAACATCAAGTTGTATTAATGTATAAAAATAAATATATATTTACACTATATTTATATGTAAAATAACTCTTAATGCAGATAAAAAATATAAGAATTCTTATAAAATAGATCATCAAATTTACGCCATTAAATTTACATGAAGAATTTTACTTTGTTTAGGTAAGATATTTATAAATTAATTATATTTTTAAAATTATAAAATAAAAAAATTAAAATTTAACTATATTATAAACGTCACATAATAGCAATAAAGATTTACAAAGTCTTTGAGTTAAGAGCTATTAGTTGTACAAATTAATGAGCCCCTCACGATTTTTCTTCTGAATTTTTTTTAACTTTATTGTATATTAAATTATAAAATACATATAATTAATATCTCAAATATAACATTACAATACGTATAATATGCAATAAAAATTTGGAAGTGGAAGCACCCGAATTATAACCGTTGTCAGGCCTCAATAAGCGAAGATTAATTAGCAGCAGTTGGAGATCGTCACGAGTGAAGCTTTTTACGCATGTCAGCTGGTAATCAATAATCAACTTAGCGACGGAAGTAACATCTTTTCTGAGCACATATTGCTAGGAATGGCAATGGGAATCTGGCGTTTTCGACACCCTTGTCTCGTCCCCACCCCTGTTCTCGTCTCAATAAAAAAAAAAAAAAAATGTTGTTATTTTACTTTGAATGGTGTAATTATATGATACTTTAAGAGGGATAATTTAGACAAGTTCTTTATACAATGATTGTTGAGCTTTTTTTCTTCCACCCTAATTAATAATTTATTATTATATTTTTTATATAATAATTATATAACATTTTGTAGGAGAATTTATATCATTCTCTCTATACAAAAATTATTTAATTTATTCTTTTAGTTAAAATTTGAGACGAAGTGGGGTGGGAATCCCCCATCCATGCTGGAGAGACGAAGATGGGATCCCAAAATCAAACTCTGACGAGAATGGAGACCAGAATAGAAGCGAGAATCAGAGATGAATATTGGGATAGGCATCTCCCCGCCCCGCCCCACCCCACATTGTGTTCTTTTTGGAGACAGGTCAAGTCATTCTTCAACTCGAATTTATGAATTTCCGAAAGGGCTAACTTTGAAAATTTTATGATTTTGGGTTACGAATTCTCTCAATTTGTCTAATTTAAATAACCTACTTTTAAATGTCGGTCTGCGGGGGCTGTTCCTCAAACCCCATTTGAAAAACATAGGTGGTAAGACACATGTGACGCATAATAACTTAGCCAAGGTAGAACTCATCGTAGGACCACTCTTTTTGTCAACATTGACATCTGTCTTTTTCTCTCTCTCTCTCTCTCTCTCTCTCTCTCTCTGTCGGTCCTCTCACACTCATGCTCACTCCATGCTCACAACCAAACCCAAATTGATCCCAAACTAAAGCAGCGGGGGGCGCTTGTTCAGTATCTTCATCAACCGGTCCAAGCCCCCAGAAAATTTGGTTGCTGGAAAAGTAAAAATGCGTGGCTGCCCTAATTTTCTAATTCATCAAGGACAGCGAAAGCAAGAAAGAAAATTATTTAAATCCGTTTGGAATTTAGCCGCACCTAAGTCAAAACAGGCTGGCAGGAAAGAGGATCAGGTTGTGATGACATCCATCCGGTTACGCTCACGTTGGAAGCACAATTCGCTTACGCTGAGTTTGGCCCTCCTGGACAAGTAACGTTTATATCACCAAGTCAAGGATGTGACGGCGGCAGAACTTAGCAAGTTCCATCACAAAATTCTGCCGCGTCGGAGTTACTGCCAAGGTCCAACCCCACCACTCCAGAGTCCAGAAGCCTGTTCTCACCAGCTACCCCGCATTCATTGGTTGTGGGCACTAAATTCTGAGGCCTTCCATTCCGAAAAAAACAATCCGTTTCCCATCATTGCATGCATTTATTTATTGGTTGTGGGCACCAAACTCGAATTTCTTTTCACTAGATGACCTCATCTTATTCCAAAAAAAAAAATCAAATTCTCATTGCATTTGATGCTGCGCACGGAACACCCACTAGTCGATGTTCTCACAATTATGGACAGATTTTCAGTGCTCATACATTCATCAAAAAGGCTCATGGATCGAACTGAAAATCTAAAAGGGGTGAATGCGACCCTTCCTTTGCACTCCGTTACCTAATATCCAAGTTTCATGACTGAATCATTGAGAAGCATTGCTTTTGTTCGCTAGGGGAATGTTGTTGTCGTTAAAAATTTAGATGTTCATTTTTAATGTCTTCGGTTCAAAACTTCAAATTCTTCAAAGAGGGTCGAGATTTTGTGAGGTAAGGAAAAACAATTTATGTTGTGTAACTTAAACACAAGGGACCTCTTGAAATTGACGCTAATTATTGATTTAACCAAAAGGTTGGCAAACCATTCACCGAACAACTAAACTTCAACAATAAATCACTCGATCAAAAAAAAAAAAAAAAGAATGTAGATGCATATAGCGCGAACAGAATTTGAATATTAGTCTTACCATGAAATGGACTGGAAAGCCTCGCACACAAATATTTGAACACAGAATGGCTCAAGATTTATCTACCTAACCCCTGCACTTGCATTGAATAATTAGAGAATTTTAGAGAAGGCAAAAGGAATATTAAAGAACATGGAGATGTTCTAGATCTAATGAACAGCATGACCTTTAGCCCACATTTTAAGGGGAGCCATTCTAGCTAGTCCGGTCACGAAATGAGACAAAAGAAAAAAAAAAAAAAAAGAAAAGTGGCCGGTTATGCATTTAGGCTTGAGCTCTACCTGTTTTGTCATTATATATTATCAAATAAATAACAATGGAAAGAAATTTGAATTTTTTAGTAAAGTCACATTAATTAGTAACAATTTTCATTTAAACCATAATATATATAATATGATTATATTTATTAGATTGACATATACCAAAAGATATTCTTTTAAGATAAACATAGTAAAAATGACTTTTTTTTTTTTTTGGAGATTTTCGTAATGTAAGAAATTCTTCTAAATGTCATGATTGGAGCAAATAGAAATAGATCAAGGTCAGACCATTAATATCTAATAATAATGACTTAAAATCTAATTAAACTCATTGTTTTACCTACTAAAAGGGTTAATTAAGTAGAATTACTAGTAACTTAAATTAATAGAAGTTACAATACACACATTCACCCAACTAAAAAAAAGTGCAAATATTTCAATTAGTGGTAGTTTTTTTCCAGGAATTGAAAAATATTTTCAAGACATTAATATTTTGATATAGCCTAATGGACAATAAGGTTGTTTCAAAATTGAATACTAATTCAACCAAGGCAATGCCATCTTCTACTTTGGATTATACCTCTAACCTTTGTAACGTTGGATGTTATTGTAGGTGTTAATGCTGAATTGTAGGAATCTGCTTGACAAATTTAGTCCCACCAAATGCTTTACTCTTTTTACGAGAATATGTAAGGAGAGAAGGTAGAGTAACTAATTTTTTATTTTGTACCTAAAATCTCATGATTTCATTTTTATCTTAAATCTACAATCAAACAACTTAAAATGATCTTTTGAATAAATAAGATTCAATCTCAACTATAACTTAACAAAAAAAAAAAGTTATATACAATATAAATTTGCCTTTATTAATTCATAATAAATTACATAAATATCATAAAAAATTGATTCTTGCATCAATTCTCTTTTCATGAGATATGGTATAAACAATAATTTTTAATATAATTTAGCTTATTTAAATGTCTTGTATTGACATTTAGTAAGAAACTTTTAAAATAAATGTGTGCTTGAAAGTTCATAATAAATGACACAAATATTAGAAAACATGAATTTTATGCCAAAATTTTCTCATCTTTATCTACTAATTCTATAATTTTATATTATAATTTATCATGTTCATATAACATTTTATATTAATGCAAGATGTGCTTTGTTGTAAGGATTTATTTTATCTAATAGAGAACCTATGAGTTAAGTCAACTAATACAATAAGAAAAATTTGATAGAAGATATATAGGAAAACAATTATTTTGAAAAATGGATCATTTTTTAATGCTATTTATCATGTAAACAATGATAGATAGACTTATGTTATTTAACAAATGTTAAAAATCTTATATGAGTGCAAGAATGTGTTGAACAGAGAACACTTGATTAAAAGATTAATCAATCAAAGAATTGTGATAGGTGTCACAAGACCAACTCTTTCACTTAATTTTTTGGTTTTGTGATGACATTAAGTCATATTTAGTTTCGGCCAATTTACACATAAGATGTAAAAACACTTATAAGAATTACTTAAGCATTTTTACTTTTTTCAAAATACATAGAATTTTTTAAGGCCTTGTACACACAAGTGATACTCTACATTTTTTTGTATGACCTTTGGTTACCACATTGCACATATATAGATTGTTGGTAGTTAACACTTCCAATTACCTAAGGACATGCATGATTTGGCTATTAAGCCAATCATGTATAGTAAGAATCCCATTCTTAGCAGCACACATCTACTTTCTTATAAGAATGTTCAATTATAATTAAGGTGAGCATAACATCTTATTAGAGATTTGATCAACCACCTTCTTTAGTCACATATGTTTTCTTTCTCTTAAAGAATTCATGCCAACATATTGATTTTGATAAGACTTTTAGAAAACTTGTCATTTTTACCACCAACACCTGCTCTTACATTTTGATAATTCATGATCTCCTATTTTTATGGTGTATGAAGCACAATCTAACGTAGTCCACACCTCAAGCCCTTGACTTGTTGGCTAGCCCACAATTAGTCTCATTTTAACATTATCCCAAATTTATAATTTATGTGTCAGTACATATTAGTGTTGTAACCAATCTTTAAAGCATATGTTAGCCTTTGTTAATTATGGGAGAGATATGCATTACCCTTTAAAGAGTATTAGGAAATTTGGTCATTTGGTAAAAAGAAGTATTAATAAGTTTGAGATGTCATTTAACAACCTATAGCACAATGACATATTACTAATGCATGATGCTATGTTGTTGGTTGACATTAATGCTTTAGCCTTGTGTATTATTGCAATACATGTGTTCTTAATACACCTTACTTGATTGGGTGTCCATACTTAATTGCTTTTGCAAGAATTGGTAAAGGTGCTACCAATTTGCTTACATTATGAAGTTCTTGACTTTTCGCTAAGATTTATTAGTTTGTGATACTGAGAGGGGGGTGAATCAGTATCACCATAATTCATAATTTGTAGGTAAGTGAACAACTTCAACCCCTTTTTAAAAGCGAGCTCTTTCTCAGATTCGACTAAAGTAGATCTATTATTACCTACTAATTACAAAAGTCCCCAAAGTCACCTTTCAGACACCTTGCCTAATAGATAATTCGAATGTTCTTGTTTAGGTCTTCATTAGGTTATGAGTTATTTGATACTTTAACTGCATTCACAACTCAATTTAAAATACAGAATGTAAAACAAATTAAGAACACACAAGATTTACGTAGTTCTATTAACATGACGTACATCTACGGTAGTAGGGACTCTCCCTTACTAAGACTATCCATTATACTTGAGAATTCCAGTTACAATGGATGTCTCAATCCTTTGCTCCTCGTTGACTGTTGGTGTGCCGGTGGTCTGTCGTCACGCACGAGTTTCTCTCTCTTTTCTGCCAACAATCCTTTTTCGATGGTTCTCTCTCTTTCGTGACGTTCTGTCGTTGCTCGTTTTTTATTATTTTTTGCCATCGTCTCTCTTTCTCTCTCTTGACGAGCTCCTGTTCTTCGTTCAGCCCGACCGTTGAGCCCTCCTATTTCCTACAACCGACCTCTCCTCTTCTCCTTTTTTTCTCTCCTTCGTTCGATAGCTTCATTGTGCAGCTACTGTTCACTTGATGGCTGTACTGTTCACAACGACTGCTTCTTTTTTATTTTGTCATCCCCTGTTCTGCCATTCGTTTGCCATCGGTGTGCTTTGGCTGTGTGTTGTGTTTTTCTGTTTTCTCTATTTGGCCGTCCACACACTTTTATGTTTTGCTGTATATTCAATTATGTTGGCCTTTCATCATCTTGTATTTTATTATGTATTCAATTATGTTGGCTTTGCCTTAATTTTGTCTTCCAAGGTCTTTATATACTCTCTTTCATGAAACCTAATAGGGCTTACTTGCGGTGAATTTATTGTCTTGTCCTTTCATGTGACTTTTATGTTATTGTCCCTCAATATGACTTTTACCTTTTTGTCCTTCCATGTGATTTTACTTTCTTTCACACTTAAACCTAATTGACAACAATTACAACCTATACAAGGCTGTGGGAACAACACATTCTTATATCAATGAGCTTAAGAAACTAACAAACCGCCACTACTAATTAAAGCCAATGTCCTCATTTATAAGGTTGATAAGTAGTCCTAAATCTACTTTTCAAACTTCTAAAGTGTCATGTCTTTTTCCTAACCATTCTCACTATCAGGAGAATTTTTCCACTTTATCAAATATTCATTTTAGTGATTCTTCTTGCTTTCCCAAGCATTCAATGATTTAAAATCTTTTCCACTTTATATTGGAACACAATTTTGATTGTTAAGGGAGCATGTCTTGCTTGTCTCCTTGGAGACTTATTACCTTCCTTTTTATGGAAAAGTTTTAAAAAGCTCATATGAAAGGTCAAATGTACCTTTAGTTTTTTTAGTAGTTACAAACAATAACATTGTTAACTTTTTTATTTTTTACTATAATAAAGGAATTATTATACTTTAAAATTGACCCACAATGTACTGTTTTACTACTAATCATTTTTTATATTTAAGGAGTCAATTTTAGGAACACTTTGCCTCTAACTTAGAACTCAATGTCCCACCTTTCCTTATCAATACACTTCTTCATATATCAAGCTACCTTATTTAAGTTGTCTTGGGCTTTATCCAATAGCTTTTGTTTTAAATAGGCATATTAATAGGTAGCTAAACAATTCTTTTCATGTCTTGTCCTTACAATTTTGGTAAGAGTAAAAGATCAATGCCTTATAGCCAACTCAAAAGGACTCAAACCTATTAAAGATGATTAATGTAGTTGTAGCAAAATTGGGTAGAATCTAATAACTTTATCTAATTTTGTTGGCTAATAGTCATATAGTGTTTAAGATACTTCTTCGATAAGTCATTAATTTGCTTAATCTTGCCATCTTTTTTAGGATGGTTGGAAGAAGAAAATTTTAATTTGGAAACCATCATTTGAATGAAGTTGTTCAAAACTTGCCTACAAAGAAAGCATTCTAATCACTCATTGTATTTTTAAGAAACTTGAAATATTTCATCACTTATAAAATAATTTAGTAGCTATCTTCATTTGACATGAGGAAAGGGTTGAAATGAACACTGCATAACTTAAAAAGCAATCAACTACCACCATGATAGAACCTACCATTAACCTTTAGGAAATTGCTAATGAAATCCATCAAAATTGAGACTAAAGGTTTTGTTATAATTAATAATAATTGTAGTAACCTCACTCTCTTACATCTTTTAATTTTATTTTATTGATAGATAATGTATGTTTTAGCGTATGCCTCAACATCATTTACCATCTCAAGCTAATGATAACTATAGGACAATAAAGATATCTTTTTCTTCACATATAAATAACCAAGAAAGGGCATATTTTTAGATTTACATTGTTGACATACATCATAAACTTGCACCTAATTTTTAACTGCCTTCTTTATACTAGACTAGTAAAAATGTCATAAATAACTTTAATACCTAAATGATCATTGATAGTCAAATCATGCATTACTTTAATCAAGTATTCACGTAGGTTATTGTTACTTCTAATAAAAATTTTGCTCTTTTTCCACAAGAGACCATATTGGTAACTTAATTTAATTAGGCATTTTAAGTTCTTATGGTTGCTACAATTGCTTGTATTGCAAAGTCATCCTTAAAATAACTATCTTGATGTCTTTTAACCAGCTAGGTACCATTGCAGTAATAACCAAACAACTTTCTTCGTTTTGCCTAAATAAGGCATCAGTCATCCTATTTTCATGCTTTTGTTTTGTAAAGGATTATATAGTCAATCTCAAGAAGTTTGGTGATCCATGTTTGTTACATGTAAGTGTGCAGCCATTATTGTAGGAGATGTTTAATGCTCTCATGGTTTGAGCTTATAACGAATTGTTGCCCTTCAATGTAATGTCTTCACTTAGTAATAGCCATAATGATCACTAGAAACTCCTCATAAATGGACAATCCCCTATTTTTTAGCATTAAAGGGCTTGTTAAGGTACATTAGTGGATGCTCATCTTGTATTAAGATGACGCCTATTGCTACATCCATCTCTAGAACAAATGTTTCAGTAAAATTAGGTAGTGCCAACATAAAAGCCTAACACATGGTAGTTTTGAGCTACTCAAAGGATTTTTGGGCTACCTAGCTCCACATAAAGCTTCCTTTTTTTAACAACTTTGTAAGCAGCTTACTGATGATGTCATAATGCTAAATAAATTTATAGTAATACTTAGTCATGGGCTCAATGTTGTGATTTTGGCCTAAGTTCTAATATTACTTCTAATATTAAATGGCCCAAACATTTAACATAGGTTTATCCAAATAGGCATTTGGACATTTTAGCATACAACTAATGTTGCCTCAATATAGTTAGGACTTATGTCAATTGATTGATGTGGTGGTTAAAGTCAAGGTTGTACATCAAGATGTCTTCAAAGAAGACTAAGATGAATTTGCATAGAATTAGGGTAAAGATATGATTCATTAATGATTGACATGTTTTTGTAGCATTTGTTAATCCAAATAACATGAATTTGAACTCAAAGTGGTCATGATGCATCCAAATAGCTATTTTTGCCACATCGTCTTTCAAGACACAACTTTGATAGCTTGATTACCAATTGAGCTTAGAAAAAACCTAAGAATTGTGTTACTTGTTAAGTAACTTATTGGTTGGATACTAGGAACTTGTCCTTAACCATGATTACATTAAAATGGTGATAGTTAACATATAATCTCTAGGTTCTATTCTTCTTTCTAACTAGTACCTTCATAAAGGCAAAAGGGTGCCTTAAATTAATTAAGAGTCAAACATTTCTTGAATTTGTTGTTCAATTTTAGCTTTGAGGTGGTGGGGTTAGTGATACAGCTTGACATTCATTAGTATGGTTCCCATAATAAGGGGAATTAAGTGATCAAAATTGCTGGTTGGTGATAACGATTAGGGTTCTTTAAATACACCCTTAAATACCCAAATGACCTGTAACTCTTTTGGCACTTAGGTCTAGGCAGGATGTACACCAACGGCAAATAAATGGGCCTGTATCCCAGAGCATGCTTTTCTAGCTAGGTTTACCAACTCCTTTTAAGTCACCAACTGGGTTCTTATTAGTTGGTCCTACTTTTTAAGTACAATGGGCTGCCAATTACGACAAAAGGATAATGTCATGGATTTATAATCCAATACATATGGACTATAGGCCTTTAACTCATTTGCCCCCATTACAACGCTGCATGCCTTAGTGGAATAATTTGGACCTTTACCATGAAAGGGTGTTCATCCAGACTTTTTCCAAATAAAGGATTTTTTCCCCATTTGCAACTTTTACCAACATCGAAGTTGTTTTTCGTAGCTCACAATCCACTGCCCTTGACATGGTACTATACAAAACTGTGTGTACTTCCTATGTCAGTCAATATCACCAACTGTCAGTCGCTCAGCCAGTCTTAACAATTTAAGAGTATTATGTGTTACCGTTATTACCCTCTTCCTAAAAGATAAATTTGTTGAAATATGCAGTACTCACTTTTATAAGGTCATGAATCTCCCTTACCTTTTCGAGGTGGAATTGTGTGACATTCTCTTCTATCGAATTCATTGATATCCTTGTCGTGGACCAAAACCTCCCTACCTACTCCCCTTATTTTTAGGAGTAGAGCACTTGACGGTAGTCATCAAATTCGGGATGTACCGACTCTGATACCACTTGTTACGGACTATTACCCTCTTATGGAAAAGACTAATTTATCGGGGGTGCAATACCACGTTACTTATGAATTTTCTCATCTTTTCTGCGTGGAATTCCGCGACATATGCCTCTGGTTTCGGTGATAGCATGGATTGAGACTTCACGGGCGTTTTTCTTCGATTGTCTAACATTCCTTTATAGACCTTAGGTTTCTCATAACCCTCAATCAAGTGTAATTGTTTCTTCTGGCATTGATGGCCATATGTGTACCTCTCCCCATAGCGATAACAGTTTCCTGACTATTTAATCTCCTCCCATGACTTCTAGTTAGTTTTAACCATCACCAGTTTTGGAGGGGTTGTGGTCGGCTTGGATGCCACAGGGGGTAGGGGTTTCACCATTCTGTGTTTCTTCGTCATCGCTTCCATTGCCACTTCCTGCAACATAGCAATCTCATAGACCTCCTCCAATGATTTGGGTTTCATGATTTTCACAATGGGTCATATCTCATGACTTAACCCACTAAGGAAGTTGGTGACGAAAAAGGATTCCTTTAGGGAAGGGTTATCAGCCGCAAATAACGAATACAGCTCTGCAAATTATTCTTGGTACTTTCTTATCATTCTGACTTGCTTTAACTTTTACATCTCCTTAATGATGTCTAAGAATGATGAGTCTCCAAAACCACGTCACAAATTAGTTTGGAAGACTGACCAAGGGGCTGTTGGTTTGGTAGTAACCTAACCTTGGAACCATACATCTGCTTTGCCATTTAGACATAGGGCAATGGTTTCTAGCATGGATTCTTCTCTGACGTTATACATATGAAAGAAACGGTCACATTTATAAAGCCAACCACATGGATCGTCCCTTCAAACAGTTGAAGCTTTGTTTTTGATGGCTTTGATACAGTTGTGGAGTTGCGATAAGTGGCTTGTGAGCCCTTCAAGATACTCTCGTTGGAATCCATGGTCACTCAAGGAGGAAGAAGGATTCCCTGTGCCGTCCCTAAGCAGGGAGTCTCAGTACCCACGCCCCTGTCCCTGCTTTGCATAGCCAACAAGGTTTCCATGATCTGCTTAATTGTTGCCTGCATCTCCAAATGGTTGTTTTCATGTTGTTGGCGAGCATCCAATCGAAAGCTGTTGATCTACCAGGGAAGCGGCTGCAGAGAATGTAGTTTCTCAAGAACCTCTTGGAGTTGCTAATCGTGCTTTTTCATCTGTTTCTCAATCATTCGAAGCCTGGTGTTGTTAGCCATAGCGTTTTTTTTATTTTTAGCTAGAGTGAAACGGTGCCCAATGTAACAAACCAAACCACAAGATTAAGGAAGAAAACAGAGTAGAATAAATGCTAAGCAAGGGGGGGAGAAAAGGGAGGATTGTTAGAGAGAGAGAGAGAGAGAGAGAGGAATTTAGAATGTATTCACTAAACTTCTATGAATATGACTGCTTATATATTGATCCCAGTATCTAGTAATTTCCCAATTGGTTGTCACCCCTCAACAACTAAAACTAACTCTGATATCGACCAGTTGCTAACTCGTCCTGTGGCCCCTCATTTAGTATGACCCATAGGCCTAATTGGGCTGGACTATAACATTGCTCTATATTCTTTTTTCACTTGTGACATAGCCTAGAATGTAGCGAAGTAATGAGTCATAGATTCCTTTCATTTTCAGTTTTAGGCAACCTAACTAATCCAAGGGGTTTTGTTTTCTTGATCAGGTTCTCAACCTTGATATAGAGTTTTGCTTTCTGTTTCTCTAGAGAAACAGGGTCTAGATTCGCTCATTTGGCCAATTCGTAACTTTGCTCTCAATTTGTGACTAATCCAAGGTGTTTCATTTTGTCGATTGGGTTCTCACTCTTGATACAGAGTTTTGTTGCAGAGGAAAAAGGGTCATATGTAGCACCTATTCTAAATCCAGCCGGTACCTTGCTTCTCTGTGTTGAGCCATTTGTTAGCAAAGCAAAATATTCGCAAGATGAAGGCATGAAGCCATTTGCTGCGATCTATATGGATCTAATTACAATTATTTTCTTCTTCTTGGAATTTCTTCACCTCGTCCTCTACTAATAATTAAAATTCCTTTTGTGTTGTTGGAACCAGTGGCAACTTGGTATTTTGATTTTTTTATTTGTTTGTTGGTCGATTGTGATTCCTCTCATCCGCAATATCCGTTGAGAATTGAGTTCGAAACATGACATTTCCGTAGGGAACAACGGTGAGGGTAGAATTTTGTGACGCCACACAGTTACTGGCCCAACAGATGCCTACTTCCTCTGCGCTAATAGCCAGCCTTTGGCTCACTTTCTCAGGGCTACTACAAAAGGTTCACCACACCCAGATCATAATAGAGCATCCTGCTATTTTGTTTTGCGATTTGTGACCCTTCTTGCTTTCCCTACTTCATCTTTTTAATTATTTTTTTGGTTCTTTTTAACTAATTAAGTAGTGTGTATTACTGTCATATAATTTATGTGTTTTGACTGTAGCCAATATGCCATGCTATAGATATATATCAACAGGATAGGAATAATCTTTTGTGGAAGGCCATCTCCCGGAAGGCATAATGTCTTTTGGGAACACCAACAACATTTTACTCGGATTTCTAGGTAAGAAGCATTGTTTCTGTCAGTTTTCGCGTGCACATCTTGTGTTGCATAAGCACAATTGCATAGGTGGACATACAGTTGATCGCTTGTTCCAAGAGCATGTTTCTTGGTGTCTTAAAAGTGACAAGATTCCTGGGAGAGGTATTGAAATTACAAATCTTTATTGTAAAATGTGCCACATAACTTAGTAAGAAATGTCTTTCTATAAAACTTGCGGTATCCTCAGCATTATTCATAGAAAACAATTTTGTTTGCTTTATATTACTGAGATAGAATTTTAGGTGGGTGATGTCTTAAATTTTAGAATTATTATAGCTGCACAGATATCCATGTTTTTAAGGCTCCATGTTGTGTCTAGCAATTCCCAGTTTCTTTCGGACCTTTTTTTTTTTGTGCCATGCCTTGTCAGCGCGTCTTGATTTTTTAGAATGAAGCCCATGCCCTTTACTCCAATTTTCTCTTAAGGGAACGAAACTTGCGTTCTAAGGTTTCTTCTATTCATCATACAGATGGCTCTGAAGGTTTAACCCTTGAAATTACTGAAGATGTTCTGTCCACCTACAAAAATCAAGGTCAGTGGTAATATCTGATCATTTCCATTTTGGGATAAATGAATGTTATACCATTGATTAACCTATGTAAAATCCAATCTACAACAATCTTTGTTTCTTACAGAATTTCGTATGATTTCCTCACCTAATGTTTGAAATTTTTTGAGCAATTATATGTTTGTAATGTTAATTTCTTACTTCCATAGGATATCCGAAGGATCCCTTGAATCATTGTAAAGTTGGATCCCAACCTAGTAAGAGGTTGGCGCGAGCAAAAGGAATAAGAAAAAAAAAGAACAAAATGTAACAAATCAAAGAAATAGACCAAAAAAAAAAAAAAACCAATTTGAAAGAGCAATTTGGCTAACCAAATTTATTTTCAAAAAAAAAATAAAAATGGCATGATCTAAAACTACAAATCCAATTGCCTACAATAAGAAGTAGACATAAAGAGAAAGAAATAATCATCATGAGCACGATAAGGAAATAAAGGAACAATCTACCATTGATCAACTTGCGAGAGATCTACCTTATAACAATCTTTGATTAGGACATAACCTTGCAAAATATATTTCTTCACCTAAATTTTTGAAACAAAAAATATAGGATCTTGAAAAGAAAATGCACTCATGAACCGCAGATCTCTTCACTCATGAACCGCACACATAAACGACTTTCTAGAAAATGGGGGAAGATGTTAGTATATTTTTGCAAGGTGAGTAAATGCTTGATTTTATGGTATCAAAAAAAAAAAAAAGAAAAAAAGAAAAAAAGGACTAGAAGTATATGTTAAACATGTTTGAGTTGAAGTAATTAAATGAAATTGAAATTGACTTGTTGAATAAATATGAGTTTCTGACTTATTGTTACTGTAGTTAATATGAGAGCTTTCTAGTATTTCTATAATTAAGGAAAAGCTCATCTAGTTAGTATAAGAGTTTGCTAATGTTCCTGTAATTTATGAAAAGTCATCACATAAATGTTTTTGCCTTCAAGACTTTTTGAGGGTCACACAGTGTTCTCTTACTTTAATCAACCAAACAAGCTCTTATATCCATTGCTGTGAATTTTTTTAAGAGCAATTTTTTGAAGTTTGAATCAAGTTTTTTCTCATTCTATCCCAATTCAAAATTCATGGTCAAAATTTTTCAACTAAAGGAGAATAATGAGGGGTGAAGAGGTATAATCTATATGTATATCGGCATTGTTGAAGCTGAGAAAAAATTTGAACTGTTCTCTTTCTTCACATCATCAATTTTTATTTATGTGACGATTTTTTCTTAATTTATAAATTAAGGAAAATAACAGGTAAGAAAAGGATAAAAAATTTATTGTTAAAATTTTCTTTTCCATTTTCTTAAAAAGCAGAAAAAAAATTACTCTTAAATTTTCATTTAAATTTCTTTTTTGTATTATAAATAAGAAAAAACATTTACTCTCAAAATAAGACAACTAATAAGATTATAATTTTTTTTTTTGAGGATAAATTATTGATTTAGGTACGCTTTCTACCTTTATAAGTATAAAATTATGCTTTTAGGCTGTCAATTTTATTCTTAATTAATAAAAAATTATTTTTTCAAAGAACTTAAATAGGTAAATTAATTTACAAGAGATTTTTGTGTTTATAATTCTAAGTCCTTTTATTTTTATCAATGGTTTCATTAGAAAATACCCTGCCCGATGTGCAGCATCATCATTCTTCTTTTCGTTTTGGTTGATTAGCTATATATTTCTTAGTAGAAAACATATTGGGTATTATTTTTTTGTGCCTCGAAGACATTTTCAGTATTGTACTCTTCACATTTATTGTTGGACTGATTTCGAAAAGAAGGTATAACAAAACTCAAAATCATAATTTACAACTAAAAATGATAAATCCAAGCTACATGAGGACTCATTAATGAGAAATGTCCAGCAAAGTAGGTAATTGCACAATCATCGATTTATGCAATATTAAGCATTATGCATAATATTTTTATTGGGCACATCAAATTGTTTGGTGGGTTTTTGTGGGTCTTAGTACATATGATCAATCATAATTCGTAATTACATAAGAGCAATCCAAATATATATAGTGCAACCATTGATTGTTTTAAGTATCAGGATATTAGCATTCAAAACATAAAAGTAATTCAAACAATTACAATAATTATTCTAAAGATATCTGAAAAAAAAACAAAACAATTACACCCTTAATTTAATAACTAATAGAATTTTGGGATTGCCCCTATAAATAAATAATTAAGCATTTATATTATTGAATATTTCTCCGTAAATAACATTTTTCGCTTTTGCAATTGGTTCTCCTTGGCCATCTGTGCTCAATATTTGCAGTCTTTCTATACTTAACTCATGAAATTGTCACAGATAGTTGTTCATGAGTGAAAACTTGTTTTTTCAGACTTAAGACAACTTTATTTAGAGATTGTCACTGATTTTTATTTATTGTCATTGCAAAAGCTACAATTAATGGAATTGACGCCTCTTCAAAATAAAAGGCAGCTTGGAGTTGTGTGGCCAAAGCATAACGTGAGGGATGAAAACTCTTTGCCCAATTTTCTTCCTAGTCATTATTTTGCTTCTACAAATCATCTGCCCAATCGAGTTATACTTAGAAGTGTTCTGTTGTATATGATAGGAATTTTTTAATTAAAAAATTATTATTATTAATTTATATAATTTAATATTTATTTTCATAGTATTAGGCATAATTTATATAATCTAATATTTGTTTCTATAATATTAGGGATAAATACTTCCATATTTGTAAGTAGTTAAATACTACATACCAATAATGTCTTATTATTTATTAATTCAGTAATAAATAACATATTAAGGTTTTTTAACCTATTTAGAACTTGATCCTCTCGAGCAATTATCCTCTCAAAAAGATAAAATTCTTTTAATTAGGAAATTATTCCTATAAATATATGTAATCTAGTATTTATTCTCATAATCATAAGTGTAATTACTTCTATATTTGTAGGTAGTTAAGTACTATATATATGCAATACCTTATGATTTATTAATTTAGGTAATAAAACATATATTTAGACTTTTTTTAGTTATTTGGAGGTCAATACTTTTAAAATGATCATTGAAGGTTGATTCTTTTGAAGTGATCAATCATTTACTTTTCTATTTTCATAATTTTGTTGTTTTTAATCTCCTAATTTTCTATCATTTGGTATTAAAGTGGTGCTTTTAGAGATCTTGCTTCTGTTCTAAATCTCCACAACCACAAAAAAAAAAAACATTTATTTTACGTCCCTTACTTAACAACAAAAGAAAAATCTTAGCATTATTGATTTGCATCCTTATGCTATATCTTTACAAAACATATCAATTATGACACTAGAATATTTCATATTAAAGAATCAATATCTCTTACATATAAGTCTCTTAAGAGGCTTGAATGAGTGGTCCTGGCCATAGAAAAAAACAATCAAATGACAATACTTTTGGATTTACCAATAAATAAAAGGAATTGGTAAAATCCTTTAGAAGCATTAATGGTAACTATACACAACCATCCTTAAGGGTGAAATTTTCTTGTTAAGATAAAAGTGATCTTATAGGTTGAATTTTTAAAGTCAAAAAATTCTTTTGTTTTCATCGTGCAACAAAACACTTTAAGATGAAAATTACTTTTATTCAGTTGAAAAATGATGCTATTCAATAGTATGATTGGTTTGAAACTTATGTTAGAGTTTCAATTTGGGCTAACTTTACTAAAGATCTTATGCATTTTGGACCTTTAAAATATCATAATATTAATAGAGAACTTGCAAAAATTCATCAAATTTCAACTATTTTATTGCATTAAAATTGTTTTAAGCAACTCATTAATCAAGCTAAAGATTAGATCGAAAAGAAATTGGTAAGCACCTTTATTAAAGGACTTAATCCTAACATTTGATGTAAAGTTAAAGCACGTTAGCCATAAACAGTAGTAGCAGTTATGTCCTTTGCTTGCTTACAAAAAGAAAAGTTAGGCATTGAATATTGTTGCCTAATTACTAAAAGAGTTGGCAAACCTATTAATGGTAACCTTCATTCATATTCTTTAATTCAAGCAAATAACACTAAATATTTAACTCAAGAACAATTGAAAGAGTGAATGGCAAAAGGAATGTGTTGGCATTGTGATGAAAAGTGACATAAAGAATATCAATGTAAATAAGGGAATTTTTTAATGATTGAGTTAGTTAAAGAAGCTAAAAAGGCAGACAATAATTACACGCATCCAAACTGTGATGAAGTTCATGTTGAATTCATGGATAAGCCAACATTTATTCTTTAGCAGGATATTCTAATCCACAAACCATGAAAATTGATGGATTCCTTTAAAGACAACTAGTGGTGGTACTAGTTAATTTAGGCAGTATCAATAATTTTATAGATGAAAGAATTGTTAGAATACTTGCTTTTCTAATAGAAAATTGCAACAAGTTTACTATAAAAGTTATAAGTAGGAGAACTTTGACATATCAAAGAAAGTGCACAAAAGTAAAACTCTTGTTGCAAGATTAGGTGTTTATATTAATCATTTTTACTACCTTTTGAAGATTATGAGATTAGTCTTAACATTAATTGGTTATGAACCTTAGGAGATATTACTTTGAATTATTTTGAACTAGTAATAAAGTTTCTGCTGAATGGATATGCAATAGAGTTATATGGAAAAGGTAACGACAAAATTACTATTGCCACAAATCATCAAATAGAAAATGTTATATGGAAAAAAGTCATACTAAAGAAGATAATGAATCGAGAGAAGATATCTAATTAAGACAAGTCTTTAGTCAGCCTTAAGGACAAAAATAAATTAAAGGACCAAAGAATGATAAGATCTTCTTAATTAAAAAAATTATTATTATTACTTTATGTAATTTAATATTTATTTTTGTAGTAGTAAGCATGATTTATATAATCTGATATTTGTTTCCACAATAATTGACATTAATTTCACATTCGTAGACAGTCAAGCACTATGTATATGTAATACCTTATACTTATTAATTTAGGCAATAAAAAACATATTAAGGCTTTTTTAGTTATTTGGAGGCCAATTTCCTCAAAATGATCATTAGAAGCTGATCCCTCAAAGTAATCAATCCCTTTTTCTATTTTTGTAATTTTCATATTTTCCAATCCCCTAGTTTCCTATCAGTATAGTCCTCTGTTATGATTAGTGTTCTTAATAAGCATTACTAGTACATTTTCTTTAGGGTTTAATTGGTATGGATTATCTTATTGTTGAACTTTTGGATATGAACATTTTAGTACTATTAGGCATTGGTCTATAGCCTATGGTACATGTCTTCGCCTTAAATCCATTAAAGATATAAACATTGCTTTCACTAAAGATATTTTGAAAACTCCTTAAGTATTCTTTTCTAAAAATTGCATGAATTGTATTTTCCTATGTATCATATATATTTAATTTAGTAAGAAAACATTATTTTTAAGCAGACATATTAGGTTATTAATAATACATCTTTGTTAGCAAGTATCATATCATTATTGATGTAATTGTTCTTATTTTTTATGATGAAAAAATTTTAAAATTAAATAATATGTGCTTTAATGTTGATAACCTTTTTTTTTTCTAAGACTTAAAAGTTATATTCAAGCATTTCTAGTGAGACTAAAAGCAAGAACAAAAATGGGTCCTTTGTATAATGCAATAATAAGGCTCTATAAAAAAAATTTGATAGCCCTTTACATTATAATGATAAAATTATGAATTATAAAGTCACTTAATAGCCTTAGATAAAAAAAGACGACCTTTTCCATGACTAACAATCCTTTATCTCTCATGATTTGTCATAAAAATTAAGACATTCAAATTTTTGCCACAAAATTTGTGTGATGGACCCCCTTTTGCTTTGCTTGAAAATTTGCAAGAGACCTGCATTCATAAGGCTAGAAGAAGAAGGAAATTTAGTCCTTAGTTCTATTGTTGGTATCATAGAACACCAATGTTAAATTACAAGGTCTTTCATCTCGATTGTTTATCCATACAATTGTAATATAAGAATCACTTTTAATGATTAGTGTTACTTCACCTGTCTTATTCCATTCACTTAATAAATTAATTGCTTCCTTAATTATAAGAAGTTTCACCTTATTAATACTTGAGGCTTCTATTGCTTTAAAGAAAATACAAACAAGCTTCTCATCATTACCTGTTGGGACTCTTTTTATACTTGCCACCCCTAATTGGCTAATCATAGTAATATTAGTGTTAAACTTATATGTACCCTTTAGCAATGCTAATAATACTATGCCTCTAGGAGGAATAGATCCCTTCCCTATAGGTCAAATGTCATTAATATTAAGCATGAAATCTTCAAGTGAAAGGTTATATTAGGCTTACTTTTTTATTAACCACCACCAGATCTTAATATGAATTAGATCACATATTTTATCAATCAAAATGAGTTTACCTATAAAGATGCATTTGTTCCTTCCCAACTAAATAGGCTAGATAATTATGTAAAAGCCCATTAACCACATCTCTGTCGATTTATAACAATGGCCCAATCCAAACCTTAACTCCCATACTTGTTTGATTAAGCTACGTATCACTTACAAGGTTCCTTACCACCTTAAGAATATATACCAAATTGTCCATACAAAATAACAATAAAGAAACAAATTAATTGATTCCTATTCCATTGAGTAAAGGAATCCAAACCTTAACTCCCATACTTGTTTGATTAAGCTACGTATCACTTACAAGGTTCCTTACCACCTTAAGAATATATACCAAATTGTCCATACAAAATAACAATAAAGAAACAAATTAATTGATTCCTATTCCATTGAGTAAAGGAAACAACTAATGTTGACTAGAAGGTGACCTATTAATAATTACCACCCAAATACCTTTACTTTTGGTGAAGCCAACCCTTACCAGATACAAGCTCCATGAATACCATCTTAGAGGTCATAGAACTATAGTGCAAAGAACATCTTTTCTATTCCTTTTTGCTAGATAAGCTTATCCATATACCCTTTTAATGACTAATAGGTTGTTATTAAATTTATAAATTCAACATATAGGTCATGCTTTCAATAAAAAATTCTTTGACACCAAGTGATTTTCCATTCCTATCTATTATTTACTCATTCCTTGAAACATTATATTACCAATTTTTTATTAATAGTGCTGATAATCAAGGGAACCTATATAGTAAAGTGTTACCAAGCCAAATTCAATTTCATAAATCCATTTTTCTACCATTTTTTTCTAATAAGTCAAAATTGAATTTTACTACTCTTATATTCCTCTTATCCCCTTACCATACTAAGTAGACTACCTTCCATATTGAAGATATCTATGAATGCCTTGATGACCACTTCCACGATCATATTTGTTGCTCCCCATATTTCTTAAGTATCTTGACCTAATATGCATTATTTTTAATCTTTATCTTCTATAGTTAATAATCTCAAATTACTATCTATCAAGTTACCAATACCCAATCCACCTTAACTTTTCTTTTTGCACATAAATTACAAACCTACTTGATGCATTTTTCTTTTTCCATTCTCCTTTCCTTAAAAAAAGGAACATTGAACCTTTTTGAGGCATTCTTCAACATTCCTTGGCATTCTAAATAATGACGTGAAATATATTAGTAATGATCTCAAGCATGATTTTAAAAAGCACTAACCTCCTAGCTAATGCTTTGCACAACTTGTCATTATCATACAAAATCATTAAGGAAGTTCATAACATCTTGCTATACCACATTTTAGTGACACTTGGTGAAGTTAAGACTGAAACTATTCAAGCCTAGAGCTTTATTATCATTATAATTGTTGATTGCTTCCCACACTTCCATACTTGTGAATGAGCTTTCCGAAATTGGATTATCTACCCTATCCATTTTATTAAAAAAGCTCTTATTCATCACCAAACAAGGTGATATTGATGTACTTAGTAATTCTTTAAAATGTTTCAGTATAGCTTCCTTAATATCCATATGTTCCAAAAAAATGTGTTTTAGATTTAATCATATTCTTTCTTCTTTTATTTGAAGTTTTGATGTGAAAAATTTTAAGTTTTTGTCTACCTTTCTTAACCATCAAAGTTAAGATTTTTTAAACCATTCTTGTTCATTTTTTTTTCATATTGACCTAATAATCCACTTGGGCTTGTTTTAGGTTTGCTTTGTAGAAAGAATATGAGTTTCATACTTTAGAGTCAATTGTTCTACCTTTGACTTGGTTGCCTTTAACCCCTTCTACCATTTGCCTTTTTCCTTTTTACTTTAAACCTTTAAGAAATATTTTACAACCCTCATTCTATTTCATGCAGTGAATCTTGGATCACTAGTAGCCATTGACTTTGACCATATAACTTATACTTTCTTTTATAAACTCTTATCATTAATCTAATGGTTAAAATAGTGGAAAGAAAAGGAACCTTAATCATAGTCTTTAATGCCTAAACAAACTCTTGAATAATTAAAAAAATAAATTTGTACACTCAATTATTTCAAATTTAGTATTACTTAGGATTATTTAACTCTTATTAGAAACCTATCCATACAACTTATAAATGAAAATTCATGAAGATTACTCTAAGTAGATCTACATCCTTATATTGGTAGGTCAATAAGGTTTATATCAATAAGGTATTATTCATTAAAATTTTGAATCACCCAACTATCATTAGTGAGCCTTACTCTTTTCTCTCATATCAATATTATGTTAAAGTTGCTTCCTATGTACCATTAACCTATATGCTTATTTTGTAGTCCCTTCAATTCTTCCAAAAAGTCTTGTTGTTCTAGATGGTAATTTGTCATGTATACATTAACTAGAATAATACTTTTACTTAATGGCATGATCACTCAATTAAGATTATAAACTTACCCACTAATAGGTTATTTTGTAATTAAAAAAACAATTTAGTCTAATAAATAGCAAGCTTGCTTACTACCCCTATTAAATCTGTAGCCAAAACATAAATGCCTTACTCTCCCACACCTGCCTCAATATAGATTCCAACAAATTTCTTAGTTTGGACTTTTGCACAAACAAAATACCAGGGTTTATATGTTTCACTCACCTTTAAACAACCTTTTGTTTGGTTAATTTATTTAACTCTTTGACATTAATGGAAAAAATTATCATATATAAAAATTGACATATATACCTACCTTATTAACCACTAGATATTAGTGGGCACCTACTTTCCTTTATAGTATAATTAGCCTCTGCATCACCATATCTTCTATTCTATTTCATGTTAAACCTATAACTTTTCCTATTTTTAACACCTTAAAAGCCTCCTTGCAGATAACCTCATTATGAAACCATTTTCTGACCATTTTCTATTAAAAAAAAAGACTATTTCTAAGACTTATGTGATAGCCCATTAATTCATCTTTATTAAGCCCACAACAATTGGGCTCTTTAGGTTTTTTTAAGTATTTCAGGCCTTAATCATTTACTAAGATCATTTTGATGTCCTAATTGGCCTCTTAAGATCATGGGCTCCTTAAACACCCATTATTTATCTCAAAGGCCCTATTTAAGTAGGTTGAATATGGCTTGCCTTGCCCTATAACCGATTTAAGCCCACCTGTTTTTTCTTTCTTTTACAATGCTTTTATTCCACATACCTCCCCTTAAAATCCACTAGCAGTTAATCAAAGAGATGTAGAAACTTCACTACTTCTTATTGTTACCTTTTCTAGTCTATAGGTGTCACTCTTTGTTAAGGATAAAGTCAAGCCTAGCACACTTATCTTTCAAGCACCTAAGTGGTAGTTGCTAGCTCCTATCGAATTTTTAAAACAAAAATCCTCCCATCTATCTTCACCATCATAGCTACCATAATTGTAATCTTAGGCTTAACTAACAACATAATCCAACAAACATTAAGCCTTCATTTCTGGTCTGATTAAACATCCATACCTAGATACTGCCCCTATCTCTCCCCTAATCTCAAGAGAAGCCCATCAAAACAAGCCTATAGTAGGAAAACCTCAATCAAAATCCATACATGTTAGTCAAAACCAACCTTATTAATGGACCATGGTGATAAACTCCTATATAACCTCTGTTTCCAGTCTCCCTCTCTGTCCAGTTCCTTTCATGTCTTATTTGAAATTATAGGTAAACAAAACCTTTAATCCCATTATAACTATTACTCAAAATGGATAATTGACCCTCATTTGTAATTGCTCCCTTAAACACTTAATTAATTAGGGATTAAAAGCCACTCTTGTCATACTACATTGTAGCCATTTTGTCTTGACTTTTGTTATGTTGTATAACATAAAAACCAACATCAAAGCTATATTGTTAACCACCAAACCATCAACAACAAAGATCCATTTCCGCTTCCTCCTTATAAAGCATCTTTGTAAATCTTAACCACCACTTTTATGCCTTTGCTACTTTCCTTCATGGATATTGGTTGCCTTTGCCCTTTAATGGTGCATCATGATCCCTATTTGACCTTTATCCAAGGTTAGGGGTTGCTTACTAACTTCAACCTCAACTAATGGCCCAAGTATCTTTTTTCATTCAAGTTTTATGTAAAATTTAAAGCATTCTGCTAATTGTCAAATTTAGCATATTTAAATCTTTTGCTAATCTCAATGATTTTACTCAGAATTATCATATCAATGACCTTATCCTATTGTTGAAAGATCTTCCAAAGCTCCTTGTAGTTGAACTTTGTTGGCAAATTGCTAATAAATGGTGGTGTTATAGTAGCCATGGGTCTTAACAACACAGTAACGTTCTACGAAAGGTGATGGTTGCCCTAAAAAAAGGTTGATTTGAGCAATGTTTCAAGAGATAAGTTAAAGTTTTTTACAATTTTGTTAACTTAATGTTGATAACCTTTTAATCTTCTTTGATGTTTTTAATTAATACATGGTCCATGTTTTGCATAAATATTAAAAAGACAACTTTATAGTAGATTTATATCTTATGAAATAAATATATAATGTATTTATATAATTATCATGATAACTTTTTGTTTTACAAAAAAATCCATGCATGAAATAAAAAAAAATCGTTAGTTTAGAACACTAGAAATATGCACTCAATTTCACACCATTGAATCTTTAACAATACAAGTATTTTCCAAATTAAGAAAACAAATTATAGATAACAAATTAGGGAAGCATTGTTCATATAAGAAAAAAATGCTTGAAAAGTGCACAAAAGCTTGAAGCATCATGTATAATATAAGTATTTTGTTGTGTCCATCATGCATTACAAAAAGAAGTTACAATAGACCAATTTTGTACAAAATAGAACTTGAAAAGTAAATAAGCAAAAGCTTTATTAGATGAGTGGAAAGGTAAAAGGAAGGAATATTAAAAGAAATCAATTATGTGTGCATCATGTGTATACTAATACAACTTGATAATGTTATGTATATATTTTAGTAAATAAATCAATCAAACTTAAGTGTTTAAGTCCTTAGTGCTTTAATAATTGGTGAAAAATCCCTATACTACCATCAGCTAGACCAAACATGCTTATTTTATATGATATAATAAAGCAATTAAACAATTAATAATATGAGATCTAAATATTAAACATGTAAACAAACAAAATTCTGATAGTCAAATAAACAACTAATTTTCTTCTTTCCTTACTGGTCTATTAGTTTGCTAATTATTAAAGTAGTTATACTCTTTACTAATTAATAAATTTTTTTTCTATTTTACAAGATTGTTAACTAATGAATTAGGGAAGAGAGCACAACATGACCTAATTTTTAAAGAAAAATAGAAAAAGTCATTATTCTTGAAGGAAAATTGCTCAAAGAGAATATGTGAAAGAAGGCAAAAGAATAATAATATGCATTAATCATATTTGATTTGATTATGGAAAAAAAGGACTAGATGCATAATGAAACCTTAATCCTATTAAAATACTAAAAGTACTATAAATCATAGGTATCCATAAAAAAAAGGTAGAACTTGACTTAAATATTTAAATATTTTTAAAATTAAGTACCATTCCTAAAATTAAGTATAAGTTGCCTTATAAGCATTTCATTGGCTTTCTCT
Organism: Ceriops zippeliana; assembly: GCA_037897445.1. NCBI lineage: Eukaryota > Viridiplantae > Streptophyta > Magnoliopsida > Malpighiales > Rhizophoraceae > Ceriops > Ceriops zippeliana. The sequence continues at coordinate 1,324,506 of JBAPLH010000115.1, forward strand.
TAATTATAATAATATATACTTACATATAGATTAAACTATAATACATTTTGATTTGCTATAAATGATAATGCATATAAAGGCTCTTAATTTATATGGAAATTTATATTAATTTGCATAAATGTAAATTATAATACAACTCTATTATTATATTTTAATTACAATATTTTTTTTTGTGAGAAGTCATTTTCTTTCAATTATAAACTATGTAAGAATTTTTTCTTACTACTAACCATTAATTTATAAACAAGTTTATAAATAAAATGATTAATATTAATATTAAATAAATAATTATATTTGATCACTTTTAATGTACTATTTTTGATTTCTTTACTTTTTATTATCTATGTAAAATATGAGTTGTATACTAAATAATAATCTTAAAGTAAATAAAACAAATTAACATCAAAATTTAAATAGTAGAGTTAAGAAAATAAATAAATCTTATTTAAATTTTCAAAATATTAATAAACTTAATTTCTTAACAGTCATTCATTTTAATTAATAGTTAATTATTTAAATTTGTAATAATTTTATTATTATATTATTTGAAATAATACAATAATTAGAGTACAATTCAATGTTTATTTGAACTTATATTAATATTTCTAAATAAAAAATTCATAAAAATGAGTAACATGTAGGTCAAACCCTTGTATCTATTATTCAAGAATTTAGTAATATTTTATGATTATGATAATATAACACGTTATTATTAGTTAAATATTCTACCCTTTCATGTTAAATATTCTTAGATATTTAAATATAGTTCCCTAATTAGTTTTAAACTCTTATTTAGAGTTTTATTTTGATTTAGACTTAGCTTTATGAATATGGCTTAAATTAACTCATTAATTAGAAAGATTGGGTATGATTATTGTCAATTAATATTGATATTGCAATTTTTAACAATTGCTAACTCTTTTTGCTTTGAGGATGTCAATTCCCTCATTTTGTTATGTTTAGGGGTTGATTTCAGTGTTTTCTTATTTTTTAGTGCTGATTTTTGCATTTACTTTTAAATTTTCATTTGTTCTTCTTATTCTAAGTCCTCCTACATCGCTCTACCTATTGTATTACCTAAAAATACCTTCATATTATTAATATTTATGTTGAAATTTAAACTTATACGACTTATTAAGTAAAGAAAATCACTTAAGAAGCAAGATTTCGAATATGCTATAAGATCAATCGTGCACCTTAATTTTGAGAATTTATAGTTTCACTCAAAAGATACAATTGAGCAACACAAACAATAAAATTACTAAGAAATTGATCATGTTCTATTTGTAACATGTAAGGAAAAAAGACAGCCTGGATAGAAAAACCATATAAAAGACCAATATATAGTGAATTCTAACATGCCAAAACTTGTTGTCTTTAATGATTTTGTGAGATTACTGATGAATGAGTAATTAGCATATCAATAATCAAAAAGAGACTAGTTAAACTTAAGTCATAACTTCAAGTCACTCTTGAGGCAACCATGTACCAATCCTGAAGGTGGCAAGGCAACTCCTTTTATAAAATTAATGATTCACACAACTTTACAAGGACTTAGTAAAAAGGCACAAGTATGAGATAATTTATGGAGTTTTACAAGTATAATATATAATGTACCTAAATGAAGTTTTTAATCTTAATGCCATTATGGCCACTGTGCCAATAATGATAGTTTAAGAATCATTAACTAATGGTCATAATTTAGGATTGTGTTTTATAATTGGACAATGATATACCATGCATAACTAAGTCAACTAAATTATACAAGTAAACATTTGTGTAACAATTCTAAACCTACTTATTAAATGTGAGGTAGGTTGCACAACACATGATTTTCAACTAAGTTAACAAAAACGGTTTGTCATATTGTTATAAACATCATACTATATGGTCCAATTGATTAAAATGAATACTCATGACCTAGTTTATTAACATACTATAAACATAAAAGATTATTAGTCCAAACTAAATAAGTGAAAAAAAAGGCACACATAATTAATACATTTGTAATACAATTAAAACCTAATTTAAAGATAATACATAACATCACTATAATCAATAAAATTGTTAAAGTGTAATGTTAGATCTTAAAGTTCAAATTTAATAAACCAACCCAAGATTTATCCACAGTGTCAACAAATAAAAGATTTTGTCAAAATGGAACATCAGGTATAATAAAATGATCTAAGATTGGCCAAAAGCAGAAAAGGACCTTTGTGAAATAAATTAGATCTAGATTTGACATTTACTTGTAAGAAAGTATCTTGAAAACCAAGAAAAAATATTTGGCTAAGACTTAGATCTACATAAAATATTTGTGTAGGAACTTTTTATAAATTATGCTTACAATAGAAGCGTATACTAAGTAAGAAAAACAATCAAAAGTAATTCCAAGAAACTTTCTCAAGTCTATTTTGTCTAACTCTCTCTGAAAACACCTAACAACCTCTTATATATCCCACATCCAAAACATACTCAACACCTATAAGTGGTATTGAAGCCCATTAATCTTAAAAGGGCCACTTTCTTCTACACCAAAACCTTTAGTATTATAAATTTAATAATAATAGAAAGAAAAATCTAGTAGCAACAAATAGGCACACTATTGCAATAAGTTCAATAACTTTTACAGAAGTTGCAACAAATTTTGTCATAGACATTATCACATCTCTAACATTACCAATCCTCATTAATGAAAACTATAACCACTTGGTAGTCAGAATGAAGGCCTTCCTTATGATTTATGATCTTTAGGAGATACTCCAAACATGGTATAAAGCTCCACCAACAAATGCTAAGCTCACTAATAAAGAAATGAGACAATAAGGATAGGGTGACAAAAGAAATCAAAACCTTGACCTTTATTCACTTAGTTTCTAAAATTATATACCTAAGAATTATGGCAACTTCATCAGTAAAAGCATAAGAGATGTTACAACTTAAATTAAAAGACATAGATAAAACTAAAGTCATTAAATGGCCAACTCTAAAGAGAGAATTCAAGAATCTTAAAATGTTGTATATAGAAAAAATCAAAGAGTTCTTAACCAAACTATAAGATATTATTAATCGAATGAAAGAACAAAAAGGGAACAAAACAAAGGAAATAGATCAAGCTAATTGAGTTTATTCATTTTGAAGTGTGCATTTGTGGGTTTGTTAAGCATGGAGAAGGATGATTGTGTAAGCAAGAAATTATCTTTTTTCATACTACTTTCAATTCAATCATAAAACAAGCCTCAAGTTATCAAAGTAGTTATACTATTATATTTCCAGAAAATAAGTACTTTCCATCATGGAATTAAATGAATCTTTAAGCATCATGTAACTAAATGATTTCTCTGTTTTTTTTATTTTTTATTTTTGTTATCTACCTTACTATATAGTAGGTACTAGCAAGAAAATAGCTTAGAAAGTGTCTTTTCATTTTGGCATTTTTATCTTTTAGAGTTTTACCCCAAATTCCAAAATCTAAAAGGCTTAAATGGTAACTTTAAACTAAAAGTGTGAAAATTATTAAAGGAGAAGAAATTTTAGTTAGGACACTTATGGAAAGGAAATAGTAAATGTGAAAATAATGAACTTTTGACTTAAATTTACACAATAGAGAAACTTTAAAATATGATAATTAGGGATACAAAAGATGAAAACATAAGTGGGTAAAAATACATCTATTTTAATGATTTATAATCAATAGAACAAATGTTTTCAGGATAAGCCCTTAAGAAATCATAAACCTTTGGAGATTTTTATCAACATTTTTAAGTTTTCGAACCAATCTTAAGCTTTTAATTTTCATTCCATATAAGCTTTTTTTTTTAATAGGAATTGGTTAAGTTGGCAAATATATTGTTTAACCTTATTAAGATAATATTGAAAAAAAATATTCAAATATACTTTAAAAATGTAGGAATATATCCACGTGAGTATTTTAATATATTTTTCTCTTTTCTCTTACATATAAAAGGAAAAATGCCTAAATTTTTACAATGAGAATTTATAGTTTTTATCTTTTAAATGTGAGAAAAAGAAAATTTAGTGAATTATGCACACCAAAATATCTATGTACTTTTAGGCTATATTTAGATATTTCCTTTATGTTATCTTAATTAGGTCAAATGACATATCTATTGGTTTGAGCAATTCTTGTCAAAAAATTCTCATATATAATGAACATTAAAGGTTTAAGACTAGTATGTAAATATAAAAAGGTTTAATACTTTTAAAAAGCTTATCCTTTATTTTCTATCAAAGAAGAACAAGAAATTGTTTATGTAGTCCATGCACAAGAAAAAAAAATGAAAATATACATGTTTTTGTGTATTATTATAATAATTGAAATCATTAACTAATGTTAAATTAGCATAATGTCAATAATGGTTAGATAAATGATCCAATAATCACTATTGCACAGCTAAATCATTTGTTGTATTAAAAGCATTTCATTTCTCCTAATCATTTAGTTTATAATTTTCTTTTATCAATTAGGAGCAATTCCATAATGGGAAATATCCTTACAAGTATGGGTACCAAAAGAATAAGGTTAGTATTTACTACAATATGGAATTGAATAATAATGATTTTTTATGCTTAGACAATTAAGGAGGTAAAGAATTATTTCCTATACTTACAAAGCTCTGCCAAAAATTTTGTGTAACATGAGAAGATTTTTACAACAAAAGTTCAACTTCTAGAACTCTTAAGCAAAAAAACAAAAGTAGATTACAACAAGATAACTTTAATCACATTTGATTTTAATAGGCAAATTTCACAAATTTTCCTTAACATATTGGTCTTTAAGTCAACATTCCTCAACTTGCATTCACCTAAATTCAAGCTATTAATCACAATAATAAACAATAATAAATATATACAAACATTATATGCACAATAAAATAATCAAGAGAGCTTGTGTATGTGTGTGTGATATATATATATATATATATATATATATATATATATATATATCAAACACATTGATTTATAAAAGTTTAGCTATCAACTTAGTCTACATTGTCTCTTTAAGGCCAACCACCTTAAGAGATCTTTATCTACTATTGCAATTTTCTTCTTTAGGTGAAGATCAAACCCTTTATGACCTCACTTGATTTGATTTGGTGCTCATTAATCACTCTACTTATTGATTAAGTGTTAATCTCACCAATCACTCTAGTTGTTTCCATTATGCCAAAATCACCCTTACTACACTTAAGTCACCTAACATTAAACATGAAGCTTTACCTTTGTCGCAAATTTAGAATACTTTTCTCTCCAATGCCTTCTCTTTCTATTATGATCTTTCAAAGCCTCTCTTTTTTACATTTAAGCCATTCAAGGTGTTTAGTATTGTTCACTTTTCCTTAAGCAACATGTTTCTTGTTTTCAAGCCCTTTAGGCTTAAGGATTTGTGAGGAGACACAAATTGATTTTTATGGCTAATTTGAGAATTTTCTAGCTAAAGATAATAAGGAAGCACTACTTAAGCTAGCTTAGGCTTTATGGAAGGGAAAAAAATTGTTTGGTATTGGAAAAGAAACAAGGCCTCCAATTTTGGTGATTGATCTAGCAATTAAGCTATATTAGGAATTCAAGAAGGAGGCTAGACCACCATATATTCAACCACAAAAGCATTTGTGACAAACATAGCAAGCATTAGACATAGGTAAAATTAAAATAAATATCAATGTAGTAATAAGAGATAATAAGGGAGGCATTAGAGTGATTTTAAAAAATTTTAAAGGTATTGTAATGCTAAATTTGACAAAAGGCCTAGTAAGTTCTTTTTAGCTACTCACACTTGAACTCTTGGCGATGCAAACAACATTACAAAAAAGCTTCTAAAATGTCTTTCCCTACTATTTGTTTAAAGTGGGATTACTTTATAACAGTTATGCAATACATGTAACATGAAGAATTGATGCTTGGCCATCTTGTCGAAGACATTAAAGCTATTCTAGCCACCATTAATGAGTCTTCTATCAATGATACAAAATAAGATGCTAACAATGTAGCCCACACTTTAGCTAAAGTAGTTGTGTCTACCATGGGAGAGGTTAAATAGAATAAAAATGACTTAGCCTTTATTTGCAATTTGATTAATTAGGATGAAAGCTACCCATTCAATGAAGAAAATCATTATGCATTTTTGTTCTTGAAAGAAGAAAAGAAGGTTATGTTTACAGATGTTGAACATATAGATATTTTCGCTTACTTAGCAATTGTGATGATGATCTTTTGTCATATAAAGTGTCTATCACAATATGAACTTAATGTCTAAATTTGAAAATTTTTTTTTTAAACATCAATTAATTAAAGGGTAGGTTTGGTTGACCAAACCAAATCTTGTCCAAAATATAACTTTTTACAATTCGTCTGCTTTAATCACATTAGTCAACTATAACAAGAAGTTTAGTCAAGCAATTTAAACTCTTGGTCCAAATCAACTTTTTAAAGTAAATAACTTTTTGCTCAACCATTCAACTATAGTGATAGGTTTGGTTAATCAATTTAAATATGTTATAAAAATTTTCTTTTTTTAATATCTTTAATTCATATGATTAATCACAATAACTAGTTTAATTGATCAATCTAGCTCTTTAAAACTTTTTAGCTTTTTCAATTCTTTCCTTTATGCTTGATTTTTTTCCTTTCTTTATAATTTCAACCTTATTCAATCTCTTTCAAATGACATTCATTTATTTCCTTATTCTTATTTGAATTCTTTTTCTTTATTTCTTATAGTCTTATTAAAATTCAAACTCCTTTTCTTACTATTTCTAATCTTATTCAAATCCTTACTTCCTTTTCAATATTAGAACTTGCACTTCCTTTAATAAATCTACCATAACTCTTTCTACCAATCAAAATTACATGTTACTTTTTGTATTAGAAATTAAACATGTCTAGCTTTCAATTTTGATCTCTAACATAAAAAATGCAAACAAGTATTGTGTATTAAAGGAAGGTAGCATTAATTAACTCAAAAATTGGCAAAGGAAATGGAAGCATGCTTTTCAAGAACAAATTATTAAAGGTATATACAGGCTAACATTATGGTTTTAAAAGCATTAAATTTTCAAATTATATTTTTGAACTTTTTAAAGTATACAGGTTGAGCCTAACTCTTCGACTTACATAAAAAGCTTAGCCCTTTCTTAATGGACAATAGATTGTCTAAAGTAAATTTTGGATGGGATCTTTATTAACCAAGCTAGCAATGTGAGTGAACTATCTAATAATTTAACATAAATAATTCAAAGCATTATGAAAGATCAATGCATACATCAATTGATTTGGATAAAGATGTGGTTAAGAATAAGCACAAAGGTATTATTGGTAGTACTTTTTACCTTATTATTAATGAACACAATGCCTTAAGTTTGACCATCATAAGGGAAGATGCGATATCTATTGATTAAGTACCTATTCCAAGTGTCTAAATGTTTCATGATATATTGATCTTATATTATATGATTGAAGGTGAAGCTCCTAACTTTACCATAGGATCTATTAATCTGTGATACTGAGAGGGGGGTGAATCAGTATCACACCCATTAAAACTCACTCTGATAACTTAAGCCAAAGTATTCTATTTTTTAATACTTTTGCTCTCGTCAATACACAGGTATATGAACAACTTCAATCTCTTTTTACAAGTGAACTCTTTCTCAAATTCGACTAAGGTAGATATATTACTACCTATTAATCACAATAGTCTCTAAAATCACCTTTCAGACACCTTGCCTATTAAACAGATCAGATGTTCTTGATTAGGTTTTCTTTAGGTTATAGGTTCGATGATACTTTAACTTCATTCATAACTCAATTCAAAACACAAAATGTAAATCAAAGTAAGGACACAAGAGATTTACGTGGTTCCATCAATGTGACGTACGTCCACAGTGTTAGGGATTTTTCCTTTACTGAGACAATCCACTATGCTTAAGAATACCAGTGTGGTACTCCTAATGTTTACAATGTAGTTACAATGGATGTCTTAATCCTCTGCTCCTTTCACTATTGCAAATACAAAGCAAGTATAATACAAAGAGTGTCACTTACTGTGTCTACCCTTCTCTAGCTTGTCTTGCCTCTGTTGAATTGAATAGGCTACTTCACTGCCACTTAGAAGTCCACCACAAAACTTTCTAACTTCTCTTGAAGAAATGTGGAAATACGTTAAGTTCTTTCCCATGCTTTACCGAATTCCTCCTCTCGGTTGTTTCACACAACTCCTCCTTTCACCATCTCACGGCTTCATGGCTTGCCCTCATGCTTTTGGTCTGCCGTTTCACGTCTTACGGCCTGCCCCACGCTTCTGATTAGTCACGCCATTGCACATTCTAGTCTCACACCATTGCACGTTTTGGTCTCAGGTTTCAAGTTTGCACTCGCTTCGCTATTCTCAAGCCTCACGGATACCAGGTCTGCTCTCCTTGTTTGTTTCATGGTTATGCTAGTCTCCCATTTTTGCTTTTTGCCCTCACCTCACATTTCTGGTTTCTTCTCTTTTAGGGGTGGAGCATTTCTGGTTTTGTTGTTAGTGTATCATCTTCTCTCACAAATGGTGTGCAATCTCTTCTCTTACCGTGAGTCACACGATTTCCTTCCAGCTGGTGGTGTCCTCTCTCTTGCTGTTGGTCACACGATTTTCCTTCAGCCAGCCAAGGTCTCCCTTGCCGTCTAAGGTCTTTTTGCTGTGTTGTCTCCTTGCTATCTAGCCGGTGGTTTCTCTCTTTTGCCATCACACGGTTTTCTCCGTGTCGTGTTGTTTGTTTCTCTCCCAGTGGTTTTACTTCTCTCATAGGTTTTCTCTTTCACCATCTAGCAGTTTTTTCTCTCTCACCGTCCAGTCAAATTTTCTCTCTCATCATCCAGCCATGTTTTCTCTCTTATTGTCCAGTCAGGTCTCCTTTCTCACTGTCTAGCCAAGTCTCCTTTCTTTTGTCGTGCGTTCCTTTGGTTGGCTGAATATGGTCTTTGTCGTTTTGCTCTCCCTGTTCTCTCTAATGTATTTGCCTCTTCTTTCTTCTGAGTCGTGTATGTCTGTATCTTATGATGGGTTGGTTTTTCACACCTGTTCTCTCTTGCTCTACTGGTTTGTATACTCCCTTTTATACAAACTTTAGTAGGGTTTACTGGATCTGCATTGAATTTACTTTCTTGCCCCTCTATGTAGCTTTAAATTACTTGCACACTTAAATCTAGTTAACAACAATTACAACCCATATAAGGCTGTGAGAACAACAATATCCCCCTTTGTAATTATTGGCAACACGCATAACAAAAAGCCATTATGCAGCAATTACAACTCCCCCTAAATATGCACTTCCCCTTTCTTAACAACTCTCTCTGCACTGTTGCTTCTCTCCCCCTTTGCCAACTAATTACAAATCTGAAAAACTAGCAAAGTAGAGATAGAGGATTCACCTGATTTTCAAGCTTGATGAGGCATTTGCACAGATAAACTCCATTTGTTCTTTTCAAACAACTCTGTGGATAAAGGTTTAGTTAAAATATCTGAAATTTGATCTTTAGTGCCAATATACTCCAACTGAATTATACCCTGTTCCACTTGATCCTTGATGAAGTGATATCGGATGTCAATATGCTTGCTCCTTGAATTTGAACCGGATTCTTGCTGAGATTAATAGCACTTTGATTATCACAAAGTACATTCATTAGTAACTTCACTTCAATACCCAAGTCTGCCAATTGTCTTTGCATCTATATCACCTGAGTACATATTGCACAAGCAGCCATATACTTAGCCTCAACTATGCTTAAAGTAACAAAATTTTGCTTTCTACTTAACCATGCAACACACTTTGAACCCAAGTAGAAGTTGTAGTCGCTAGTTGATTTTCTGTCATTTATACTTCCTGCCTAGTCTGCATTAGTGTATGCTCATAGTTATAGAATCCATGGTTGGATACCACAAACCCATTTCCAGTGTCCCTTTAAGGTATCTTAAGATTCTTTTTATTGCCAACACACAAGATTCCTTAGGATCAGCTTAGAATCTACTTACAATGCACACAACTTGCAAAAGATCAGGCCTTGATGCTGTAAGGTACAGAGGGCTCCCTATCATCTTTCTGTACTCTATAGGGCTTGTACTCCATCCCTCCTGATCTTTTGTTAACTTGTAGCCCACTATCATAGGGTACTGACAGGTCTGCTATCCTCTATGTCAAAATTTTTCAGCATCTTTTTGGCATATTTCGTCTGAGAAATAAAAATACCTTCTTCACACTGTTTTATTCGTAATCCAAGAAAGTAATTCATTTTTCCAATCAATGACATCTCAAATTCCTCACACATTTTCTGTGCAGAATCTTGGCATAGCTCAGAGTGATCCCTTTCAAAGATGATATTGTCTATATATATATACTATAGTTATCAGCTGGCCTTTCTCTGAATTGAACACATATAAGTTATCATCAACTTTTCCTCTTCTGAAGTTCAACCTTCTCAAATACGCATCTAGCCTGCTATACCATGCTTTTGGGGCTTATTTAAGGCCATGCAAGGCTTTCTTTAGCTTGCATATGTGTGTCTTATCCTCATTGATTGGTACTCTATTGGGTTGTTCAATATACACTTCTTCTTTCAGGAACTCATTCAAAAAGGCTGATTTCACATACATCTGATAAACTTTATACCTCTTATGTGCTGCCAAGCTAATAACATTCTAATAGTTTTTAACCTCGCCACTAGTGTAAAAGTTTCATTAATGTCTAATTCTTCTATCTGAGTGTAGCCTTTGCAAACCAACCTAGCCTTGTTCCTCACCACCTTACCATCTTTATTGTATTTATTCCTAAATACCCATTTTATTCTTATGACATTCTTGTTAGTGGGTATTGGAACTAGCTCCTATATATCATTCTTCTCGATTTGATCCAACTCCTCATTGATAGCTTTGACCCAGGCTTTGTCTTATGTAGCCTCTTCAACAGATTTAGGTTCAACTTGTGAGAGTAACGCAGTAGCTCCTATAATTCTTCTTCTTGTTGTAACTCCTGCTGATGGGTCCCCTATGATCTGATTTCCTCGATGAGCACTGGTCCACATTTTCTTTGTCCTTCTTTCTTACACAGTCTTAGTTGTAAAAGGATCTCTTTCTTCATTTTCAGACTCACTCTTCCTTGAGTTTGAACTTCTTCTTGTTCCTTTTCTTCAGGTTGGTCTGATTCTTCATCTACATTAAAGTCATCTTCTTCATTGTCCTCAGCTTCTCCATTCTACATTATTTTCTAGTTCTCATCTATTCTCAAATTACTAGACGTGATCACTTTTCCCAGCTTATGCAGAAAAATTCTGTAACCTTTTCTTTGCTGAGTATCCCACAAAGATGCCTTCATCAGACCTAGCATTGAATTTTCCCATGTTTTGTTCCTTGTTCTTCACAAAACATTAGCTACCAAAGATTCTAAGATACTTGGCTATTGTCTTCTTCCCACTACATAGCTTATATGGAGTCTTATCAGAATTAGGCCTTAGTAAAACTCTGTTCAATAGGTACACAGCTGTAAATGTTTCTTTTATCCAAAATCTTGTGTGAAACTAGGATTCTAGCAGTAAAGTTCTTGCCATTTCAACCACATTTCTATTTTTCCTTTCTACCACCCCGTTTTGTTGTGTTCTTGCTGCTACCATTTGGTGACAAATTTCATGCCTCTCAAGGTAATATTTAAAAGCTTTATTTGTAAATTCAATGTCTTAATCTAACCTTAATACTTTGATCCTCCTTCCACTCTCATTTTCAGCCAATCTTCTATAGCTCTTGAAGTAATTTAGAACTTTTGACTTGTGTTTGAGGTGTATGATGTAAGTCCTTCTAGAATTATCATCAACAAACAAGATAAAGTACCTCTCACCATTCAGCCCTTTTTTCCTCATCGATCCACACAAATCAATATGCACAATGTCAAGCATTGCTTTAAAACTAAACTATTTGGTCTTATACTGCTTTCTAACATGTTTTCCTTTAGAGCATACTAAGCAAACATACTCACTCTCTCTTCTGAGATCGGAAATGTCTTTGATTGCATGAGTAGTCGTCAACTTCTTCATGTTCTTCTGTGTTAAGTGTCTCAGCCTCTTATGTCAGAGTTGATTTTCTTCTTCTTTGGTGAGTAAACAGCTATTTGTCTTGTCCTCATCAATCATATATAAATTTCCAGTTGTTCTCCTCCCAGTTGCAATAGTATTGCCTTCTTTATTTTTTACTTGGCAACCTATTTTTATGAATATCACTTTGTAGTCTTTGTTGCATAGTTGGCTGATAAATACTAGATTATATCTGAGTCCTTCAACATACAGAACATCTTTCAACTTTCCTTTTCTAATATTTACTGACCCCTGACCATTGATGTTAAGTGAATCATCATTACCAAACTTGACTCTGCCTTATCTTGACTTGTTTAGCTTTGATAATTTACTCTTATCTCTTGTCATGTGTGAAATACATCCACTATCAAGGATCCACTGTTTATCCTTGTAGTCAGCCTTTAGTGCAATTTTAACTATATTGGCTACCTCCCTTTTTGCTTTATATTCTTTCCTTTGAACTGGCTTGAAGATAGTTTTCTCCAATTTCAACTATATTGGCTATTGTGCCATCAAGTGCCTTCTCTTGCTTAAGGAGAAGTGTCATGCATCTCTTGTCATTATGGCCATCCTATCTGTACTTTTCACACTACTCTAAGTCTACCAATACAGCAAACTTGTTCTTTGAAACCACTGGTTTGGGCTTCCACCAACACTCCTTGTCAATGTGTCCTTACTTTTTATTATATATGCAAGAACTCATGACAGGTGTTCTCCTTTGAATTTTGTATTGTCTCCCCCTATATGCAGCATCATATCTTCTCAAGTTGGAGACATATACTAGCCTTCTTCACTAGTAGTTACTCGCCTTATGACCCCAAACTCCACAATAAAGACAATGACCTTAAAACTACCTCTTCTTAGGTCTAATCATAACTTGTTTTCTTTTGTTCATTACTTACTATGTAGGCAACGTAGCTAGCTTCTTTGCTTGTGTGACTTTCATTTCAGTCACCTTCTTCTCCTTCTTATGTTCAATCATAACCCTTTACTGGCTGACCTTTTTTTCTTCATTTTTGTTTACCACCCTAGGTTGCTTCTTCAAATCCTTTTTATTCTCAGCTATCTTCTCCTGAGTCACAACATTCTCTTTCAACTTCTGTGGCACATTTTTATTAGCTTTAGGCAATGTAGCCTTATATTGCTGTATTTTCTCTTCATTCTTTTTTTTCTTGCAGAACTTGTTTCTCCTATCATTTCAAGCCTCTACACGTTCTTTTCACTCCTTTTGAGTTATTGTTGAAGTCTCAGCAACTCTTTCTCCATTCCTTCAATTTTTGAAGTTCTTGAGTCAAGCTCTATTGTAAGGTCTTCACATATTTTGATCTGTTCTTCAAATCTTCTCTTCAAGTCAATATGTTCAGCCCTTATTTCATCCTTTTGACTTTTAGCTTCCTCAGACTTTGCTTCAACTTGTTTTATGTGAGCCTTCAACCTTTTTATGGTTCTGCGCCTTTTGATTATCTCCTTTGAAATTGCTTCTAACTCAACTTCAAGATTTGGTTCTTCTTCATTAACCTCCTTTTCCTCTTCAGAGGTTAAACTACCACCTTGAGCTGATGCCATAAAGGCATGCTTATCTGATGATTCTTCATCTTTCTCCTCATCAGCTTCTTTTATCTGACTCACATAACTCTTGAATAAGCCTATCTTCTTCTTCTATGGGTTGGCAATCTTCTTACTGGAATTCTTTGATTTGAATGATGGTCTTCTCCATTTTGAATTCGACTCATCATCACCATCCTCATCTTCATCATCAAGTTTCACTTTGTACTGAGAAACAAAGTGTTTAGTCTACCCATAATGATAATATCTCAAGGAAAACTGTCCTTTTCCTTTCTTTGACCCCTTTTTGAACTTCCTTGTAAAGTATGCCAACACTTCAACTTCACTTTTTTCCTCCTTATCATCATCAGCCTTATTAGATGATTTTTCTTCTTCTTTTATGTTCAAGTGTTTCATAACTTTGAAAGCTGCCTCCTTTGATACCTTTGATGTTAAGGAGCTTTTATTTGACTTTATTCTCATCTCATATGCAATAAGATTGCATTGGAGATCATGTAGAGACATAGAATTGAGATCTTTACTCTCCTTTATGATTACCACCTTTGAGGCAAACCTCTCAAGTAGAATTCTCATAATTTTCTTCATAATAGATGAGTCCTTCTTGTTCTTCCCATGACTTCTAAGATTGTTTACAATATCAATAACCCTAGTGAAAAACTCTGGGACTGTCTTATTTTTCTGCATTCTGAGAGATTCATATCTCTCCTTGAAAACTTAAACCTTAGCCTACTTCATTTTGCCATCACCTTCATACACTTTTTACAAGTTGTCCCATATCTCCTTGGCAGATTTATAGTCCATGACTTTAGCATACTCAGCATTTGTCAATGCTAAAATGATGATGACGTCTGAGGCCTTCCCATTTATCTCAAACTGCCTTAATTCCTCTACGGCTGGCTCTTTACCTTATTTTGGAGCCACAAAACCCTCTTGTACGGATTTCACTACGTTCATGCCTATGGTTGCAAATACCACCTGCATTCTCGCTCACCACATATAGTAGTTGGTTCTATTGAAGATTGAAACCTTCTTACTATAAGTAGTGCTAGTGCTGGTACCAACATCCATTTCTCAATATGTTGAACAAGTTAAAACTTCTGAAACCCTTCAAACTAGTACACCAAGCTATTAAGCTTCAAATTGGTGAACCAGGCTCTGATACCAATTGAAGTTCCCAACTTCACCCTAGGATCTACTAGTCTGTGATACTAAGAGGGGGGTGAATCAGTATCACACCCTTTAAAACTCACTCTAATAACTTAAGCCAAAGTATTCTATTTTTTAATACTTTTGCTCTCGTCAATACGTAGCTATGTGAACAACTTTAACGTCTTCTTAAAAGTGATCTCTTTCTTATATTTGACTAAGGTAGATCTATTGCTACCTACTAATTACAATAGTCCCCAAAGTCACCTTTTAGACACCTTACCTATTAGATAGGTCGGATGTTCTTGATTAGGTCTTCTTTAGGTTATGGGTTCAATGATACTTTAGCTACGTTCACAACTCAATTCAAAAACACAGAATGTAAATCAAAGTAAGGACACAAGAGATTTACATAGTTCCGTTAATATGAAGTACGTCTACGGTGGTAGGGACTCTTCCTCTACCAAGACAATCCATTATACTTGAGAATACTAGTATGGTACTCCCGATGTTCACAATGTAGTTATAATGGATGTCTTAATCCTCTATTCCTTTCACTATTGCAAATGCAAAGTAAGTACAATACAAAGAGCGTCACTTACTGTGTCTACCCTTCTTCTAATTTGTCTTGCCTCTGTTGAATTGAATAAGCTACTTCACTACCGCTTAGAAGTCCACCACAACACTCTCTAACATCTCTTGAAGAAATGTGGAAATACATTGAGTTCTTTCCAATGCTTTACCGAATTTCTTCTCTACGTTGTTTTACATAACTCCTCCTTTCATCATCTCACCGCTTCACAATTTACACTCACGCTTCTGGTCTGTCATTTCACATCTCATGGCCTGCCCTATGCTTTTGATCAGTCATGCTGTTGCATGTTCTAGTCTCACACCATCACACATTCTGGTCTTACGTTTTAGGTTTGCACCCACTTCACTGTTCTCAAGCCTCATGGATACCAAGTCTGCTCTCCTCGTTCATTTCACGGTTTCGCTGGTCTCCTATTTCTAGTTTTTGCCCTCACCTTACGTTTCTAGTTTTCTTCTCTTCCAGGGGTGGAGCATTTCTAGTTTTGTCGTTGGTGTGTCATCTTTTCTCACCAATAGTGTGCAGTCCCTTCTCTTACTATGAGTTACATGATTTCTTTCCAGCCAATCGTGTCCTCTCTCTTGCCGTTGGTCACATAGTTTTCCTTCAACCGGCCAAGGTCTCCTTTGCCGTCCAAGGTCTCTTTTTCATGTTGTCTCCTTGTTGTCCAGCTGGTGGTTTCTCTCTCTTACCGTCACACAGTTTTCTTCTTGCTGTGTCGTCCGTTTCTCTCCCAGTGGTTGTATGTCTCTCACAGGTTTTCTCTCTCACCATCTAGCTGGCTTTTCTCTCTCACCGTCCAACCAAGTCTCCTCTCTCACCGTCCAGTCGGGTCTCCTTTCTTTTACCATGCGTTCCTTTGGTTGGTTGAATATGGTCTTTGCCATTTTGCTCTCTCAGTTCTCTTTAGTGTATTTGCCTCTTCTTTCTTCTGAGTGGTGTATGTCCGTATCTTATGGTGGGCTGGTTTTTCACACCTGCTCTCTCTTGCTCTACCAGTTTATAGACTCCCTTCTATGCAAACCTTAGTAAGGTTTACTGGAGCTACAACAAATTTACTTTCTTACCCCTCTATGTGGCTTTACTTTCTTGACCCTCCATGTGGATTTAAGTTACTTGCACACTTAAATCTAGTTGACAACAATTACAACCCATACACAGTTGTGGGAACAACAGAAGGAAAAGACGATAGTTACTTATGTGTGGATTCCCTAAGGTTTCATATTAACATCTTTTTATGGGAAAAGCAATTTTATGTATGTACTTTAATGTCATTATACTGTATACATATGCCTTCATGGTTTAGTGCTTGCTTGAGAAAAAGGGGAGAAGCTTTTTGATGCATTAAGGGGAGAATTATGACACCCTTTTGATTTATACATATTGTTGATTATGACAAAAATGGGAACAAAAATGTTGACACATCAATGTTTAAATATACATATCTTAAAATTTTTTTCATCATTAAAAGAAGGGAGAATGTTGCAACCTTAAAGTTTTATATTGTGTTTTGATGATAGTAAAACATTAAGTTTTGCTAATATATTTGTTTAATATGATTAGTAGAAAGATTACATCACACAAATATAGAAGCTTAACTATATTTAACTTTCAAAGCCTATTGCACTCAACCAAAGATAAATTAGATGATGAGTCATATATATTTGGAAAGCTAAATGTGTCTTGTTTCTAATATAAAAGGTAAAATGTAATTTGGATTGGTAGAAAATGTAACGGTAGACTTATTAAAGGAAGTACAAGTTATGATATTGAAAAGAAAGAATGGATTTGAATAAGATTAGAAAAGGTAAGAAAAGGAGTTCAAATTTTAATAAGATTATGAGAAATAAAAAAAGAGGATAATAAGAACTTTCTTAGGTCTCACATTAAGAGAGGTAAAGGGTGAATCAATGTGAGATACTCACTTTTTATAAATCTATCTAAATTAACCTTTGTGACTTGTTAGAATCGATGATCCAATTTTTTATCTTACTTCTTTATGTGAGAGCAGTTGTATGCATATCAATAAATGCAAGCACCTGAGAACACACAATAATTTTTACATAGTTCACCCACAATATGAGTTACGTCCATAATATGATAGGATCACTCTTAAATCACACAATTCACTCTTATTATCGAGGGATACAATAATATTGTAAAAGAATTACTCCTTAACCACTTATAAAAGGATCACTCCTTAACCACTTGTTGAAGGATCACTCTTTAACCCTTTACAATAATCTCCTAATCACTTAAAGAGTCGATCTCCTGATCACTCAATAGATTGATCTCCCAATCACTAGAAGAGTTAATCTCCTAACCACTCAAAGGATTAATCTCCCAATCACTCCAAAGGTCTCCCATCCTTGTTCAAGAAATACATAAAATGTTTATGACAAAACTTCCTTCAGAAAGATCATTTAATATGTACAGGTTGCTATTGCCAAAAACAGATCTTCTCCTTCCATACTGCTGGTCTTTGCTTAAGGTTTGCTAGTCTCTCCTCTGTCAGTTCTTTACACTACTGCTGCTATCTTTCCTTTACAGGTTCTCTCTTCTGCGAGTTCTCTCTCCTCTACAAGTTCTCTCATCTGTAGGTTCTCTCTACTGTAGATTATCTTCGCTACAAATTCTCTCTGCTATAGGATATCTCTACTGTAGGTTCTCTCTGTTGCAGGTTATCTCAGTTATAGGTTATCTTCACTGTAGGTTCTCTCCGTCGCAAGTTATCTTCGCTACAGGTTCTCTCCTATATAGGTTCTGTCTCCTTTTACCTTGCCAAGTTTTCTCCTCTCTGTTGGTGCTGCCTCCTTTAGCTTTAGTAGGTTCTCTCCTCTACTGTTGGTGCTACCTTACCTGTTGCCTTAGTAGGTTCTTTTCCTCTATTGCCAATGCTACCTTACTCGCTGCTTTGGTAGGTTCTCTCCTATTGCTGATTATGCTGCCTCACTTGCCACTGAGATAAACTTTCTTCTTTGCTACTAGTTACTGATTCACCTATTGTCAGGGCAAACTTTCTTCATTTGTTGCTGGTTGCTAATTCACCTATCTTGGTTGGTTCTTCTTACTGCAGCTGCTACCTTCTCCTTGCTTCAATTGCTTCCTTACTACTATAATTGCTGGTTTCCTTACTGCTATAATTGCTGCTAGTTTCCCTACTACTGCACTTTCTTTCTTTGGTGTGGCACTACACCTTCTCCTTTAAGTATTTGATGCACCTTTTCCTTCAGGTGGCTATTTCTCCTTTAGATGGCTATTGCACCTTCCTTCTCCCTTTACCACTGCACACCTTCTCCCTTAGTGTGGTTGTGATTGTTGCTACTACACACTTCCTCTCTTTGGTGTAGCTGTTGTACGTCCTTTTCTTCTTGGTGTGGTTGTTACATATTTTTCTCTCCTTGGTGTGGTTGCTGAACATTTTTCTCCCCTTGGTGTGGCTACTACATGTTCTCCTCTAGTTTGGTGTGGTTGCTACACATTTTTCTCTAATTTAGTGTAGCTGCTGCACATTCTTCTTTTCTCTTTAGTGGGCTTGCCAACTGTTGCACCTTCCTTGGCCAACTGCTCCTCTCATTGGTGTTGTACCTCTCTTGGTCAGCTGCATCTCTCCTTAGTGTTGCAACTCTCTTGGTAAGCTAAACCTCTCTTTGGTGCTATACCTCTTTGGCCAGCTACACACCCTTTACTGCTTAACCTCTCTTTTACTATTTTCTTTTTATAGTTGGTCAGTCTTTCTTTGCAGCACACACATCTTTTGAAAGATGCATAGATGTATTTATAAGCCTTGAGATTTAGGGTTGTAAAATTATTAACAATCAATATTGATTCCCAAGGGTTGCCTTACAATCAACAACTAGATTTAATTGCTAAAATTTAAGGTCAATGGTTAGCCTTGACCCCTAAAATTTAGGGTCAACGATTAATATTTACTCATTGAATTCAAGGTTGACCTACCATTAATGGTTTTGACCAACAATCTCTCTATATCTCAAGTGCAATTTTCTTCTTCATAATGCTTTCGAAATCTCCTTAACGAATACAAATTACACCTTTGGGCTGGCCATAACTTGCATTGCCAAATCCTGAGCAATTTCCTTGGCCTCTGCTTTAATAGGTTGCCAATTGGTTAGTGCTACCAATACTTTGTAAATACAACAAACACATCTCAAAGGCACTTATAATATCAAATTAACAAGGACAAATCTATGAGATTATGTTGACAAAAAATTCAACATTAACCATTAAAGATGGGCTTAACAAAGGAATTTAAATAAGATTGAGGAAATAAAGGAATGTAATTTGAAAGAGATTAAACAAGATTAAAAGGGATTGCGCAAAGAAAGGAAAGAAATCAAGCACAAAATCATGTGCTTGAATGACACATTAAAAAAGTACTCTTTTTACAAATCCAAATTATATAGTCTTTAGTATGATGTCTATTATAATCATAAACATGGTATCTCGTTCTATATGGATGTGTATACATATTAGCATATCTATGAGAAGCATTTATACCATGATGATGTGAAATAATACATAAGCATTCTTATAAAATGTATTTCTAGATGATTGTGTTTTGGTATGTTCATAAGTTCCTTTACTATGAATAATTTTAGGTTGATATGCATTTGACACATAGATCAAACCTCTTTTCTTACCTTTATGCCTTTTGTTAGAGAAGCAATATTAAGTATGTCTTTCCATTAAAAAACTAAGCAAAGGATTCTTAAAACTTAGATACTTATTTTAAAAAAAAAACAAAAAAGGTTCTCATTCATAATCTTTTCAAGCTCCTACTCCTTGATATAAACATGTTACATGTCTTAACCTTGTTAAATAGTAAACTTGACTTCATCCTTTAAGAAAGCATTTTCATGCTCTAACAAGGCAATTATTTTTCTTTCAATAAAGTGTTTCTATCTTTAAAAAAAGCATTTCTTTCTTCCAAAGAAGAATTTGTATGCTCTAAAGATTTAACTTTAGTCTTAAAGTTTTTGTTCTTTGCAATCATATATGTAAGCTCCTTATTTATGCATTCTAATATGTCATATAATTCATTAATAAGGGACTCATTATAAGTTTTCATGTGAAAATTTACCTTATCTTCCTTTGTCATAAAACATGTCTAAGTTACCATATCATATTATGCATCATTGAGTGATTCACTTGAATTGCTCTATAAGGCCTTGAATGACTTATTTTCTTCTTCTTGTTGGGATAATCAATAGCAATGTTACCAAACTTTTTGCATCCATAGCATAGCATTTTATTTCCTTTCTAAATAACTTATCTTTCCATTATTACATTTGAATAGTATTTAGCTAGCTTGTCCCTTATTTCTTATAAGGTAGGAAATCCTTTTTACAAGCATTTCAAGCTTCTCCTCAACTTCCCTAATGTAAGAGTAGCTCTCTTCTTCATCATTAGTCTCATGCATATCATTAATCTCCTCCTCATCATCACTATCCTTAGATCTATAAGACTTAAAGGGAACTCCCTTTCTCTTCCTAAAATCTTCTTATTAATGATCATTTAGTAAGTAAGGATGCCACCAATTCATCCAAACCTAATGCATTAAGGTACCAAGATTCAAATATAATTGCAGCCTTTTGGTTCCATGATTCTAAAAGTGATCTTAATAATTTCTTCACAAGATCACTTGTGTTGATTTCCTTTTCAATATTTTCTTATTGAAGTGATGATATTTGTGAACCTTGTATACATATTTGCCATGATCTCATTGCACTTTATCTTAAATAACTCATACTCTTACATGGTAAGTTGATTTTGGTGTTCTTCACTTGCATAGTACCTTTATGAATAACTTTGAACGTATATCTATTTTATGAAATTAAATGAGGATATCCTATTACATTCATTGTCATGATGGTTTCCAAGATGGGAGGTAAATGCAAAAGAGAATGCAATGTTTAACGTTTTTGTTGGTCAAAAATAGATAGGGTGTTTTATGGTATTAGGAGTGCTATGAATTCACATTCACCACTAATTACTTAATGGTGCAAATGGAACACCATAAATGACTCAATTTACTTTATAAAGATTCATTAGAGTTTAAGAGAGTTATATTTAACAAAAGTTGTAGTTAACCTAAACACTCATTATATTGAATGGTATTGCTCTTCACTTATTTATTTTTCTTTTTTATCTGTGCTTTACTTACACACATTATTATTTTTCTCTCTCTTTTTTTCCCTATGATTTGTTACAAAAACACACTTATTAAAATTTCAAGGAATTTGGATAGGTTGTAAAAAGGATTAATTTTTTTAATTTTTTAACTATTTTGAATGCATTTTATGATTATCATGCCTATTGAAAAATAAAAAGGAATTATTGAAAATTCTTTAAAAAATTAAAAGCAATTTGAATGTCTTTTACAATGATCCTTCATACAAGAAAAATAAAAAGTTTTAATGAGCATTTTAAAAAGGGTGTTGATATAATTTTGTATTTATAGGCTCACCTAAGGTATCTAAAATGATATTAGCACTAGAAACTTTATCTTCTATTTTCTTTTCTTTTTTTAATTTTTTTTTTTTTTTTAACTTTTCCTTCTTTGTTCCTTTTTATCTTTGCTTTTTTCCCCGTTCCTAGCAAACCAACCTTTATGTTTCTCATTCTTATTTTCTTGGTCCAACACTACTATCTCTCTTTTTATACCCATCCTTTCTCTAGCCATGCTCACTCCTTTTGTGCTCAAAGACTCCTTAAACACAAATTTTAGTCATAATTTAGATTATAAAAGCTAAGATTTATCCCTAAAATTTGTGATTTTTACTAGGTTTTAAGGTTAACTAGTTGTAAAGAGGGAATGGAGTCAGCTTTTTCTATCAACTCACACATTTCCCAACCTACACAACATATGGCCTTCAGAGACATGTAAATGAGTGTTAGAGGACTCTAATAATGGTACTTTTGACACTTTATAACAATGTCACTAATAGCCTATAATGGCACTAATAAGTCTTCCAAAGGTATAGTTCCCACTTCAAGGCACCTTTTTGTTTCTTTGGTTACTTTTGTGCTTTTTCATTTTAATTTTATATTTTTATAATTTATTAATGTGCATTATACACAAAAAAAAAGGTGAAAAAAAAGAAAACAATAATGTACTGACCTTGTGGTATTTTTTGTGAATAATGGCTATATGCTTAATATAAGTCTCTATTTGGCCAATTAAATGTTAGATATTTGTTTGTTTAGACCTTTTGTGTTCTTAATGTGTTGCTGCTACTTTGTTTATGGGTGTGTTTATGGGATAATTTATGACTTGTAGTTATTTTTTGCCAATTGAATCATTGCAAATTGTATTTAATTCAATGACGATATTGGTAAGTGAAACATTATTTATGATTAGATATTTAGTTGTTAATGTTTGAATTCAATTTTATTTTTTGACATGATTATGGTTTTAAGCTCAACCCAAATCATTTGTGAGGTTAATTATGTCCTTAGATTTATTACTCAACTTTCTTTACTGTGATAAGCTATTAACTTACTAAGGGAGCATACACCATTTCATCTCTTTGAAGTCTAAATTTAAGTTAGATTAATTCATTTATTGTTCAACTTTTCTTTACTAAGAGAGCATTCACTATATCATCTCTTAGAAGCTTATATTGAGGAAATTATTTTGTTTATTACTTTAATTAAGAGTATTAAATGCGACACTAACGAAAAATAGAAGAAAAAATCAAAAGAGCTTGTAATCCCATCATTAATGACATATGAGAGTAGCTACTTTTCTTAGGTAAGCATTAGACATTTAGAGAGAGATGACATTACACAAAAAAAAAATCACTTGGAGCAAAAAGAAAAACAACTTATTTTCACTTGCCATCTCTTTCGCTTATGCCCATTAATGGTGTTGTGTGTTAGTTAATGTTACTGTCTCTTCATTCTTTTTTTAGTCACTTATTTATAACCCTAATTCTCTCTAGCTATTGTATTTTCTGTCTTTTAATGCACTTTTATCTCTCTTTTGTGTGCTTGTTCCCTTAAATGGTTGGTGACTTTTATGGGTGAAGATTCACTGATGCTCTCTTTTAGACATTAACACCTCATTAGACATTCACTGGTGTTTGATCTTGACCATTAATATTTCTTGCTATTTATTAAATGATTAAATTAATGCTTATTTTTTGTGAATGGTTGAGATTGATTTTTTTTATTAAATGGTTAAGATTGATTCTAATTATATTGATAGTTAAGAATTTTTTTTTTGTTAAGTGGCTACGATTAATTTTGTTGAATGATTAAGATTGATTTTCGAGGATCACCTTCAATTATTTACCACAAGTAATGGTCATGAGATTGAATGTACTTTATCATTTTGGTTTTCCATTAGTTATAATTGTTCTTATCAAAAATAGATGGTCTAAAAATGTTATCCCCTTTGTCATGCATCAACTATAGGGTGTTAATCTTATAAAACAAAGATAAAGCTTTGATATCACTCATTGGACCCTAATGTAATTGGGTTTAAAAGGTCAAGCTCATTCAACTTGTACTAATTTAACTCCAAACAATTAATCACAAAAATAAACAACAATAAATATAAACGAACAACATATGCATAACAAAATAATAATGAGAGCTTAAGATACCAACGAGTGACTACATTAAGATTTTTTAATCCATCATCATAATCTTCTTCCTTAGGTGAAGATTAAACCCCTTATACCTTCACTTATTAATATAATGCTAAACTCACAAATCAACTTACTAGTTATGATGCCAAGACTTGTCCTACAATATTTAAGTCACTTGACCTTCAATAGAAAGTTTTAGAATATTTCTTTCTAAAGCAATACATCTTCCTTTTTTATTTTGATCTTTCAAAGTCTCTCACTCTTTACATTCAAAGCATTTAAGTCTTGTTTTCATATGTTTAATATATAAATTTTACTCTAATTAGTCATTGTAATTATTATCTTTTGTTATATAAAGTGTCATTCATAATCTAGACTAAATGTAAAAAAAATTCTTTAAAACATTATTTGAGCATAAGTCTAATTAACTAATATAAATTTTGGTTTAAATTATATAAAACCATAACTTCACAACACAAAAATTTAGTTTAAATTATTCTAGTCCTATATTTTTGTACTTGAACTTTGGTCTCTACATTTTTTTCCCTTAAGACCTTTCATCTTCCTATCCCAGCCCTGCTCAAACCCAAAAGAGACAAACTCCATTAATCTAATTCTATTTTGTGCGTTAGTCAAATATTCTGTTATTAATAGTATTGTAATTATTGTCTCTTATTATATAAAGTGTCATTCATAATCTAGACTAAATGTAAAAAAGTTTTTCTCCAAAACATTATTTGAGCATAGGATAAGTCTAATTAACTAATATAAATTTTGGTTTAAATTATATAAAACCATAACTTCACAACACAAAAATTTAGTTTAAATTAATCTAGGCCTATATTTTTGTACTTGAACTTTGGTCTTCACATATTTTTCCCTTAAGACCTTTCATCTTCCCATCCTCAACCTTGCCTAAACCAAAGAGAGACTAACTCCATTAATTTAGTTCTATTCTCTGTGTCAGTCAAATATTGTGTTATTAAAATTAGGATTACATATTCTATGAAATATTATGTTGCCAAAATTAGCAGTGCATATTCTGTCAAATATTATATATAATTACTTTCCTTTTATTCTTATATCTATAGTTTTATAAATAAAAGTTGCATCTATACATTAGATATGTAGAGAACAGTAATAAAAAAGTCATTTTTTTGTTTATCATGGTATCAAAGCTCTTCTTTACTTAATCTTTACACTAGTTTCTTTCAGTTTTAAGTTCTTGTACACTCTTTAGTGACCAAACACCATATCACCACAATCTATACTATCTTGTTCACCTAAACCAATCTAATTTACTCTAAAAGGCCAATTCGGTCACTTTTAATTTATTTTTTGATTAGTTCAAAATAGTTTCAAGAGTTTTCAAGTGTGCTTGTCCTATTTTTAGGGTTTGTTTTGCCGAACTTGATTGATTTTTCACATGTCTTGCACATGTTTAGTTATTTATACTATTATGGATAAACTTGACATTACCAAACCCATCATCATTTCATTTAATCAAACTAACTACATTTTGTGGGTTTAAGAAATGTCTAGTTTTTCATAAGGCCACAAGTTATAACATTATGTCATAGGTGTATTGTTGAATTAATGAAAAAGCCTACTAAAGATTTTGAGAAATACAATGAATGATTGGAAGAATGGGATTGTAAAAATCATTAGATTCTCACATGGTTCTGTAAGACATATGAATCAATAATTAAATGATATTTGTACATTTTGAAATGCAAAAGAAGTTTGGGATATGCTTACTAAATGTTATTCCACATCTAATGTTGCTCTTCAGTTTTAATTACTCAGCTAATTACACCACCTAAAATAAGAACCCAGACAATTTGTTTCCAATTTTCTCTCATAATTATAGGTAATTTAGGATCAACTTGCTACCTCTAATCCAAAATAGCATGATCCACGAGATGCTAAGTTGTATGCTTAACAATACAATCACATGAATATAATGAAAGTTCTAATGTCTCTTCATTCAAAATTTGAGCTAATGTATGGACCTTTGTTGCATTATGATCCATTCCCCAAAATTAAGACCATTCTTGCTGAGCTTATATTTAAAGAAACCAAGTTAGCCACACTAAAATCTCATCATTCCTCTAACACTATCTTAGCTAATGTAGGTCCTACATCTTCTCATCTTCCAAGGAAGAACAACTGTAATTCTTATAAACAACATGGTCATTGGTTAGTTGAATGTTTAATCAAGCCACTGAAAATAGATTTTAACAAAAGTCTGGAAAATAATGATGTATGTCTTCCTCTTAAAGATTCCACACTTATATCTTCTTTTAAGCCTAATCTTGCTACTCTTCTTAGTCAAATTGACTTGAATACTCTTAAACAAGCACTCCTTTCTTTTAAATTTGGTAATTTTAAAACCTTTATCCTATTTGTCTCAATAGGTATCAATTTTTTTTTGATATTTTGACTCTACTTGTTGTAATCATATGAGTTCTATACCATAATTATTTAAAATTAAATAATCAATTTCGCATGCACCCATTATACACACAACTAACCATTCCTCTATATATGTTAGCCATATTGGTACTATGTCAACATCTAATCTTACATTACCAAATACCTTCTTAGTACCAAAATTGTCACTTAATTAAACTTTTATTAGTCAACCATGTGATCTTGGTCTTGATGTTTATTTTTCATGTCATAGTTATTTTGTGTAGAATCTAAAGATGGGGTAAATCCTTGGGATATGGCATAAAGAGCGTCCATTGTTTAAACTCACTTCTCTTTATCTTTTATTAAGTCAATTTATTTGTGGTGCCACTATCATATTTAAAACATGGTACTCTCATCTTGGTCATGTTTCCTTTAACATTTAAGTCATTTAATTACTAAAGGCTTGCTAAGATTTATTAAACAAGGGCAAATTGATTGTTTATCTTGTTAATTACCTAAATATCATGCTTTGACATTTGATGATAGTAATTTTGAATCATATGCTTCTTTTGATTTGATTCACTTTGATATTTAGGTCCTTCTCTTATTCTTACTATGAGAGGTTCAAAATATTTTGTTATTTTTATTGATGACTTTTCTGGATATACTTGGATTAACTTGATATCTAAAAAATTTAACTTATAAGATATATATATTCATAATTTGTTTAAATATTAAAAACTTAATTTTTTAAAACAATTAAGATCCTTTAAACAAATAATTTCATGGAATATAAGGATACATGATTTCTTTCTCATTTATCTCAACAAGGCATAGTTTTTCATCATTTGTGTCCAAATGTAGCCTAACAAAATGGGAAAGCTAACATAATTAAGGTTTTACTTTGAAGTTTTCAACTTCACCTTAAGATTTACTAATCTATGATATTGAGATGGGGGTGAATCAGTATCACATCCCTTAAAAATCTGATAACTTAAGCCAAAGTATTCTACTTCTTTAATACTTTCGTTCTCGTCAATGTGCAGGTATGTGAACAACTTCAACCTCTTCTTAAAAGCAAACTCTTTCTCAAATTCAACTAAGATAGATCTATTATTACCTACCAATCACAATAATCCCCAAAATCACCTTTCAGACACCTTTCCTATTAAACAGATCGGATGTAATTGATTAGGTCTTCTTTAAGTTATGGGTTCAATGATACTTTAGCTACGTTCACAACTCATTTCAAAACACAGAATGTAAATCAAAGTAAGGACACAAGAGATTTACGTAGTTCCATCAATGTGACGTACGTCCACAGTGGTAGGGATTCTTCCTCTAACGAGACAATCCACTATACTTGAGAATACCAGTGTGGTACTCCCTATATCTGCAATGTAGTTACAATAGATGTATTAATCCTCTCCTTTCACTATTGCAAATACAAAGCAAGTACAATACAAAGAGTGTCACTTACTGTGTCTACTCTTCTTCTAACTTGTCTTGCCTCTATTGAATTGAATAGGCTACTTCACAACCACTTAGAAGTCCACCATAATACTCTCTAACCTCTCTCAAAGAAATCTGGAAATATATTGAGTTCTTTCCAATGCTTCACCGAATTCCTTCTCTAAGTTGTTTCACACAACTCCTGCTTCACTGTCTCACGGCTTTACTATCTCACGGTTTCACAGCTTGCACTCACGCTTCTGGTTTGCTTTTCCACGTCTCACGACCTGCCTTACATTTCTAGTTTGGCATTTCACATCTCACACACGTTTCTGGTTTGCATGCTTTACTGGTCTCATGCCTCACGCATGTTTCTAATTTGCATCCACTTCGCTGGTCTCACACCTCACACATGTTTTTGGTTTGCATCCGCTTCACTACACGGTTCTGCTGCACTCCTGTCCTTTTCACGGTTTTGCTGCACTCCTCCATCACGATTTTCTATTGCTGTTGGTCACTCTCTCTCCTGGTGGTGTATGTCTGGTCTGGTCTGCTCTTCCAATGGTGGCTTTCTCTCTCTTATGGTGATAGGTGCCTCTTTTTCTGTTTGTATCCGTTTAGCTCTTCTGGTGGTCTAGTTTTCATGTTGGCTCTCCCAGTGGTCTAGTTTTCACGTTGGCTCTCCTAGTGGTCTAGTTTTCACATTGGCTTTCCCCTCACATTCTTCAGCCGCCTTACCCTTCTGGCTTTTCTGGTTCATGTTCCTTAGCTGCCTTACCCTTTTGGCTTTTCTGGTTCACATTCCTTAGCCGCCTTACCCTTCTGGTTTTTTCGGTTCACGTTTCTCAGCCTCCTCACGCTTCTGGTTTTGCTGGTTCACATCTCATGTTCTAGTTTTCTTCTCTTCCAGGGGTGGTGCATTTCTAGTTTTGCCATTTATATGTCATCTTTTCTCACCAATGGTGCGTAGTCTCTTCTCTTACCATGAGTCACACAATTTCCTTCCAGCCGGTGGTGTCCTCTCTTTTGTCGTTGGCCACATGGTTTTCCTTAAACTAGCTAAGGTCTCCCTTGTAATCCAAGGTCTCTTTGTCATATTGTCTCCTTGCTGTCCAGCCGGTGGTTTCTCTCTCTTGCCTTTGGTCACATGGTTTTCCTTCAGCTGGCTAAGGTCTCTTTTCTTTTTTTTTTCCACTCTCTCTTACGATGGTGGCTCTTCATTTACGGTGGTGGCTCTTTGTTTATAGTGGTAGCTCTTTATTTACAGTGGTAGATCTTCGTTTTACCATCCAACCCCCCTTCCGCCTTCTCTAGTTTTCTCTATTTTTTTTTTTTGCCAATGGTCTATTCTCTTTTTTTTTGTCCTCCCTTTACTTGGCCGTATATCTCTTTTCTACCGATGGTGTAGGGTTGCCATGTGGTTTTACTTTCTTGCCCCTCTATGTAGCTTCAAATTACTCTCTTGCCCCTCTATGTGGCTTTACTTTCTTGCCCTTCTATGTCAAATTACTTGCACACTTAAATCTAGCTGACAACAATTACAACCCATATAAGGCTATTGGAACAACAATCTCCCCCTTTATAATTGTTGGCAACACTCATAACAAAAGCCATTATGCAGCAATTACAACTCCTCATAAATATGCACTCCCCCTTTCTTAATAGCTCCCCCTGCAATGTTGCTTCTCTCCCCCTTTGCCAACCAATTATAAAAAAAAAAAAACTCACAAAGTAGAGATGGAGGATTCATCTGAACTTTAGGCTTGAGGAAGCATTTGCACAGACAGACTCATTCTATGCTTTTCAAACAACTTTGTGGACAGTGGTTTAGTTAGAATATCTGAAATTTGATCTTTAATGCCAACATACTCCAACTGAATTGTACCTTGTTCCACTTGATCTTTGATGAAGTGATATCGAATGTCAATATGCTTGCTCCTTGAATGCTGAATCGGATTCTTGTTAAGATCAATAACACTTTGATTATCACAAAGTACACTCACTAGTAACTTCACTTCAACACCCAAGTCTTCTAATTGTCTTTGCATCCATATCACTTAAGTACATGCTGCACAAGTAGCCATATACTCAGCCTCAGTTATGCTCAAAGCAATACTATTTTGCTTTCTACTTAACCATGTAACACACTTTGAACCCAAGTAAAAGCTACAGCTGCTGGTTGATTTTCTGTCATCTATACTTCCTGCCCAGTCTGCATCAGTGTATGCTCGTAATTTTATAGAATCTATGGACGGATACCACAAACCCATTTCCAATGTCCCCTTGAGGTATCTTAGAATTCTTTTCACTACCAATACATGAGATTCCTTAAGATCATCTTAGAATTTGCTTACAATGCACACAGCTTGCATAAGATCAGGCCTTAATGTTGTAAAGTACAAAAGGCTCCCTATCATCTTCTTATACTCTATAGGGCTTGTACTTCGTCCCTCCTGATCTTATGTTAACTTACAACCCACTATCATAGGGGTACTGACAGGTCTACTATCTTTCATGCCAAACCTTTTCAGCATCTCTTTGGCATATTTCGTCTGAGAAATAAAAATACCTTCCTTACACTATTTTATCTGTAATCCAAGAAAGTAATTCATTTTTCCAATCAATGACATCACAAATTCCTCACTCATCTTTTGTGCATAATCTTGGTATAGCTCAGAGTGATCCCCTCCAAAGATGATGTCGTCTACATATACTATGGTTATCAGCTGGCCTTTCT
Organism: Ceriops zippeliana; assembly: GCA_037897445.1. Lineage (NCBI taxonomy): Eukaryota > Viridiplantae > Streptophyta > Magnoliopsida > Malpighiales > Rhizophoraceae > Ceriops > Ceriops zippeliana. The sequence continues at coordinate 1,355,143 of JBAPLH010000115.1, forward strand.
CTGAGTTGAACACATATAGGTTATTATCAACTGTTCCTCTTCTAAAGTTCAACCTTTTCAAATACACATCCATCCTAATGTACCATGCTCTTGGGGCTTGTTTAAGGACATACAAGGCTTTCTTCAGCTTTCACACGTGTGTCTTATCCTCACTTATTTGTATTCTATTGGGTTATTCAATATATACTTCTTCTTTCAGGAGCCCATTCAAAAAGGCTAATTTTACATCCATCTGATAAACTTTATACCTCTTATGTGCTGCCAAAGTTAAGAACACTCTAATAATTTCTAACCTTGCCACTGGTGTAAAAGTTTTATCAATATCTACTCCTTCTATTTGAGTGTAGCCTTTGTAAGCCAGCTTGGCCTTGTTCCTCACCATCTTGCCATCTTTATTATGTTTATTCCTAAACACCTATTTTGCTCCTATGACATTTTTGTTAGTGGGTCTTGGAACCAACTCCCATATATCATTCTTCTTGATTTGATCCAACTCCTCATTGATAGCTTTGACTCAGGCTTTGTCTTATGCAGCCTTTTCAACAGATTTAGGTTCAACTTGTGAGAGTAAAGTAGTAGCTTCCACAATTTTTCTTCTTGTTGTAACTCTTGTTAATGGGTCACCTATGATCTAATTTCCTTGATGAGTACTGGTCCACATTTTCTTTGTCCTTCTTTCTTACACAGTGTTAACTACAAGAGGATCTTTTTTTTTTCATCTTCAGACTCACTCTTCTCCGAGTCTAAACTTACTTTTTATTCCTTTTCTTCAAGTTAGTCTGATTCTTCATCTGCATTGAAGTCATCTTCTTCATTGTCCTCAGCTTCTCCATTCTGCATTATTTTCCAGTTCTCATTTATTCTTACATCACTAGACGTGATCACTTTTCCAAGCTTATGTAGGAAAGATGCCTTTATCAGACCTAGCATTGAATTTTCCCAAGTTTTGCTCCTTGTTATTCACAAAACATGGGCTGCTAAAGATTCTAAGATACTTAGTTGTTGTCTTCTTCCCACTCAATAGCTTATAAAGAGTCTTATCAATATTAGGCCTTAGTAAGACTCTATTCAGTAGATGTACAGCTATAAATGTTGCTTCTGTCCAAAACTTGTGTGATGCTTGGATTCCAGCAATAGAGTTCTTGCCATTTTAACCATAGCTCTATTTTTCCTCTCTACTACCCCATTTTGTTAAGGTATTCTTGTTGCTGCCATCTGATGGTGAATACCATACTTCTTAAGATAATCTTCAAAAGTTTCATTTATAAATTCAGTGCCTTGATCTGACCTTAATACTTTGATCTTCTTTCCACTCTTATTTTCAACCAATCTTCTGTACCTCTTGAAGCATTTCAAAACTTCTGACTTGTGTTTGAGGTGCATAATGCAAGTCCTTCTAGAATAATCATCAATAAACAAGATGAAGTACCTTTCACCATTCAACCCTTTTATTCTCATCGGCCCACAGAAATCAGTATGCATAATGTCAAGCACTGTTTTCGAACTAAACTCTTTGGTCTTATATTGCTTTCTGGCATGTTTTCCTTTAGAGCATGTTGAGCAAACATACTTTCTCTCTCTCGCTCCTAAGGTTGGGAATATCTCTAATTGTATGAGTAGTGGTCAGCTTCCTCATGTTCTTCTGTGCTAAATGTCCCAACCTACTATGTCAAAATTGATTTTCTTCTTCTTTAGTGAGTAAATAGCTACTTGTCTTGTCCTCATCAATCACATATAAATTTCTAGTTGTTCTTTTCTCGACTACAATAGTATTACCTTCTTTACTCTTTACTTGGCAACTTATTTTTGTAAATATCACTTTAGAGTCTTCATCATATAGTTGGCTGACAAATGCTAGATTATATCTGAGTCCTTCAATGTGCAGAACATCTTTTACCTTTCCTTTTCCAATATTTACTAACCCCTGACTACTGATGTTGAGTGAATCATCATTGTCAAACTTGACTCTGCCTTCTATTGACTTGTTTAGCTTTGATAATTTACTCTTGTCTCGTATCATGTATGAAGTACATCCACTGTCAAGGATCCACTGCTTATCCTTGTAGTCAGCCTTTAGTGCAATTTTAACTATATTAGCCACCTCCCTTTTAGCTTTATATTCCTTTTTTTAAACTGGCTTAAAAATAGCTTTCTCCTTTTTCTCAGCTTTAATTGTACCAATTTCTTTCACTGTGCCATTGAGTGCCTTCTTTTGCTCAAGGAGAAGTGTCATGCATCTCTTGGTATTATAGCCATCCTACTCGCACCTTTCACACTGTTCCAAGTCTACCAATATAGCAAACTTGTTCTTTGAAACCACTAGTTTGGGCTTCTACCAATAATCCTTGTTAGTGTGTCCTTGCTTTTTATAGTATGTGTAAGAACTCACGACAAGTGTTCTCTTCTGAATTTTTTATTGTCTCCCCCTGTATACAGCATCGGATCTTCTCAAGTTGGAAACGTATACTGGCCTTCTCCACTAGCATTTACTTGCCCTATGACCCCAAACTCCATAATAAAGACAGTAACCTTGAAACTGCCTCTTCTTGGGTCTAATCACAACTTATTTTCTTTTGTTAATTACTTGTTATGTAGGCAAGGTTGCTGGTTTCTTTACTTGTATGGCTTTCATTTCAGCCATCTTCTTCTCCTTCTTCTATTCAATCATTGCCCTTGGCTGGTTGACATTTTTTTCTTTTTGAGACGTAACAACTATGGGCTGCTACTCTTTAACCATATTCATCATTTTTTTGCCTTGGCTTTGGTTTGATAACTATCTTCTCTTCTTCAGTTATCTTCTCCTGAGTCACAACCTTCTCTTTCAACTTCTATGACAATGTCTCATTCTTCTTTTCTCTTGCAAAGCTTGTTTCTCCTTAGTGAATTTACAGTCTATAACTTTATTATATTCAGCATCTGTCAATGCTAAAATGATGACATTTGAGGCTCTTCCATTGATCTCAAACTACCTTAATTCCTCTGGGGTTGAATCTTTACCTTCTTTTAGAGGCTCAAAACCCTCCTATATAGATTTCACCACGTTCATGCCTATGGTTGCAAATACCACTTATATTTTTGCTCTCCATATATGATAGTTGGTTCTATTGAAGATTGGAACCTTCTTACTGTAAGTAGTGCTGGTACTAGTACTGACATCCATTTCTCAATATGCTGAACAAGTTAAAACTTCTGAAACCTTTAAAACTAGTACACCAAGTTGTTAAACTTCAAACTGGTGAACCTATGCTCTGATACCAATTGAAGTTTCTGACTTCAACCTAGAATCTACTAGTCTGTGATACTGAGAGGGGGGTGAATCAATATCACACCCCTTAAAACTCTGATAACTTAAGTCAAAGTATTCTATTTCTTTAATACTTTTGCTCTCGTCAATACGTAGTTATGTAAACAACTTCAACCTCTTCTTAAAAGTGAACTCTTTCTCATATTCGACTAAGGTAAATCTATTATTACTTACTAATTACAATAGTCCCTAAAGTCACCTTTCAAACACCTTGCCTATTAGACAGATTGGATGTTCTTGATTGGGTCATCATTAGGTTATGGGTTCGATGATATTTTAGCTACGTTCACAGCTTAATTCAAAACAGAGAATGTAAATCAAAGTAAGGACACAAGAGATTTACGTGGTTCCGTCAATATGACATACGTCCACAGTGGTATGGATTCTTCCTCTACTAAAACAATCCACTATACTTAAGAATACCAGTGTGGTACTCCTTATATCTGCAATATAGTTACAATGGATATCTTAATCCTCTGCTCCTTTTACTATTATAAATACAAAGCAAGTATAATACAAAGAGTCACTTAGTGTGTCTACTCTTCTTTTAACTTGTCATGCCTCTATTGAATTGAATAGGCTGTTTCACTACTGCTTAAAAGTCCACCATAACACTCTCTACCTCTCTTGAAGAAATCTGGAAATATGTTGAGTTTTTTCCAATGCTTCACCAAATTCCTTCTCTAGGTGGTTTCACACAAGTCCTTTCACCATCTCATAGTTTCACAACTTACTTTCACACTTCTAGTCTGCCATATCACGTCTCATGGCTTGCCACATGTTTCTGGTTTAGCGTTTCACGTTTGTTGTTCCCACAGCTTTGAATGGGTTGTAATTGTTGTCAACTAGCTTTACGTGTGCAAATAAATTGAAGCCACATGGAAGGGCAAAAAGGTAAAACTACACAAAAGGGCAAGAGAGCAAATTCACTGCGTAAGCCCTATTAGGGTTTCATGGAGTAGAGTATATAATGGTCATGAAAGATAAAGATCAAAGGGGGCAATATTGAGCATTCAGCAAAACCTAGAAAACCAGCCAAAAGAGAACACCAAAACCCCACATGGAAGAACACCACCGAAAAGTACAAATCGAGTGAACAAGACCGTCGTGAACACAACAAGACAACAAAGAACAGTGAATAGAGGACGGCCAAACCAGAGCAGAGCCACAGGAAGAGAGAGAAACCCAACAATGAACGAAAAAGTTAAATCCGGTGAAGAGAGAGAAATTCGGCGGTAAGAGAGAGAAATCCGGCTAGACAGCAGGAGAGAGAGAAACGGACAGATGAGCTGTGAGACAATGAGATTGTGAGATAAGGAGACGGGTGAGACCATAAGACGGTGAAAGCATGAATTGTGTGATACAACGTAGGAATTCAGCGAATAATGTAAAGAACACAACGTATTTCTAAATTTCTTCAAGAGAGGTTAGAGAGCGTTGCGGAGAACTTCAAAGCAGTAGTGCAGCAGCCTTTCAATTCAATAGAGGCAAGACAAGCTAAAAGAAGGGTAGATACAGTAAGTGACACTCTTTATATTGTACTTACTTAGTAATTGCAATAGCTAAAGGAGCAGAGAATTAAAGACATCCATTGTAACATGTGTTTACAAGTATAGTGGATAGTCTCGGTAGAGGGAGAGTCCCTACCACCGTGGATGTACATTACATTGACGGAACCACGTAAATCTCGTGTGTCCTTAATTTGCTTTATGTTCTATGTTTTGAATTGAGTTGTGAACGCAGCTAAAGTATCAGCCAACCCATAACCTAATGAAGACCTAAACAAGAATATTCGTATTGTCTATTAGGCAAGGTGTCTGAAAGGTGATTTTGGGGACTATTGTGATTAATAGGTAGCAATAGATCTACCTTAGTTGAATCTAAGAAGAGTTTGCTTTTAAGAAAAGGTTGAAGTTGTTCACTTACCTGTAAATTGCAAATTGTGATGATACTAATTCACCCCCCTCTCAGTATCACAAACTAGTAGATTATAGGGAGAAGTCGAGAACTTCAACATCTCATGCACGTTTCTAGTTTACATCCACTTTGTTGGTCTTACGCCTCACACACATTTTTGGTTTGCATCTGCTTCTCTACACAGTTCCGCTGCACTTCCATCCGTTTCACTATTTTGTTGCACTCCCCCATCCATTTCACGGTTTTGCTGCACTCCTTTGTCACAGTTTTGTTGCACTCCTTCGTCATGGTTTTCTCTTATCATTGGTCACTCTCTCTCCGGGTGGTGTATGTCTGGTCTAGTCTGCTCTTTCGGTGGTGTCTCTTTCTCTCTCTTGGTGGTGTATGTCTGGTCTGCTCCGCTCTTTCGGTGGTGGCTTTCTCTCTCTTATGATGGTGAGTGCCTCTTTTTCTGGTTTATATCCATTTAGCTCTCCAATGGTTTGGTTTTCATGTTGGCTCTCCCTTCACCTTCCTCAACCACCTCACCCTTCTGGTTTTTCTAGTTCACGTTCCTCAGCTGCTTCACCCTTCTGGTTTTTCTGTTTCACGTTTCTCAGCCTCCTCATGCTTCTGGTTTTGCTGGTTCACGTATCACGTTCTGGTTTTCTTCTCTTCCAAGGGTGGTGCATTTCTAGTTTTGCCATTGGTGTGTTCTCTTCTCTCACCAATGGTGCGCAGTCTTTTCTCTTACCATGAGTCACACGGTTTCCTTCCAGCTAGTGGTGTCCTCTCTCTTGCTATTGGTCACACGATTTTCCTTTAGCCAACGAAGGTCTCCTTTGCCGTCCAAGGTCTTTTTGCCATGTTGTCTCCTTGCTGTCTAGCCGGTGGTTTCTCTCTCTTGCCTTTGGTCACACGGTTTTCCTTCAGCCGGCCAAGGTCTCCCTTGCTGTCCAAGGCCTCTTTTCTTTTTCATTCGCGCTCTCTTACGGTAGTGGCTCTTCGTTTACAATGGTGGCTCTTCATTTACGGTGGTAGCTTTTTGTTTACAGTGGTAGCTCTTCGTTCTACCGTCCAACCTCCCTTCTGCCATCTCTGGTTTTTCTCTATTTTTTTTTTTTGCCGACAGTCTATTCTCTTTTTGTTTTCGTCCTTCCTTTACTTGGCCGTATATCTCTTTTCTACCAATGGTGTAGGGTTTTTGTGTGATTTTACTTCCTTGCCCTTTCATATAGTTTCAAATTACTCTCTTGCCATGTAGTTTTAAATTACTCTCTTGTCCCTTCATGTAGCTTTACTTTCTTACCCCTCCATGTCAAATTACATGCACACTTAAACGTAGTTAACAACAATTACAACTCATACAAGACTGTAGTAACAACATACTTATCTCTTCCTTTTGTCTTGAACATTTTTAGAAAGAAGTTACTCTTAATGTTATTTATACAATCAATCATATTTTTCTGCTGTTATAGGTCATCAAACTCCTTATGAATGTCTTTTTAGTCATACTCCTAAATAGTCTCCTTTGATTTTTTTTTTATTCTACTTGTTTTATATTTTTTCAACCACATAAATGTTTTAAGTTAAAACCTCAAGCTTATTTATGTTGTTTTCTAGGATATAGCATTGAACATAAAGATTATAAATGTTAGGATCCTATTTCTAAGCATCTTTAAATCTCTTGACATGTCACAGTTTGGGAACAAAAAATGTTCTTATCCTTGTCCTCCTTCCAAATCTAGTCCTCCATTTTATTCTTTACTTATCACTCCATTAATTTATTCCTTAAGTCTATTGACTCACAACTTTGTTTAAGTCTTTTACTATTGTAAGACTTGAAGAATAACCATAACGTTTCCCACCTAAGGATCTAACTTCATCAAAGGATTTAAGTTCTTTTAATCAATATGATGCTCCTTCAATTCAACCATCTTAATCATTATATGCTGTAAGAACTACTAAACTTCCTTCTCACTTAGAACCTTATATTGTTAGCCTTCCATATCTTCAACATAATTTTGTTCACTCTACCATGTCTTCTCTTTATGAACCCCAAAGTTATAAAGAAGCTAGTGGTAATCCTTTGTGACAAGATGTTATAAAAGAAGAATTACAAGCCTTTGAGACAACCTAGAATTAGCATCTAGTTTTATTACCTTTATGTAAGACTTTACTGGGATGTAAATAGGTTTGTAAGATCAAGAGAAAAGTAAATGGCATAGTAGAATGTTATAAAGCTTGACTTATTGCTAAAGGATTTACTTAGGAGTATGGTATTAACTATAAGTATGGCAACAATACTTAGTCACTTTAGTTCACAGCCTCCTAACTATTGCTACCATTAAGAAATGGCAACTCTTTTAAATAGATATCAAGTATGCCTTTCTCAATGGAGACCTTTGTGTAAAAGTGCATAAATAGTCATTTTCAAGTTATGATCATCCTCTAGATATTGTTTGTCATCTTAAAAGGGTTTGCTATAGCCTCAAACAAGTCCCTTAAGCTTGGTTTGCCATATTTGTTATTTAGTAGTTTGGCTTTTTCTTTAGTCCTTATGATAATGCCTTATTTATTTACCATACAAATAGAGGTTATATGCTCTTATTACTCTATGTGGATAAGATGATCATTTTTAGTAATAATTGTAATGGTATTATAGAATTGAAATAGTACCTTAGTCAACATTTTAAGATGAAAGACATAGGACATTTAGTCTATTTTAAGCTTAAAAGTTCTTTCTAATGATTCTGGCTATTATAACTCTCAAAAGAAATATGCTATTGACCTTTTATCTCATGTAAGTCTAAATGAGAGCAAAATTACTTCCACCTCTATGAAAAGTAATGTTCACCTTACACTAATGGATGACAAATCTTTGGATAATCCCACTTTGTATTAGTAACTCATAGGAAGTTTGGTATATCTTATAGTTACTCGTTCAAACATAACCAATGTTATTCATGTTGTAAGCTAATTAATGATAGCTCCTCATACCATTCATTATATTGTAGTACTTCATATTTTGTACTATGTCAAAGGCACCTTGTTTCATGGCATTTATCTTCCTCATAATCCTCTTTAGACCTTTGTGCATGCTCTAATGTTAACTAGGTTGGTGATCCTACTAATCAATGCTTTACCACTAGGTTCTACTTATTTCTTGACTATTCTCTTATTTCATAGAAAAGTAAGAAACAAATAGTTGTAACTCATTTCAATATTAAAGTTGAAGACCAAGCACTTGTTAACACTACTTCTAAACTCCTATGGCTATATTAGATATAGGAATCAAACAATCATTAGCCAATTATGATAATTATGGTACTATTCAAATTACTCATAATGACGTATTTCATGAATGAACCAAACATATTGAGAATAATTGTTATTTTATTCATCATCAACTTTAGCAAGGGACTATCTCTCTTGTCTCAATATCATCTTGTGATCAAATAGTTGGCAGCTTCACCAAAGCTCAACTAACAGGTCGATTCGATGAACCAATCAACTCAAGATAAGTTCTATTTCATCATCTTAAGTTTAAGGGAGATGTTAATCAAATATTATGTTGTAAAAATTAAGATTACATGTACTAGCAAATATTATGTTGCCAAAATTAAGTATTATGTATAATTAATTTTCATTTATTCTTGTATCTATAGTTTTATAAATAAAATTTTCATTTGTGCATAAAAAATATAAAAAGCAACATTAAAGAAAATCACTTTTTTATTTGTCACTATGCTTATCTACTAATGAGTAAGCAAGAGCTAAACATTTTGCTATAAGTAATTATGCAAGTTAGCCAACCTGCTTTTAAGATGGATCACAATTTTGTGCCAATTTCAAATTGCTAAAGGTATCAAAATAGGTTGTTAGGTTGAATTTGAATTGAATCACTTTAAATTTTGGCTGATTTATAAGTTGGTAAGTTACTATTTAAAAATTACTTTTTTATTTTCACTTATTTTTTATTTTATTATATACCAAAGTATGTGAAAATATTATTATTCATTTATTATTTTTAATAGATAATTTATATCAATTATTTATTTATTTATTTATTTATTTATTTATTTATTTATTATAATAATTTTATTATCTCACTTAATTTCAGTCACAAATAAACTTGCTAATTTTTTTTAAAAAAAGCTTTTATTTATCATAAACTATAATAGTTGAAAAATATTGTTATTTATTATTTATTTTTATATATTAGTTTGTTTTGAAAGTAGATAATGTTTTATTTTTCATATTAATTTTTATTATATCACTTAACATCAATCACATATTGACTAACTAATTTATAATACGTGAAAAATATTATTATTTATTATGTATGTTTTATGTGTTAAGTTGTATAAAAGCTTACAAATATATTCTATATATTAATATTATTTATAAATTATGCTAACTGTTATGTATGTATAAAATTATACTCAATTGTTTTTGTATGTGTATAAAATTTTTAAAATATTATAAATCAATAAAATAAAAATAGACTCTTATATAAAATATATAAGTTAAAATTAATATTTAATATTATATATATATATATAATAAAATATTATGTAAATTAAATGTAATATACATTTATATAATATGTAAAAATAAAGTAGTATGCATATGTGATATGTGTAGAGTATATATAAATAAAACAATAAGTGAAAATATAAATAATAAAATCAAATAATAAACTTATTTTGTTTTTTCCAAATGAAAGTTAATAAGATTCCTATTAAAAATAATAAAATTTATACTTTTTTGTACATAAAATTTGTGATTTAAATATTATAATCTTTTATCTTACTTTTTTATATTCTCTTGAAAAAAAAAATAAAGTTGCAAGAATTGTAAATCATATCACAAGTCGAGTTGAGTTTAGTTTTTTCCTAAATTTTCATATTATTTTAGATGGGTCATTAACATGTTATGGTAACATGTAGCATGTCTTCAATAATTAAACATATCAGAAATTAAAGATATTCGTTTGTTGTCATTGAAATTAAAGAGTGCTGAGAATAGTTTTTTTTTTTTTTTTTTTTGAGGAATAATACCTAGTATTGAGTTCCATACATTTGCACGTGATAAAAAAATAGTTACCAGTGCAAATAGTCAAAGATTAAGGCAGTGTCATTTTTAACTGTAGATATGGAACCATTGTGCTTTGTTATTTTTTGGACTAAAAATGGGGTCTACTACAATGAATTCCAATGAATTCTCCTACTCCTAAATCTCTTTTGTCTTTTTGGAAAAGAAAACAATGCTCCGAACTCTTTCCTTTTGGTTTCTTAAATAGCAAAACAAAAAAAAAAATTCCGAATTCCACTTTTTGGGAAAACATTCTTTTTAAAAAAAAAAACAGCTATTCTTAAATTTTTGTTTTTTTTTTTAAAAAAATATATATATATATTTCCTAAATTTCTTATTTTTAAAAAAGTAATCATAATTTAATTTTCAAACAATCTAAATTAAGAAAATATACAAACATTTTAAACTTGCACAATACATAGATTTAACCTTATATATATGAGAAAATTTCAATTTTCATTTATATGGTAACTTCTCATAAATTCGTAAATTAAGGATATTAGAATATTTTATGATTAAAAAAAAATTATTACAATCAAAGTTAGATTTTATAAATCAATCAATATAAATTTAATTATAATTAAATAAGGAACATACTTTGATTGTAATTAAATTTTAATAATTATAAAATTTTTTGACAAAGAAAAATAAAAGATAACAAGGAAGAAATATTTTTAAATCTTGCTTTTCATGAATAAAATTTTTTTTGATTTCACATAGTTTTAATAAAGAAAAAAATTACTATAAAATCCTATTTGTTTGTTTTCTTGACAAGAAACTTTTTAAAGTAAAAAAAAAATAAAATTAATTTCATTTAGCTAACTATTTTTGCAAATCTAATTAACCATAAAAACAAATATAACCTAAAATAGATTCTAAGAGAAAAATAAAGACTATTTCAAATTTATATTTTTAAAATAATACTCAATATTTAAGTGTCTTTTTATTTTTTTTCTTTAAAATAAAATATAAAAAAAGAATTTTATTTATAAATATGATTAAATTCATACATTGTATGGAGCTAATATTAGTGTATATATATATAATTAAGAGTAAATTCATTTTCTTCTCTTTTTGTCATATTATGGTTTTTACTTATGTAGTGACTTTTCAAATTAAGAATATTAAAAGAAAAAAAATTATTCATAAATTTTCTTTTTGTCATCTTAAAAGGGAATAAAAAAGTATGTATTCTCTCAAGTTCATTTTTTTTTTTCTTAAAGAAAAAATTTACTCACAAAATTTTCTTTTTTTCTTGGAAAAAATAAAAAATAATCATAATTTAAGTCTTTTCTTTTTTAATTTTTGTAGAAATGAAACAAATACTTGCAAGTTTTCCTTTTAGGAGTAAAAGTGAAAAGAAACTACTCTTAAATTTTCTTTTTTAATTTCCTAAAAAGAAGAAAAAAAGAAACTTCTTTTGAATTCTCCTATTCTCCAAAAAAAAAAAAAAGGAAACAAAAAGAATAAGAAAACTACTCCCAAAATTCTCTTTAAAAACAAAAAAAAAATGATCATAATTTAAAGTTTTTATTTTTCTTGTTTCATTAAAAAATTAATCCCAATTTTTTTTCTCTCGAAAAGAGAAAAATATAGTCATAATTTAATTTCCGTTATTTTGAGTAGATAAGAATATAATAATTTAATTTCCTTACATGCTATACAATCAAGCCTAGACCTTCTTTGCGACGTAAAGAGGAACGGAAAAAGCAACCTACGAGAAAAGAGGCCCCATGTAACTACAGGGTATTCTGATCAGTACCCCGGACCAGCAAGTTATGGGATTGATTGGCCGATAATTCTCATTTCAATTTTGCTTTGATTCCATAAAATTATAAAATTTTATATTTCATGCTATACATAATTAATGTAAGTTAATTAAAATTATGGAATATAATTTTACTACCCATAATTAATGTAATTTAATTAAATTTGTATAACCTATTGCACACGTAATTAGGAAATGAATTAAAGTCAAAATTATGTGCTACAAGTAGCAGGCGAGTGCAGTGAAATGAATTAATTAATTGTTCAATAAGTATAAGCCACCATATTTAGTTGGTGGAAACATTTTCCGGAAGAAACTTAGAGTTAGCAAAAAATATTAAAATAGATTATAAATAAAAATAAAAAATAAGTATAAAAGGAAAAGAAATATTTCAAAATAAATTATTATAATGCACTCGATTATAATAACTATATTTTCAAAATTCAACAAATCCTTTTATTGGTGTGCATTCTACTAGTGTGCACACACTTTTTAATGGTTTATACTATTATAAGCTCAAAAAAAAATGAAACTATTTTTGTCATATAAATTAAATATTAAGAATAAAAATAATAATTTAGAAATTAAGCTAGTTAATTACATAAATTATTATATTTAAATGTTGGCCATTTATATAGGTACGAAATTTTTTTTTTTTAACTCTTTACGTATATAAAATATAAAACAAATATTATATATGAAACAAAATTTCATTTTTAACATACTAAAAAAGTCTTTTAAAATATCTTTTGTTTAACGCCTCAGTACACAATTTCTTTGCTTTCTTGACGGAAAATGCTAGGCCCAAATGTTGAAGAAACTATCTCAACCAGGAGGGGAAACTGCAAGAATGCAAACAAGGTCAATGGGATGCATGCCAGCAGGATTATTGGAGCCGCAACCCATTTGTGCCGATGAACAAGAACTATATGGACAGATGAACTAAATGCTGCCAACATGAATGCTATTGAGAGGAACAGAGTGATAAGGCCAATGCACAACCTCATTGGCAGGGCCTTGAGAAAGTCTTCTTCTGAATAACGCGATGTGAGTATGTCCAAGAACATCAGAACTGAAGTAGAAGATGCAAATAGAGCCAGAGCATTTGACACTGTAAAGATCAGAAACGACAATTTGTTCAAGAAAATTGGATATCCCTCGCTGTTGTTGCCACCTGGTAAGGTGAAAGCAGCTGCAAACACAACTGTAGTAACAAGTGTAGCTACCACCGTGCATGAAGAAGCTGTGTTCTTCATCCATTCCTCTCCTTCTTTCAGTAATTTCTTATGCTCTTCAGTAAACACCTCTCTTGGAGTTTTCTTCTTGTTGTTTTCCATTTCTTTATATGATGGTTGCACCAACCCTTTCTACTTCCTGTATAGGAATTTAGAAGATAGGCAAAATGAAAGATAAGTTGAAAAGGTCATGATAGAAGTTTCTAGTTAGGCATATCATCGATGATAAGGAAAAAGAGAAATTGTAAACTATGCAATGAGGCGACAATTGCATGGCAAAATTCATATCATTAAATTGTTTGTGAGATTCAATATTTACTTTTAGGACGCAACTTGTAGATTCTTTGAGAAGCTATTATTGTATAAAATCCATCAAGCTTTAGTTTGATTGACAACTTCAAGCCCCTCAAGGAGTTTAGGGAGCGGAAGGGACAAGTTGTGGTTCAAACCCCCGCTGCTCCGAAAAAAGAAGCCATTGCTAAATAAGTTCGAAGTGGCATTGACACATGAGACATTCTAATTTGACTCCTTTGGGGAAGTCAAGTTAACTCGATATAAAAAAAGAAAATTGAATGAGACGAAGTTTTGTGAAGTGTACAATTGGATAACTGTTATACTTACAAAAACAATACGTGAGTAAATATAGCCTGCACTCAATAAATATAAGCAAGAATTGGATATGGTTATAACCTTGAACCACTGAAGCTCTCGTTGCATTTGAAGTGCCTCTCCAGAAATCCTGTTAGAAGGCTCCAACATGCCTGCTAGGTGCAAGATGTTATTCCTAGACTTGTCAGTATACGACATGACATAATGCTTTCGCAAACTCATTTGATAACAGAGATTGTACACTTTTTCTTTGCGGAATAAAACTGCCAGGTGAAATATGTAGCGCTGGTCCGCATCCCAGGACCAAAGTGCGTCAGGAAAGGCCTTGATGATCTCGAAGACCAACTCAGGAATCCCCAACTTGGCAGCCGTTATAATTGGTGTCGCCAGTAATGCCTTGTCCTTCAAAGTACTTGTTTTTACAATTTCTGCACACAGCATTTTAGCAAGTTCAAGTGCTTGCATTTGCTTCAGCTTTGTTTCATATATATGTTGCAGGAATCTAAATTTTCTGTGCAATTTTCTTGGTTCTTGCAGGCGATGTTCGGGGCTTGCAGCAGGATTCTCCATATCTTCTCCATCACGGGCATTAAGTTTTACCAAAGATGTGCCTATGAAGACCAAGATGCATAAAAGAAGATTGATCACGTATGTGCTGCTTAATTATTCTTAGCCATTGCCCTTAAAATTTTATTCTTAGCCATAATGCAATGATTGCATGACAAGGAGGAGAAATAAATCTATCTTTACTAGGAGACTTAAAAACATATCAGAGAGTGAGGTTGAAAAAGACTTTAAATAAATCTAACAATTAATTTAATAGCTACGTCTTTTGCTTAGTAGAAAATTTACCACAACACCAATGATCCAAAAGGAAGTAATAAATGAAGATCATATTAACAAAAATCAACCTTAGCAACATACGATCGACAACACTACCATCGCAGTAGCAGTTATTGCAGCAGCTGGAACGACACTTGTCGTTGCATGCTGCGTTCACATGTATAGTGGATATGTGAAGTTCATTATTTTGACCGAAATATGGTTGAACTATATAGGAGACGTACATTGGTACAGCAATCCTTGGATAAATCCGAATTGGTTTCCGCTTAAAAATGCGCGAGGCTTCAGTGCTAATCGGTGTAATGCAGTGAATCCTTCGCCTTGCTCAATTGCTAAGGAAGGATAGAGCTTTAACAAATGAATAGCTATGTCTGCTCAAGGAAAACGAAAACAAAATCATTGACAGCATGGTAATAACTACTAACAAGCGATTACGTAGTGTACGAAAAAAAAATATTGACTAAGTAGCGAAACAAACGATTAGATTAGGCCGCCCTAGTTAGCCAAACTTTATATACGCGAATGACATGAATTAAAGATTCAGGTGAATAATCTGGTATTCTCAGAGGCGAAATGACAATGGAAAAGTGGGGAAGAAATTAAAAGTTCCAAACATCTAAATAAAATGAATGCAAACATTATGCCATGGTGGAGATTGTAGCAACCATAGAACTCAGCAATAATGAGTGAGTTGAGAATCATGGCACCGGTGAGCAGACTCGGATCCTCACGGCGGGTGGCAGACAAGAGAAACAAAACTGCATCCTTGTGGGCATACTTTGCAGCCCAGTGAAGTGGGATTTTATTTTCCCAGCCTCGGAAGCTTGTCAATCCTGGATTCTTTTGTACCAATATCCTTGCAGCTTCGGTGTAACCCACAACGCTGGCACAATGAAGAACGGTCTCCCTATTCTCGTCCAAGATTTGAAGTTCAGATGGAAGCATCAAACTAACAAGATTCTTGATGTATTGCAGGGATGCACCTGTCGTAATTGCAATTTTAAGTGGAATAGATTTGTGGGAGGTTATGCCAGCTGTTAATATGGATCGATCTCTGTCAATGGCCATCTTTGTGCTTTCCCAATCGCCCTTTATTACATCCTTGTACAACGGTAAGTAGCAAATGAAGTCCCTTTGCTCCGCCACTCCTGGCCCCAACAAAAAAAAAAAAAAAAAAAAAAAAAAACACTTGATTGGTCAGCCACACATGCAAGAATTAATAATCCTTAACTTTGTAACAAGCAAACAAATCGAAAAAAAAAAAAAAAAAAAGGGAAGAAACATATAGGGAGCGAGAATTACTCTCCGGTCCGGCTTGATAATGATGAACTTGAGTTGACAGGAATTCTCCCTCTTTTGCCGGCGAGAAACCAATCTCCATCGATCAATGTCTGTCGCTTTCGGTGTCACTATTACCGACTAAGCAAACTTATTAAGCTGATATCTTCGTATTGTTGGATAGCCACTGGTAATATATATTATATGTAGTCTTAAATTTTTATAATTGAATTTAAAATATCTTATGTTTTCATTTAAATTTTATATCTTTTAAATTTATTTTACATTGATTTTTTTAATAAAAATGGTCAAAAAAAAAAATAATAGACACTACCAGTTAATAACTATGTACAATGATTTATGATATACCAAAAAAGAAGAAAAAAGAAATTTGCTTTAATAATCTGCTGTGTTCTTGGATTACAATTGAAGAAAATTGTATATGCAAAGATGGGATTGCGTCGCCCTGTGGTTTTTGCCTTTAGTATTAATTCCTTTCCTCTCCGTGCAAGCCGCCACATTTGCTGCACAGCAATGCAATATCCGAGTTTGCTTTTGTTTTTAAATCGAAGCGTGATATTCTCTTTATAATTGTTGTTTGACTCATACACATGAATGAAAATTACGAATTGATTCACAGTAGAGATCCAAATTTTTACTTCAAAAAATTTACACTATCTATTATGATATGCGAGATTGTACGAAAAGAAAATAAATAAATAAATAAATCATAACTTCCTTAACAAAAGTCCATTGGTGATAAATAGCATAAAAACAAAAGGACATATATCGCTTTTTAATTTCCCATAATTGATCTTTTTGTAAATAATAAACATTTTATTTACTTATTTCTTTTTACATTTGACCCTTACTATTTATACCGTTACACGTTTCAATCTTTTGCCGTGAATCAACAATTAAAATATGTCATGTGATACGCAACTATAAACTATGTTGGCTGTCATGTCGTCAAAACGTAGTGTATATATATATAATCGAAAGAATAGAAAAAGTAAAATAAAAAATTTCCTAATTTGTAAAAGTCTAAAAATTCAAAAAATTGAAAAAAAAAAGGTCTTAAAACTTTTCAAAAAAGGGTATAAAATATTTAAAAATCTGAAATTCTTAAAAAAAACAAAAATTCCATAAAAGGAAAAAATTCAAAAGTAAGAAAATTGAGAACTTTGAAAATATTTAAAAATATTTTAAAAATTCAAAATTCAAATCATTAAAATATATAAAAAAAAACTAAAAATAAGAGACAAAAAAAACTTCTGATTTTTTTAATATTTATAGAAGCTAAAACAAATCTATAAAAAATCCAAAACTTTCGGAAAAATAATTTTTATTTTTGGAAAGAAAATATAAAAGTTCAAAAAATCCAAAGCTCTCTCTCTCTCTCTTGGCTTTTTCCATCTTTTAATTTTATCAATTTTTAGATTTTTTTTAATATTTTGACAGATTTTTGGAATTTACGACTATCTTAATTTTGAATTTTTCTATTGTTTGAAATTTTTATTTTTAAAAAAGAAATAAATTTTTTTGAATCTTTGAAATATTTTAAAATTTTCAGAATTTTTGAAATGTTTTGTAGTTTTCAAAAGTTTCCAAATTTTTTGAATTTTGGAAATTTTGGACATTTTTAGATTTAAAAAGCATATTTTTAAAACTAACTTTTAGATTTCTTTCAAATTACTACCACTTTTTATAAAGTGTTCTGTTATTATTATTATTATTATTATTATTATTATTATTATTATTATTATTATTATTATTATTATTATTATTATTATTATTATTATTATTATTATTATTATTATTATTATTATTATTATTGACGGTGTGACATTCGATGGGTTCAATAATGTTTGGCATGACGTATGACTGCGTCCTATATAACATATTTGAACGGTTGAATAACAATAAGCGACAGAAACATGTAATGGCATAAATGATGAAATTAATTTTAATACAAAAAAAAAAGAAAAGAAAAAACAAGGTGTTAATGATTCACAACAAGAATCCAAACCAAAAAGTGGTTGATGCCTAAAAAAGAAGATAAAGAGAGGAATAGGATTATACCTTACCAAAGAAAGAGTAAAGAATGAGAATGCTCCATTTCCAATTCCAGTATTCATTGTTATTTTTCCTGAACCTAACGATCCCTAAGAATTCTCACCAATCAATTGTGGCCACTCAAAAGCCAAGGAGTGAGTTCACACAAACCCAACCACAAATAATGAACTCTACAAACCATCTGCTCTCATACAAAATAAGATTATTCAGATCCACACAACAATTTTCTGCCTTAGAATCAGTTAAGTATTTTAGAGCACTAAACTTGAAGTTGAAAACTCCTTAGGGTTCATTTATACATATATATATAGTAGATTGCATGCTCGAGCTACAAGCGGGATTGGTACATATTTCGTCAATAACTGACCTAAACCTAAACAATAACAAAAGCAATCATAGTGTTGTTGGCCTTATAGGGTTAGGCCGAAGCATTGTACCTTTTTTTTTTTTTTATAAGTCAAACCAATTTTAACAAAGAAGAAAAAAGGCAAGATAAATACATATTCAAGATAGAAGAGCATACCTGCTTAAAAAAAAAAAAAAAACTCTTAACGAAGAAACGGGTATGAATTTAAGACAAATGGTCGTTATTTGAAATTTCTCATTTAGT
Source organism: Ceriops zippeliana (assembly GCA_037897445.1). Lineage (NCBI taxonomy): Eukaryota > Viridiplantae > Streptophyta > Magnoliopsida > Malpighiales > Rhizophoraceae > Ceriops > Ceriops zippeliana. The sequence goes on from JBAPLH010000115.1 coordinate 1,373,859, forward strand.
TTCCTTATGCGCATGGACTTGAAATCGCATAATCTTCACTTCTAATAGAGCATGAGAGAATAAGCTACTTGAATCATGAATGATCACATGAGTATAAACCCCTCATTTTGACGATTCTCTTCCAAACTTTGACATGGTGTTCAGTTGCATTTGCCACTCATTTTGTTTCTACTGATGAATTCATACAAACTTGATGCTCCTTATCTCCGAAAAATAAGAGCAGAATCTTTGGAGTTGTCCAAAGCCATACATGAAGGGGTATTACTTTTTCAACTTTATAATTTCGGGATCAATTTCTAGGGTTCTTTTATTTGTTGCTGGTTTTGTATGTCAATTGCGTCAATTCGATTCTACTTTGAGCACACCTTTCACTATATGATTTTTTTTTTCCTTTTTTAGGTTGTCTTTAGTTATCATTCACTAATTGGCCCCACAATTCAATTGTGTTGGTTAAATTTTGTGAATCATGAAGGGCATTATAAAGTGTCACATCAAGGATAATGTTTAGACTATCAATGAGAGTGAAAAAAAAAAAAAACCACCTTGAGTTTCTTTCCTTTTGGAAAGGCCAAAAACTGTGGGGTCGCCTTTTAAGTATTTTGCAACAATTCTCTTGCATTTTATACAATTTGCAATTGGTCACCTTCTACGTATTTTGTCATTCTAACCAACTACACTCTTCTAACTGTACCAGAAAGAGAGGGGAGGGAGGGAGGGAAATAATCATGAATAAAGGGAGGTTAGTTCATATATATGTTTCGAGGCTTGGGCCTCCTGGTCAATTGCCTATGATTGCTGACTTGGTTGAAGGAGTTATGCAACACCTAGAACTAAAGAGGCTTCTATTCACTAATGGGAAGATGAAAATTATAATTATGAACTTATAAAAAAAAAAAACATATGAACCATCATCATAAACATCACATTAAGGCTTAGTCAATATCACATATAAATTCTTATCTTTGTTATTATAAGTCAAATGGTTGTTGATTAATATTACTAAAGATACTGTTCAATTTAATTACACACTCACGTTAAATATATTATAACATAATATCACAATCTAATAAACTTTTTAATAAAAATTATAATTAATTAATAGCCACACTCTTGTTAAGAAAAAAAAAAAAAAAAAGACAAGTGAAGCACGGTAGTGAGGAGCTTTAATTTATTTTTTGAGCACGGTAAACGTCCCTGTCGTAAGACAAGACGTTGATGCTTATTGCTTCTAGGTCAGAAATCATGATTTACAGTGACATCCACTTTCAACGGGGCAAAATGCTCCAAGCGGTTTCCCAAGCAAGTGGGAAAATGATGATCTTGAGATCAAGTTTGGTGGTGAGGCTTGTGCGTTGTCCAAAGAGGATACAGCGCATGCAGGCCATCTAAATTTTTGAGCCGCCAACATCTGCGGCCAAGTTGTTGGGTGTTCAATTCTGGCGAGATAGAGATTGGTCGATAGGATGTGATGAATTGTGTTTAAAGGTAGACCCACTTTACATGTTTCCGTCTGTCGTTTTTCGCGCTTTTTCTCCCAAAAGTAGAGACAACGTTGAGTGGGTTTTGTTTTCTTCCAGGACTTGCGTTGTTCTTGGCAGAGTCTCCATCTTGACAGGCATTGGCGACAGCTTTAAAATCAAATTGTGACATTTACGGTAAATATTCCAGCCTCATATTCCCAACCTTCCTACTATAAAGCGGTCTAACAGGCCGAATCGGTTTGGACGGACGGCTTTGGACCAACTCATATTAAATTTAAGTCATTTCGGATGAGTTCATTTGCAAATTCCATCGTATTCAGATCAGAATCAGGTTTAGATCGCTCAAATTTTGGTGGGTTTGGATCACCCGCATGGTGACATTAAATTTTAAGAAATTGACTTTTTTCATTTTTTTTTACTAATTTTTTATATTATCAAATATTTAAAAAGGGATTTTATTATTTACATACATTATATACTATAGATAAAAAAAATAGATACTATTATTAATATACAAATTCTATATATTATGTATTATATAATTACATATTATTATTTAGACGATTTATATATTATTATTATTATATTTACATATGTTGTTATTAATATTATTATTAGAAAAGGTGAAATTATATAAATATATTTTCATTTTTTTGTGTATTAATTTATATTAATATTGTTCAAGTATCTTATGCGCATTATATATATTTATATTATTTATAATATTTATATGAAGATATGTATATATATGTGTGTGTATGTGTGTAATTTAAAATATAAATATATATGAAATGCATAATTACATGAAAACAAATAATCTAATGTTAATATAAAATAAATGAAAACTTATATAAATATTTATATGGACAATTAGTAAGGTGTACTTAGAGGAAAGCAAGTTTTATAAGGACCCCAAAAAAACAAATTACAAACTTGAGTTATCATACTTGGGATTTGAGGATAAAAAAAATAACTTTTACCATTAGGTTAAATGGTAGTTTGGATATATAGAAACGTATGCGTATATAATAATACATAATGGGAAGCCGATGGGGGCAATCGCTCCCTCTCGACTTATTAGAAATTGCCTCCTTTTGACTCTTTAGATTTGCCCATGTGATTCACCTTTAGGGTTCCTACCCGTTGACGATGATAATTTGTCACAGTTTGTCGATTAAGTCTAAAAGAGGAGAAAAATTAAAGATTATTTTGGTAATAATTTTTTTTAAATTAAGTTATAATTATAGTTGACAAGAATTATTTTCAAGGATCAAAATTTTACAATTACATTTTTATTTTATATTTATTTGATAAACATAATTACAAATCTTTAAGAATGAGATCTTACACTACGATGCATATTGAGAGTTTAACACGATTCAAGCAATCCGTGGCATCATCCAACAGTCAATTACTCTTATAATTCAAACCCACAAATGATTATGCCTGCCACACTCGACCATTCTTAAGCATTTTATTGGCGAAATGGTTGAAATATTTCCGATTGCTAGTCTCCATAGTTTCAAGGATTGATGATGCCTGGAAGGAAAGTGGGTGTGCTCCCAACCGTTGTCATTTAAGCTACAAATCATCGGTCCTTTTTCCCTTGTTCTTTTTTTCTCCTTTCTGATGGTAAGGCGATGGCTTCCATTCTTGACAAGCTCTTCGTGCATCTTTGGTAATCAAAAGAGAAACGTTCACTGGATGCTCTTGGAACAATAAGCCTCGTTAAGGCCAGCATATTGAACCAGCTCTCGCTAATGCATTAGCCACGTTGTTGGGTTTCCTCCTCACATGAAATCTGGAAGTAAAAACTAATATCCTCTGCAAGAAGAGCGTGACGGCTTTAGTGTTGTCTTGATCCTTGAGCCGAATAATCACGTCCGGTGGTGATTAGTTCTCTCAAGCCGCAAGTTAAGTTTTTGTGCAGTGTCTAAGCTTTGTCAATAGAGAATTTGCTTTTGAATAATAAATGAAAACTGACTTATGATACTATTTAACCATGATAATCAAAACAAAATGTGCTGGTCACAATAACATCTATTTATTTTTTATTTTTTATTATTTTTTATGACGAGAAATCTTTTTCAAGTAAACCCAAAATTTCTGTTTCCTTTTTTCGAAAGGCTATAATAGCCAACGGTAATTGTAATATATATATATATATATTGCTTGCTTTGATTCTTTTTTTTTTCTTTCAGAGTAGTCAACTGCTGACAGCTTGAGAGAGCAAGAAAATGGTGCCCAAATCAGTAAGTGAACATTTGTAGATAACAATCATATTTTGACAGCATGCAATGTGAAGCAGAAACACCACAACTATGAGTAAAAAATAAAAATAAAATAAAAAAATGACAGGTACCCCAAAAATTTACTGAGATACCATATCTTCTCTATATAAAGCTGGCATATTCTCCGGAGCAGCCATGAGCGGGGCACAAATCTCACCCAGGGGTACAAACCTGCATATTCACGCACGTTTCTAATGGCTGACGAGGATCCATTGCATGAAATTTTTGAAGTAAACTTGACTGAAAGCAGTGTTATTAGAGCTGTTGATAACCTTCACACACCTCATACACTCACTCTTTCAAATCTTGACCTGCTTTCAGGCCGTTTCCCTGTCACATACTTCTATTTCTACAGCAATCCTGACAACATTTCCATTTCCTTCATCACTGAGTCCCTCAAGAGATCCCTTGCGGAGACTCTTAGTTATTACTACCCCTTTGCTGGTACAATCGTTCAGAATCCAATTACTAATGAGCCTGAGATCATTTGCAACAACACTGGTGCTTTGCTTGTGCAGGGGAATGCCAATATGTCCTTGAAGAAGGTAGACTTCTATAACCTCAATAACTGGCTGCGAAGTAATCTAGTCTCTATCAACCCTGACTTTCCCTTGCAAGTCCAAGTTATTCGATATAATTGTGGAGGCATTTCAGTAACATTCACCTTTGATCATGCTCTTGGAGATGCTAGTTCCTTTGGTAAGTTCCTGACATCATGGTCAGAGATTGCTCAAAGCAGGTCAATATCTTTCATGCCAGACCACCGGCGAAACCTTTGCGCCCGTGACCCTCCTAGGTATCACCCTTCCTTGGATCAAACTTTCTCCAAGTGCACCATGAACGATATTATAAATATGCCAACAACCAACATCTTGCTTAAGCGACTTTACCACATAGATGCCTCCAGCATCAACGGGCTGCAAAAACTTGCTAGTATCAATGGCATTAAAAGAACAAAAATTGAAGCATTCTCAGCTCACATATGGAAGATAATGGTTGCAGCAATCGATGAAAAGTACAAAGAATGCAAGATGGGATGGTTAGTTGATGGTCGTGGTAGACTGTACGGACACCAGAATTCCATGTCAAGTTACATAGGAAATTTATTGTCTGTTACCGTTGCAGAAGCAACCATTGCAGAGCTGAAACAATGTTCAATACCAGAGGTTGCGGGCAAAGTTCATGATGCAATACTTAAGGTTACTAACGAGGCACATTTCTTGGACTTGATTGACTGGATAGAGTGTCACAGGCCTGGTTTGATGCTTTCAAACATTGTGCTCGGTCTTGGGGTTCCAGGCCTCGTCTTGTCATCAGGGAGAAGATTTCCGGTTGCAGAGTTGGACTTTGGATTTGGAGGTCCTGCTCTAGCCACGTGCTGTTCAACCATAGAAAAGATTGGAGTTGCCTACATGAACCAGAGGCAGAGTGCTAGGAATGATGGATCATGGACAGTGTCTGCTATAATATGGCCAGAACTAGCAACTGCCTTGGAATCTGACCCAATTTTCCAACCTATGTCAGTTACACATCTTCAACTCTGATGTTATGCAGAAAATCTCCTCAGACACATCCTTAGCTCCATACAAATTGCGTTTACCTATCAGCAAGGAAGATCTGAATTATCCGGTAGGATTGTTCAAAACTTTGGAGGAGAGAGCCTGTAATCTGCAAGCAATTCAATTATAAATAACCAATAAACTTTAGCTGAAAACAGCTGCCATACGGTAAATACCTTTGAAGTCAGCTGAACTCAATCAACACCTTTTCCGCATAAAGAAACAAACAAAAGATGGAACTCTTAGTTCGTCTTTCCTACTGATCAAACATTAAGAGCTATTTGTTGGAATCAAAGGTTAAGATTATAATTATTTTTGAAAACTTTAAAAAATTAGCAGTAAAATAATTATCGGTAAATCTTTTTTTTTAACAATCTAGGTAATGTTATTATATCATATAACACTTTATTTACAATTTAAGAACATTTTACTATAAAAATTAATAAATAATTTATATTCTCTAGTTCAAAATGAGAGAAATTGATAATTTTTTTCTTTAAATTTTAAAAGAATCTAAAAAATTATTTTTATTAATGCAAATACTGTACTTTTTAACACATATCTGTAATGTGCATTTGTAGTAAAGAAAGAGTTTTAATTTCCTCCATCTTCCCTTCAATGGGTTGGGTGGTTTGACCCACTCGAATAGCATTAACAACTCTTACTTGCATAAAATGGGTGGAAACAACCTAATCATTGATTAAAAAGAAAAATATTTTCAATACTTAATTTTTCATAAATAATTTATACAAACAAATGGACCATGTAATTTACAAGCACACTTGCACTTGAAAAGCATATTTTATATACCTATTAAATATATATAGTTAGTATAATTTAAACATATGAAATATTTTAGATCATGTAACACATAAAATCTAATTTTAAAAAATATAGTTACATCATGAATAAATATACTTGTTTAATTGTTGAATACATATGAAATATGTTAGACAACAAAAGTCTTCCTTTTACAATCATATTCCTTAACTACAATATAACCGTTTTTTAAACATATTTCAAAAGGTCAAATCATTCTTGATTGTAACTAATATATTAAAGTAGCAAATATCGTATTGTAACTTTAGAACAAGGTCAAAAGTCATATAAGATACAATTTCTTTTCTTAAGATAATAATACTTTAAGAGAGTCATATAATGAAAAAGCAAGGATTGATTCCTCCATTTTACTTATTGGTCAAATAGCATATATGGTATAAAACACATGTTATAATGATTAGTCTCCCCATTTGAACATATGTCATTCCATCCATTTTTCTTAAAATATCACCATACAAATCTTAATTTGATAATTTTCAAACATTTAAATTGAGTTCTTTAAGTAACCTTTTCATTCATGAGTATTAAATTGAGATTTCACATATAACTTTTAATAAGTTATATAGAAAGTGAAAATTTATATTAGTTCTAACATATTATAACTTTATTTTGATCTTCTCAAAGCAATCATCTTCATATGCATATAATTTTACTCACATGATAATTTCACCTCTACATGCTTTCTTAGTATTAAAGGTAATTATTTGTATGAATGGACTACTCTTAACTTATTTAAAATACTTTTACTTTTCTCATAAAAAGAAACTTACATTAGAATTTATGTCATATCAAATTCATTATGTAACAATTAATATTTAAGATGATATTACTAATACATATATAGCAATAAATAAACTCTTAATTATACAATGACATATAGTCATAATATATCACAACACATTAAACTCTATAAAGTCCTATAAGCTTAACATGTGACTGAAACATATCTCTTAATATTGGTTTAATTAATGGATTTGCTATTATCTTATGTGTTGAAATATATTGCAAAGTCACATCTTTTTATGACATTATGCCTTTTGCAAAGTTGTACTTGGTATCAATCTATTTGATTTTATAATAATACTTGGGATATTTTGCGTATGCAATAGTCATTTAAATATCACAATACAAAATGAAAATGTTTTGTTAATCACCAAATAATCCCAAATGTTTAAAAAATCTTTTAAGCTAAATATTTTCTTGCACTATAGTTAAGCAAGTTATAAATTTAACCTCTATCGTTAATAAGGCAATACAAGTTCACTTCTTACTATTCCATGATATGGTGTAATCATTTAGTAAAAACATATATCTTGATGTAAATTTACATTTATCAATATCTCCTCTCCAATTAGTATTTAAAAAACCAATTAGTTATGAATTATTTTCTTGTTAACACAAGGAATAATTTATAGTGCCTTTAAGATATCGAAGTAATCTCTTGACAACTCGCTAATGTGCTTTTGTTAAGTTTGATTGGTATTTAATCACCAATAAATTTTAAGGTATGTACACATCATAGCGTATAAAACTACTCATTACATTAGAATATGACACATTCTTCATTTCTTCGTGCTCTTGTCATATTTGAGGACACATTTTAAGACTCATACTATTACTTTTAACAATTAGACTATTAATGGATTTACAACTTTTCATTTTAAATCACTTAATAATTTTATAAATATAATACTCTTATGACAGAACTAGGAGTCTTTTGGAATGATCCCTATAAATCTATACTCTCAATATGTAAATCACCTCACTCATGTCTTCCATTTTAAAATTAAAGGGCAACAAGTTTTGGTGGTAGTCATAAACTCATCATTATTTTTAACTAGTAAAATGTCATTTACATATGGAACTAAAATTACAAATTTATTTTCAAATTTCTTAGCATACACACAATGATCCCTATCAATCATTGTGAAGTTATATGAAATTATTGCACAATAAAATCTCAAATACTAATATTTAGACGATTGTTTTAAGCCATAAATTGATCTTTATAGTTTACAAACTCTATTCTCTTGGCCTCGAAGAATGAAACCTATAGGTTATTCCATATAAATTTCTTCGACTAGCTCTACATTGAGAAAAATAGTTATAATATCCATCTGATATCATTTTAAATTTATATTTGCTATTATAGTTAGAATTAGGTGAATTGATGTAAATTTTACTACTGATGAAAAGATTTTTTATAGTTTATACCATCTTGTTTTGTCATTAAGCAAGTCTTATACATTTCTATGGATCCATCTTACACTTGATTTTTAAAACCCATTTGTTCCTAATAACTTTACGTCTTTAAGGAAAATTTACCAAGTCCTAAAGTTGGTTAGATTTCTTGGATTCCATCTCTTCTTCCATCGATCCTTAACAAGGAATAAAAAAGGCTTAATTACTATTTTAGGCTTTTCCTCATCGTGAGGGACAATCATAAACTTATCCTTTAATTTCAAAACAATGATGTAAGACACTTTTACAATTATTTTGCACAATAAAGATTTTCACAAACCTTGCATATCTTGTGGTATAACATTCTCATATGAATTGATAGCTTAAGACATTTTCTTATCCATTTAACTTACTTAATTTGGTGCATTACAACCACCTAGATCACTTATCTTATAAAGATAAAAATCCATATCAATATCACCTTTATTAGGAAATTCATTCGTTAATAATATAATATTATGTGATTTAATTTTGAAATAATTTGATTTATTTATTCACCAATAAACACATGCTTTTTAAAGTGTTTATGGTATCTTATAAAGATTTTTTTTTCCTTGGACCCAATTTCTCATATTTATAGGATGATTATGAACATAGCTACTGACCCCTGTAAATGTAAATTACTTAAGTTAAATTTTTGTTTTAATCATAATTCATATGATGTGAAAGTAACAAATTTAAAGGGCATACTATTAAGTACATTCATAGATGTCAATAAAGCATCACCCAATAATATATTAAGAGATTTGTTTGTGCTATCATGGATCTAACCATCTTTAATAAGTACCATTAAAAGAACCTATAGAGACAAGCTCTATCATGGGCAGTTTTCCTTTATTTCTCTTAGCAAAAACAAGCTCCAACACTTACTTATACCTTTATTATGGTCCATTTTGAACAACAATAATAAGCACTTTGCCTCTAAATAAAACTACTAGCCACTTAAGGTGATGAATCCTAATGTTCCTAATAGCCTTATCCCCTTCAAAGTACTTGCCCAACCCTTTGCACAAGTTAATAAACATAAATTCCTTGATTATAAAAGTAGGAAGTAAGGGAATAAAGTGAGTAAAATGCTACTTGCAAAAAACTACATTAGGAGTTGATTAGATAAAAACAAAGCACCTTTTATTATCCTTCATCTTGTCTTAAGAAAGTCGATAAAAACTCTATTTTAGTCCTTACCCACCTTAACTATAAAATAACCATGACAACTATCATTTGTTATGGTCAAAACCTTTAACATCTCAACCAAAGCCTGGTTAATAAGATACAAGCGTTGCACTATCAGAATAAGCATCCCATGAATTGTAAGCCAACTGTTTAGGGTAATTTACCCTAAAGCCAACCTATAACACTTTAAGAACTTAAAGACAACAAAAGGCTAAGGAAAGTAAATGTTGGGTGCTTGAAAAACCTTAAAAATCATAGCTATACAACTTGAGGGAGGTCAACACGCCTTTTTTTTAGTTGACAAAAGAGTATATCTCATCTTTTTGGAAGCATCCACTGCATCGCCACCATATCCTCACATATGTGCATAACTTAGAATACTTAACAATGCATGGCCACAAAAAGGCAAAATCTAATGAATAGCCTTAGCATATTTCATACAAACTATGAAATAACCAAGTGGAAATTGTAAAAGAAGACAAAGAACAAATATTGCTAATAAGGAACACTAAGCAACAATTTAAAGATGTTAGCACACTTCCTAAGGCAACTATTTGTTAATCAACATCTTCATTAAAAAGGTCATCATCTAGTTATGTAGTTATTTAAAAAATCAAAAGTAAGACCCCTTAAGCATAGTCTAAACATTGGTTCTTAGACCTTTTTTAAGGTTGAGAAAAAGGCAAGTACTAAGGACGTCTATGGCCAACCAACATCCTACTCAATAAAATCTCTATTGGACCATGCTAATGGAACTACAATGGCTCTATTGATACCACAAAAACTTTAAAAGTTTACCTTTCAAATTCACTATATTGGATAAGGAACCTAGACCTATGCGAAAAAGTAGCCTTTAACATTTGTCATATCCTCATAAAATCTCTCACACTTTAGTCAACTCAACTTAACAACATACATAGCATATAAACGGAGGATCAACACCCACACAAAGGGATGACTCTCTATTCTAGTGACCCAAGCATCAAAGTGCTAATATCATAATCTACTTCTAGCTTTTAATTGTGTTTTTGTAAAAGAATTAGCCTAGATCCTTACAATCAAATCTTTGCTCAATTCAGTTCAACCAAACCCAACAACATGTCCTTAATAAGAACCTCCCAACCATATATCCTCAATAAGAACCTCTCATCAGATTCCAATTCTTGCATCAATTCAACTCAACCAAACCCAACCACATGTCCTCCTTAGTAAGAACCTCTCGTCAAATTCCAATTCTTATATTTGCTTCTGCCTTCAAATCTGATTACGTAAGTCCTACAGTTTTATGCAATTACCCTACTTGAATCAAGGTGGCTCAGGCAAGTAGAATATTTGGTATTCATAGACCTAATTCTTTATATATATACATTTATTCATGCCTTCAACATAAACAATACATATATCTACCTCCAAATCAGGTTTCCTTGCACTTAGCTTAGATCTTAAAGCTGGTAGGAGTTGTAAAGGCCACATTTGTGAATATACGAAAACAAGGAATCGTCTCGGCTTAGCAGTATTATTCGGAAGAAGGGTTATTAGCACGAATGAAGAAGGGCTAGTCAGTTCAGGATGGAGACGTGGGTAAGTGAGAAGGAAAATGAAGGGAAATGCAAATTTGATTTGCCATTCCATGCAATAAATATAGACAATACAGAAAGGTCGGTCACATGGTGAGTTATGTAGTCAACCTGCCGTGTAAAAGATAAAGGAGGGATAAGGGAAAGGAGGAAAGGAGGGTTAAGGGAAAGAAGGAAATAAAGAAATGTAATAAACAAGCTCACCATGTGCAGTACATGGCCCGATAGGGAAAAGATTAGTGGCATAAAAATTCTTTTATACGGTGTAGTAAAGCCTATATAGTAAACTCAACCGGTAAGGTATTTGGGTTTAGCATACTTCTAAATTTTGCTATATAGTACCATTATAAGCAAGCGTTGCCACACCCTTTTTTTTTCTAATGTTCGAAATACTTTGCATGAATGACTGGGTATTACAAAACTAATCTAAGGAAATTGGCAATGCATTATGAAGGAAGATGCGCAGGTTGATAAAATAGATTTGATTTTGCAAGATTATCGCTTGGATGTGTGTTGGTGTGTTGCTCCTCTCTCCATGCACTTATGCCCATGGTGTTTCCCCATTGTTGGCAATTGTTGGGCTTGGTGGGACTATACATTTAACTTTCACGATGATTTTATAGGAACGAATTAGCTTCTAAGAACGTCTACCTTTGTAAATGAGACTTAACATTACTATTATGTCATGTTGGTAGTTACAGGCTATCGTCCAGATCCTACCAACTACTTTTATTTAGATTTTCCTCCAGCATTTGTATTGAGTTGACTGAGCCCTTGGGCCAGCTTCCGCACCTTCTCACCTCAAGGCCAATCTACGTAGTGGCATGCTTGGCAGTCAATTTTGGTTAGTAGCATGTTACATACTTGGAACGAGCCAGGCTGAGCTAGGCCGAAATTCCCCACTCAGTGATTTCACTCTTATAAATTTTGAGCAATCCTTCCTGTATGACCGATCTAAAATCCTGGAGCCCAAACCAACCTCGGAGTGCGGGAGCCGTTGGAACTCAAGCCATAGACAAATCTAGCACATCATTTTCATCAATATGTCCACTAGCTACCCTTCTTAATAGCACAAATGGACCGTGGGAGAACCGTACCGAGGACATGGCAATAGCGAGCAAAGAGAGGAAAGAAAAAAAAAAAAAAAAGACAAAGGCATCTGTCTTGCAAATGAAAAGCATTCCACACACCAACTGCAACCAAAATGTTCAAAAGAAAGCATCGCCACGGGGAAACTCCCATCCCCCACGAAAGGATTAGTGCACAAGACATCGTTTAAGAACTGAGCTAGGGAAGAATCTTCTGCAATCCAAGAGACTCAATTTGAACAAAGGTCAAAAGAGGGTGAAAACAAATGCGGAAGAGGCAGGAGGGGCAGCTGAATACAATATAAATCCGTGGCCAGGATGACGGCGCATGCAGCGCGGCTTTGCTTCGGTGGGATTTGTAGAAAATCACAAACCAAGCCAATAGATTCTGTTTATGGATGTCTCAAACCTACCAAAACATTTAATCCCCGACACAAAACCAACCCAATCTATAATATTGCTTTTTGGTTTAGAATCTTCGTTTACATCTAACTGAAAACTTTTGAAAAAATAAAAACATGAATCAAATTTAAATTTTAAAACTTGCTTTTGTGAAACAAATCAACCTTGCGTAATAAAAATTAATAAACTCAAAGATCAGATATCAGGTGTTTCATATACAAAGAGCTCAAGTGATAACTAGTTGATTCCCACATAAAAGTCATTATCGTCTAATTGTTATAATTTTGCACAAAGAATGAACGAATCAAGCGAAGATACAGAACTAACACGAGTAGAAGTGGCTGCCAGTGCATCAATTCCACTGGACTTGCAAGAAGCCATAATCATAGATGTGAAGTCAGATGGGACTTCATTTTCCTTACGTAGCTTTCAATCAGAGTTGGAATCATAAAAATCACTTGGGCATGGCGTCATGACTTCAGATTCAAGTAACTGAACCACCCTGTGCATGGTGGGTCGGTCCTCTGGACTTGAGGAAACACATTGCCCAGCAACTGCCAGCAAAGCATCAAGGCTTTCTACACTGAGACCCTCACAGTTTGGATCAGCAATTTCCCGTTGCCTATCTTCTGTGACCAAGAAATTTAGCTGCGTCAAAGAAAGACAGATGTGAAGTCAATAATAATATCACTGGTTGATGTAATATCTTGCTTAAATGTTCATTCAGTTAAATTAAATACATCCAAAATCCACCCAACTCTTAGCACAGACCAAGTAGGAAGACTTGTTCATTGAAGAAAAGGAATGCTTATTCAGAAGTAACCGAATTGAGTCTATATTTTGACACCAACGTCTGTTTACTACCTCAGACGACAGCACCATCAAAGGAGTCATACCAAGCATTATAATGCTTGAAAGCTTTCATAGACTGCAGCGTGAAGTTTTATTGCAAGATAGGCTAATCACAACTTTTCTGTTAACTAAAATATGCAAACATTGGAGATCAGCAACCAGAATATGAAACATGTCCACGGAAGAGATGTACCCAGCCAACAATGTTCAGGCCCTTCTCAATGAAGGAAGCATCTGTAGGTCGCTTTCCACTTAATACTTCAAGCACCAAGACCCCAAAGCTATAGACATCGGTCTTTTCAGTGGCTCTACCACTTTGCATATACTCTGCCAACATAGTTAAAAGACTTGAGAATACAAAAACAGAAAATTTTGTGACATCAAAACTTGACAAAGGAAAAAGGAAAATTCCCGTCAGGCTAAGCAAAATAGAATAGCAGCTAGCTAGGACACTTTAAATTTTACCAGGAAACTGCTAATGTCTAGTATTGTCACTCATCAGTATTTCATATGATCTTTCTCAGCCTTGCCTAAGTTACTTGAGAATGCCAGAGTGATCTAGCAAAGGCAGAACAATTAAGGAGATGTTTGTTCTAATTTTGGTAAATATGATTTCTCGCATGAATTTTTCCATTTTGGATCATTATGTGGATTTTACAAAAAACGTTTCAAATCTAAGAATTGTTACTATACATGAAGTAATGATGTCTGATTTGTTATTTTTTTTAGCAGCACATCACAACAGGTACATGCCAGCTTAGCATCACAGTTACTATTGCTGGATGCCAGTACCCTGAAGTCTCTGTAGTTTGGATGCCTCTTGTAAATTGTTTGAAAGCAATGAGTAATTGCATTAAACCTAAGTTGGATAAACAGAACATTGGTTTGCAAGAGGGAAACATAAGGAACATTCAGATTTCTCAAAATTAAAAAATAATAATAATAAGGCACATTAACACTAAAACCAGTACTGGATACAAGAAAAACATATTCTAAGTTCAAGCCCATATCACATCACTTACCAGGAGCCAGATAACCAAAAGTACCAGCAACAATGGTTGTAATGTGGGATTCCTCATCCTCCAACAGTTTGGCAAGTCCAAAGTCAGAAACTCGAGCCTCCAAATTACCATCAAGCAAAATGTTGCTTGACTTTATGTCACGGTGTATGATCCTAGGGGAACAATCATGATGCAAGTAGGCCAATCCTTTTGCTGCTCCCATAATGATATTCAAACGTGTCTCCCAGTCCAGCTGTTCACATCTTTCTATGCAAAGCATCACAAAAAATAATAAAAATCATTTTCTCTTTTTCCATTACCTTTTCCTTTTTGTATTGTCATACAAACCTAAAAGAAAGCATAATCCCAGATCAAAAGTTCAGAAGGAAATGGAGGCCTGTGAACAGAAAAGGATTGAAAATAAAGGTTGCAGTATCATCCATCTCCAACATAATCCCCAACCATCAGCTCTTCAGCTAATGCCCAAGACCAAGAATGGGCACAAGTATTTCAATCACTTCGTTGGCCTCCTTATCCCAAATTAAGATAAATTTAACTGAAAACAAATATTTAACGAAACATAAATGTCTCAGGACATCAAAAATCAGCCATGCTCTTTTCAGAGACAACATTATGTCCCTGGGGGCTCAATAATTGAATGAAATATTTGTAATGAAAAATGAAAAGCAGAAGGTAGCCAGCACTATGTTGTCTCACAGACAGATGTTCACCCCTTTCCTAAAATGCCACTACTAAGGTATCTCTGCAGCATAGATACATGTTCAGAAGGAAACCACTACTAAAAACTTCACATTATCTTTACAAAGGCATCAAATGGGATGTTGGCAACCACAATGTTTGCCAGTTTATGTCCTCAAATAAACATATACTTTCAAATGATGCAAAACTACTTCAGTACAGAGAATGCTATTAGCACATTTTCCAGTTTATGCCCTCAAATTATGAGAAAGCCAGAATGAGCCACATAGAAGTAGGATCAATAAGAAGCAGCAAAAATTTTATTTTTGCATATTCTCTTGTTCCCCATGTTAAAATATTTGAACAATAAGAAACCAAGTTACAAGTCTTACCATGAAGTGCTTCATCAAGGCTACCACCTGAGAGGAAATCATACATTAACAATTTTGATGTAGGAGAATTGCAGTAACCTCGCAAGTTCACCAAGTACCGGTGTTTTATGCTTCCAAGTATTTCAAGTTCCCTTTCAAAGAAACGGTCAAATCCCTCATTCAATTTTACAATCCTTTTCAAGGCAAATACATTCCCATCATCCATTGCAAGCTTATACACCTTTCCAAAGCCTCCACAACCTATGACGTGTTCCTCATTCAAGGTTTCTAATTTTTTAATTATCTCTTTTGAAGAGTATGGCAAGTCCCCATGAAACATTACAATTGAAGCACCTGAAATGAAAAGACCAATGAAATAAAGGCATTAACTTTTGAATGATGAGTCATAGTAATGGTAACAGAAATCTCAGGTAACAATTTTTATGGACACCACCTCCACTGACATCCATTGCGATGCTGTTACCCTCATTTTTACCAAGCTTCTTGTAAAGAAAGCAACCCCAAAAACACATAAGTGCCACCAAAAGTAGTGCACCAACAGTTGCTGAGGCACTAATTAGAAGTCGGCCAGAGTTCTTCTTCTCTCCTTGATTTTGAGCTATAAGCAGAACAATATATGAATATCAAAAACATATGCATATATAACAGACAAGGAAATAAAACAAGATGAACAGATTTTCAAGAAAAGCCAGATTCCAATTGTCTGGGTAGAATAGATCTGCAAATGAGTTGTACTGTAATTAAGGAATTAGCAAAATCTTTGATATCCTAAATGTGCACTGCAGCATACCCATGGTTTGACATCATCAGTTCATTCAAAAGTATGCTGCCAAAGACGTTACATGTTTGTGGCAGTTTATGAGGCAAATCAATTTATATGGGAGCAATTCCCCTCTAGAATCTAAATGCATTGTCTTACACATGTCAGTTTCAATAAGATGTAGACATGACATGAACAAAACATATCTTAAGTATCTAGCAACAAAGAATAAAAACAATGATAGAAGAAAAATTTTGCAATAATTTTATTACCGATAGCACTAACTCAAAATTTCAGTCCAACATTGATTGAAAACAGAACCTGGAATTTAGGACTCCAATAATTAGAAGAAAAGAAACTTCATGGATTTCTTGCCTTCCAAAAATATGAAAATGTGGGACTTCAAACCAAATGTTAGCTCTTGTGGACAATCAGCAAAATCACTCAACTCCAGCTACGAATATGAAATAAAATTGGTAAAACATACTAATGCAGCAGAATGAAGAGAAAGCAAGTGCAGTGAATTGCAACTAAATGAGCAAAAAAAAAAACAAAAAAAACAGAAGAAGAAGAAGAATTTGACATATCAGGTGCTATGGTTGTAACACAAGTTCCAACTGTGTTTTCCAAAGAAAGTGATGAAGAACAGTTCCATAAAGGAATAAATCAACTGTTTGTCCTCTATAGGATTCATCATCTAAAACCACAATTATGTATATAATAGCAATCGTTACACCTGGAAAGTTGCCAACAAATTTTCAAAAAAAAAAAAAAAAAGGTTTACCAGATGGACGAGATTGAGAATCTGTTGCAGGACTACCATCATCTTTGCAAGTCATGTTGACCTGCTTCCCACACAAACCACGATTCCCAGCAAACCTAAAAGGTGAATATTTCAAATTTTTAGAATGCAACACTCTTTGGCTGTTGAGGATATCTTAATGCCAAAATCAAATGGACCAGAAAATGACCATAAGTCAAAATATGTTCAAAATATTACTACCAGACATTAAAGAAAAATTATCAAGGACATGATGGACTTACGAGCTTGTTGCAAAGTTGACAAGGACACCATCGGATGGTATTGGTCCAAGAAGGAAATTGTTCGACACATTGCTTTAAAAGGCAAAGAATACAATAATGAAAACCATATTTTCCATAATAATTTCAAGTACCTATGCAATCAAAAGCAACTTCTGAAGCAACTTAAATGGAACAAGGCCACTCACAAAGTTATTAGGTTTGCTAAATTCCCAAGTGATGCAGGGATAGACCCACCCAGAGAGTTGCCTGAGATATCTCTGCAGATTTAGGGGCACAAATACTTGATAAGTTATACCATATAGCACAAACTATAAGGGCATAAAACTTAAAAGGTTCTAGAGTCCAGTAATTTAGTTTGTGAAGAGAGGGATCATATTACATATAAATGTTGCATGAATATGTGAAATAAACTTTTTTGCCACTGCAGTTTATATGGGATGATACTAAAGTTCAAGAGAATTTGTCAACCAGTCATAAAGGTCATTGCACAATGCCAGTCTGTCACAGTGAGTCCCTAGGATAGCAGTAGCTAAATAGATCTAGTTTATTTCAGTAATGAAAATTTTCAACAGCCACCCAGCTCTATTTTCCTCTTTCGAGAGAGCATTAGCTGTGAAACAAAACTCTTGACCAATTTCACATCAACTGTTTTGCACCATGTTAATATGGCAATCACGTAATATGTCCACCCACTGCACCATAGCCTAACATATCAACATAGTATAATCTTGTTTCTACAAGAGATAAAAATGGTCCTTTACATGCCATCTATACATTTTGAGGCAAGAATTTCAACCACCATACAAACTTCTATATTGGAATCAATCCAGTACAGATGTAAATAATTATGATTAGTCACCAGAAATAAAACTTACAAGTATTTAAGCTGAGATAAGTTTCCCAATTCACCAGGGATCAATCCACTTAAGTAGTTACCCTGCAAGTATCTGTAGATGAGAGATAAAATAATTACCCTCAACTCATCACAAAAGCACATATAATGTAAACAGATGCAACACTGATGATGGATTCTAGGATACAGACAGTAAACACAGCACCACAGCACAAATGTTTCCATCCCAACAAAAGGCCAAGCCCCACAAAAAGGATAATAAGTAAAACCAAAAATAGCCATTATGAGAAGATAACATAGGTATGGCTTGGTGTTCTTGTACTTACACTCCCTGCAATTCTGTGCAGCTACCCAATTCGTTAGGAATTGGTCCATAAAGGTTGTTGTTGTATAGAGCTCTGCAACAGATCATAAGTTTCTCTCATATAAGAAACAGCAGCATGTCTTCTCACCTTCTAATAAAGCATACATAGGAAGGCACAAAAACCATCAAAAAATCAAAAGCACATACAAGATCCTCAAGCGATCCAGCTTCCCCAGGTCAGGTGATATGGCTCCACTCAATTTATGGTTCTTCAAACTCCTGGGAGATCAATGATTCAAAACAGACAAAGTGTCATTCATCCATGCTCAAAATCATGCATTCCCTCCTACCGTCTGGTATTTATAATATTGAGTATCATACAAATTCAGGTGGCATGTGCGGGATTCCCAAAATACATAATAAGCATTGAATACCTAGTTTCTTAGTTGTCAGTTATTTTTTTTAGCTTACTACAGCAGAATAGTCTCTTCAAAGATGCATTCACATACCAAGGCCACAGCTAAGTAACAAATGATCAACACAGCACAACAGTTCAAAGGATTCAAGAACAGAATAATAAGAGAATATAAGAACATTATGTCTCACATTCCGAGAGGGTAATCAATGATAATGGTGCATGATAAATGCCTAGGATGATTGCCACTCAACTTGTCAATCCTTCACTTCCTAACCATAAAAAACATTAATTACCACAGAAGTACTAGATCAAACACTTTTCTAGACAATCACCAACAAGCTTTTTCTTGACTCCTTGAATCAAATATTTTAAGTCTAAGCCATGAAAATATCTGCTAAGCATGGATTTTATCAACATCAGTTCAAAACACTGCTATCCTTTTACACAGAAAAGAAACAAATGACACATAATTCACATAAACTTGATGTTAGGAAGCCATGAACACTTATGCACAGTATTTTGTTTTTGTGAACTGAAATTTGTGCATGTGCAGTGCACCTGATTAATTAGTTTGATCCTTTTTTACTTTGACTGAAATTTATGTATCCATCACATCTATTTAGTCTAATAAACTAAATATTTGATGTTTCATATACAAGGAAATTTATTTACAAGCATAAAATGAAGTTTCAATATTTATAATCTAATGCTCATAAAAATGAAACTTTTTCTTTTTCATATCCCCTTTTTTTTCACCTATATAAAATACATTAAAATTTTTAGAGTTCAAAATAATGAATACGGGAAGAGTTTGTTATCTTTTTCTTCTCTTTTTGTAGTATTATAGGAAACAACTTTATGGTAAAAAACAGTGTTTTAAGAATAAGTGAACTTTAGAAATTAGAATAGGTAACTTTTCCATTTTCACTTTTGACAAAGGTACTAAAAATGAATATAAAAATTCCAGCTCTAAGTAACATTTCATTAAAAATAATAATAATAAGATACATAAAATCAATAAATACTAAAACTTTTCCTTAATACGGATATTTTCATGTATCTTCTCCAGCAATAGTCCTATACTAGGAAAGAATGACTACTTTAATTTAAAAGACTAATCTATATAGGTATAGATGGAAAAAATCTATAAAACGAATTTTAAAAAGTATGAGTTTGAATTTCCTTTGGTAATCATACTCTTCATAAGAAAGTAAATTTATTCTAATTATAAGAAAAATATATGTTAGGAATTCCTTTTGTCATAATAGTCCTTACAGGAAAACATAGTTATTGCAGTCAACCAAACTAAAGAGTGCGCATAAGAGGTTAAAAAAGGAGAAAAAAAGCACACAAGAAGTTATTCAGGGATTTAGCTGAAATATATTAGGTTTTCTAGAAGATTCAAAAAGTTCTTGTCCCGGCTATGGGTTATTGATTCAGAAATCAAACGATATTTCTGGATTATTATTACTTTTTCAAACAGTACAATGATCAGAAGTTTTTGGTATGTGATCTAACTCTCTACTGCATCAATCAAATGCCCCAGCTACCATACTAGCAACATTGTTTTTTATTGGCTCAACAAGTGATGCATTCCATCCCATAACGTAGGGAGAAACCAAAAACCATGCTTTTGCAGAGACATTCTAAAGATGTGCGCGATCAATCTGGTGAGTTGGTGTAGAAGCGAGAATAGAATGAGGACATTGGATACAGGTTGAGTTCCTTGGAATAGCAGACCACTGTTTATCCTGTTATCAGTATACCAGTAGCAGCAAAGATTGGGAATCCACAAGCATAAAGCTATTAGCAGCCCCAAGATCAGCAGCTTTTTAAAACAATCTTTAACTGACTACTTGTCGACATCAGCAAGTAAACGCTGAAACTTTTCTGCCTTCACATGCAATTTTAAATAACTTTTTTTTTATAAGCCCTTTTGATGTTCCCCAACTAGGACAAAGCGAATATCCCAACCCTTTAGCACTACTTCACAAGGACACACCAAATGATTCAAAGCCATCGTAACAAGCAAACCAATTATATGAGGGAAAGAAAAGAGTAACAAGATACTATTTGTGGACTCACAAAAATATTACTCTCTTGGTTTTCAGATCACACGTTACCCCTCTCCAATTACATGGGTCAAGATCCTCAGGTCTCCATAGAGGAAGAATACCATCTGATGCAACAATTGAATTCTTGAAACTTAGAAGTGCCTCACCTGAAAAAAGTCACAAAAGCAAGATTAAAATCTAACAAAGCTAAAAGTGCACTTGAGAATGTACAGTTCTAAAATGACTTCCAAATTCAGGATTTTGGCAATAGCAACAGCCGTGCAAACATAATACATTGAAAAAAAACATACCCACCTAACCTAGAAATGCACTCCATTGCTTACCTAAAGAGATTTTTGCAAATTTTTAACATCCTTTGTTGTTAGAAGTACATAAAAACAAATGTGAGAAACTAGAAAAATATGTTATAGACCCACAAAGCAGAATTTAAATTCAGATAGCAAGATTTTGCATCTGAATAAACTCAACCTAGTTTGATATTGTACATGCAACTAATTAATACACAGCTTATTTATCCAACATGATTGTAAAGGATTTGCTTGCAAAATGCATAATCTAATTCATAACTTCTTACATCAAACAGTGTAAAACAATTGTTATCAACTCACAATATGACAAAAGAGAAGAATCCAGATGCCACCATACCATCAGAACTAATAGCTCCACTTTTGTTTACGAGGAGATAAAATAGTAGAATACAGTGAAGCCAAGGCCCTTGACATCTGATTGGATAGACACTCATTATGGCACTCCTATGGCTACTATAAGTCATCTAGCGAACCAAGCTCCCAAGTGCTTCCCTTGTAACACCCAGTTATCTGGTTGATGGCATATTGAAGATGCAGAAGATGTATGGGATTACTACAAGCAAGAGATCATAAGAACAACAAGGAGAAGAAAGCACCACACACCAAAACAAATATAGCCCTCAAAATTCAGTTCTAAAATATGCATGAAAAGCAGTTTCCAATATAAGCATGCCAGAAACATGTGGAAGAAGCCACTTAAAGTAGAAATTATCCTGTGGTGTAGTTTTCAGTTTCTACATTTTGGGGCTTTAAACACTAACATTCAGCTACTAAATTACATTTATGCTCCCAGAATAAAGCATTGCACCAGCATTTGCAGCCTCCTTTGACTTCTACTTTTCAACAAAGAATGTCTTCAGTATACTGATGCACCAGGCATTAAGCTCATTCAAAAAAATGAATGCTGCTATAAAAAAACTCCAGCTACACCAGCAGTGCCATTACTATGTTTCTGTATAAGCTAGAATTATGTTTCGTTAAATGAGAAATTCTTAAATTGTCCTTTAATTTAAGCAACAATTTCTCTGTTCACTGTTTGGGTAAAATAAGAACCGAACTCTTAAATTCAAACAGAAAATGACTAAAAAATCAACAGAGTATCCATATTTATCATGTGTAGTAGCAATACCTGCATTTGAATTGGACCATTGTAAAAATTAAATGCCTTTTTCAAGTGTATTGACCCAGAATTTTAAAGGTTATCTTCCATGAATATGAGGCACATTCAAGTTGTCCATCATAGCAAAAAAAAAACATACTCACTGTAGAAGCATCAAAAGGTGGCTAAATTCTGCCTGGAAATATATTTTGCATGATCACATGGAAGATCGTTCAGAAATAAAAAATTAACACTGGAGAAGATTATGTGCATTTAAGTAACTATTCAAAAGAGATTAGAAAAAATTCCATATAATAATTGATCATCAATCATTGAAAACCTTACCGAGCATGAATCAAATGGTGGTGGTTGAGGGAGTCAATGACAAAAAAATTTCTCTTGTATACTAAAGCCCATACAGCAACTATTTTATTCAACAAGCCACAAATGCCACTGCAGCAAATGGATAGAGCTGGATACAAAAGAAGCTAAAACACATTAAAAATCACATGAATATGGCAGAAACAGAACAAAAATATGTCTTAAAATTCATGCACAAAATAGAAACGAACATCAAATGGCCTAAATGGATAAAATAGAACAAAACGTATACAGCGTCGAACTCAACGAAATGATAGCCATCCTTCAAATTAGAATAAAACAGAGAAAAAAAATCTATTAGAAAAAACTACTATAGAAGCAGGAAAATTATGGCTACAAAAAAAGGGGCTACTAAACAGGAAAAAATACGACAACAAATATTAAGAAACCTAAAACTCAAACTAAAATTCTCACAGCAGTTTGATTATATTGAGTCTCCGAAAGCTCAAAAAGATTTTGATCAAAGAAGTTAAATTAAAACATAATAAAAATAGTCGCTCCAATTTTAGTTAAATTTCCGGGTTCGAGGGACAGAATTTTGAGAAGAATCAAAGTATTGGCAGGAAAAACACCAAACCAACAAATCACTGTGCTCCAGGAGGACGAGAAGTATATGTGAAAACATCGACAACGCTTGCAATTCCGAAGGCGAAATGATCGATAAGAATTAACCTGTAGCTATAGCTTAAAAGCAAGAAAATGGCTCGTGATGCTGATAAATGTTGCAGCGTGTATGCTTATTGTTTACGAAACGGCTGCAGAGCACATCCTTAGAGCTCCCACACCTTATTACAGACTTTTAACAATTTAGCTTCCCAGAAATCTTTTACCGAATTCAGTGGACTAGGTTTTCGAGTTTTTAAAGAACAAAAAACGAAAATGGAGATAGTTGAAAGGGATAGGGGTGGCTAGCCAGTGGCAGGGAGTACCCGTGGAGTAGGGATGTGAAGGCGATCGGACGACAGCGACGCCAGATGATCGCACGACGTTCAGGCCTCGACCCAACCCGATTCGGATCCGTAAATGAACTCAGCCTCCTCCTCCTCCTCCTCCTCCCTCAAGTCCTCCTTCCTTCTATGAGTGCAGCCACACAGATACCCGTATCTCTCTCTCTCTCTCTCCCCAAGCTTTCTTTAGCTAAGATTGATAGAGAACAGTCAGTCAGAAAGAGAGAGAGAGAGAGTGAGACAGCGTGGGTAGGAGTGTGAGTGTGAGTGTGTGTGTGTGTGTGTGTGTGAGAGAGAGAGAGAGAGAGAGAGGCCATATGTCTACGTGTACGTAGCCCTGTGTGCGTGAGTGCACGCCGTCTGTCGGTGTGCGTGCTGCTTGTAGAAATGGGATCGATTCTTGGAATTCAAGAGCCCAACCAATCAGCGGATAACGTGATAGCACGCGCGACAGGGACTTTTGGCACGTGCCAACCGACGTTTCCTAAAATGACTCTTTTTTTATTAATTAAAAAAGACTATTAAATTTTCTTCTTTTAAAAAAAATTGAATAATAAAATAAGTGTTGGCTTTAAATGTAATATCTTTCCGATCGAGATCAAAGCAGCAACTTACGTTGAATGTGAAATTTTTTTTTTTGGGTCCTCATGGTAAAAAAAAAAAAAGATGCTAGAATGAATTTAATAATTTCATTACAATTAAATATAAAATCAGAAAGCATTTCTTATTTCAAATTTTAAATTAAAAAGAACAATTCTGATCCATCTCAAATTTATATTTTTCATAATTAAATTTATAACTTTTTTTTTTTTTTTGTCATTCGACATCAATTTGAGATGGTAGACCGAACACTTCACTTTTAAGTGAGGCAATAGAGAGTTAAAGGTCGCCCCGAAATGCCTTGGGATGTACGTGTTGACTTTCGAATTACCGACACTTCATTTTAAGAATAATTAAAACACTATAAACTACTTAATTTATTTCATTAATATTTTAAAAAAAATTAAAAGTATAATTACGTTTAAAGAAAATTATAATCAATATAGCATATTTTTATAATAATATAGTATACTGAATATTAAAAAAAATTAAAGTAATTAATATTATTTTATTTTTACAATCTTAACTGGAAGATATCCTAAAATATTACTGTTATAAAAAATTGTGCATCCTTTTTCTTTATTTTTTCGTTTCTCTTTTTTATTTTTTGTTATCTTTTACTTTTTCCTTTTCTTGTTTGGTTTACCTTCTCCTCCATTCTTTTTTCTTTTTTCATTTTTCCTTTTTTCTCTCCCTCCCACTCCTTCGTTTCTTTTTCCTTTTTTTTTTCTCTTTTCTTCCCTCTGCTTCATGGTCCACGCCACCCTCCCCCCTCCCAACAACATTTTTATCTCTCTTTTTCTCTGATTTTTGGGTTTCAAACCACACTTTCTCTCCCCATTTTTACCCCTCTCCATACCTTATTTTGTCATGTTTTGAATTTAGAAATGCCTCAATTGCTATTCTGTGCATGATTTCTAGTGTTGGAAACTAAGATTTGACTTCAAAAATGGTGTCTTGACAAAATTATTTTTGTTTTTGGACTGGACGTAGTTGTGTGACAGGGTGGCTACCGCCGATGACAAAGTGACACAAGGGTTCGATTGAAGAGTTAGAAGGCACATACCTATCGAGTCCACCAATAACGGTGTCGTGTGAGGGGTGTGCAAGCAGGCAGTGGCGCCAAACTTCAAGGGTGCTGCTGTTGTTGGATAGATCGGCACCCGCAGGTCAAATAGTGCCAAAGTTTGAGCCAAGACAGCATCAAGCGATGTTGGGTGCGACAGCAGCAGCAGTGTGGTGAGCAACCTGAGGCTGTTCCCTTTGGTTCATATGCTTCTAAGCCTCCTTTCAAAACGAGTTCTTCGGTGATGTGTAGATCGGCGCAAGGAGACTCTATGAGTGATATCTACAGTGTTTTCTGACAGCACTTTCTTAACCTTTTTGTACTTTTTCTTATTATTTTCTTTTCCTTTTTTTTTTTTCCTTAACTTTCTTAGTTTGTTTGTATACTAAGAAACCCCTATTTGCTTAAGTTTATACCTTTTCGTTAGTGCCAAGGGGTTCAAGATAAGTACTGTCTCTTTCAATTTTTTAGTACTGAGTGAGTGTTTGCATCTTTGATATATATTGAGGTGCTTTTGCTCATGAATAGTTCTGTCTCTTGTTTGTTGATTATGATTTGTTTTTGTGTTAAATTTAATTAAGTATTTAATGATGCTTAATTAAGGTAACATATACGTACTTCAATGCACCCTGGTTCTCTTATTTTTTTTCACGCACAAACAAATAAAACTGTGATCTAATTATTACATCCTACATAATGGATAAAATTATTCTTGTTCAAAAATAAGTGAATGTGATCAAATAAAATAAGCGTACAACATATTTTATAATTACTTATGAGTTACGAGTGAATGTAAATATCTTTTTTATAATTACAAGATTAAAAATGTACTTTTTATTTCATATTTTGTGATAGATTTATCATTTTTTAATGTAAAATATAAATATATATTATTGGATACTATAAATGAAATACTTTTTAACTGAATTAGAGACTCAATTTGATATTTTTAATGTTTTAATTTTACCTTCATTAACTTCTATTTATAAATAGATAATTAAAAAGGTATAAATAAGTAAAAAAGGTTACGAACCTTTAAAAAAAAAAACAGAGAGAGAGACTAAAGAAATTTCTTCTTCGAGTCGCCGAGAAAAATCTTGCTTATTGACGATAAAATGAGGTCACATCGAATAAATTAATGGTTTTAACTTGAATTAAGTTTATATCATCTCGTTTAGTCATGTATAAAAGTCTCAAATGGATCGAGCAAATTTATATTGAGTTCGGGTGCGGGTTAGTTTGAGTGGGGTTGCTTGTAGGTCACGTCACATTTGAGTTGAGTTTGGGTTAAGTTGCTTAGGTTGTTAATCAACATTTTAATTTTGGAGAAAATATTTTTTTCTTTTTTCATAATTTATTTGTTTATTTTATCATATATTTAACTAAGTAAATTATATGATTATTTATAAACAACATACCTTATAGGTAAAATTATATATTATAATTTATATATATATATTGCATATTAATATTTAATAATATTATTATTATTATTTATACATTATATATAATTATATAATACAAATAGTATAATATTAATATAAAATAATTAAATATATTAAATAAATCAAAATTTATATGAATTAAATGTAATATGTATCTTTGTATGATATATAAAATTAAAGTAGTATGCTTGCAATGAAAGTACCTCCACAAAATCCTCCTCCTCTGGTACTCTTTATATCTACAACATGGACGAGTCCAAAAGGTTTTCAATTCAACCATCTTAACTCCGACGGTGACGACAAGATCTTGATCAATGAGCTTGGCAGCCCTTAGGCTCCAACTACATTACTAAGGAGTTTCAATGCGCCCTGCAGGATGTTGACGCCAACAAGGATGGCTTTATCAACCTCAATGAGTTTGCTGACCTCTGCCATTGTCGAGCTCTAAGACATCTTCGATCTGTATGACTAGAACAAAAACTTTACATTAAAATTATATTAACAAAAAAAAGAATTTCTTAAGCTTATTTATATTTGAAAAATTGTATAAGTAAAATGGGTTTGGTTTTTTAGACCAACCCAATGTACCTTTTATCTCATGTGACATCTAAGTGACCTTTTGTTCTTTTTGCATCTCACTAGCTTGATGGAATTTTTCGCTATAAACTAAAGTTAGGATACGTTTTGTTACTAAATCATTCTAGATTTATCAAATTGTCACATTTTAAAGATGAAATATATTTATCATGAAATACATTAGATGGCATAACCTTAAGGAGGAGCAACAAGAGAATTCAAGATTTCAACTAATTGGAGAAGCAATCGTGTGACGGTACAATAGCCATTTAGAAACTGGAAAGGTTACATCCAAGCAAAGGATAGAAAGAAAATTGGTTAATTATATAAAAAAAAAAAAAACAGAGAGAGAGAGAGTGTGTCTGTGTGTTTATCTACCCCCCCCCCCAAAAAAAAAAGAAGAAAGTGAATTACGCTCCCTTTCTCTGTTTACGTTCCCCAATGTCTCTCTATTTTATGTTTGATGTTTTTATTCCTAATTCGACATAAAGATCACTGGTAGACGATATGCATTGGAATTTGAGAGAGAAATGCTGTTCTTTTTGATCATATGCATATAGTCTCAACTCAAACTATGTGGAAGGTATCAAGGAAATTAAGGTAAGAGCTCGTGAATCCATAATCTACGGTGGACAAGTTCCTCATTTCTTCATCTATTAAGTAGTTAATTTTGGCTGCAAATGATGCAATCGTTTGTATGTTATGTTGCTTTTGAAATTTAGGTGAAACAACAAATATATATATATATATTATCTCTATCTATTGTTTTGATAGTTGTGCGGCATAAAGAACTTAATGGCTACTATGGAATGTTTTGTTTTTTTTATTTTTTATCATAACATTCTAAATTGATATCATGTGCTAACCGGAGGATTTCTCTATTCAAGGTAATATGTAAGTCAGCTAAAACTGTCCTATGCAACTAAAATATAATCATTGTTATATGTTGAGAACCATCCCAACAATGATGTGCCTCTCGATATCACGTAGGATTGCTTCAATTATACCAACCTATGAAACAAAACCTACTTGTGTTTGCTTTCCCTTATTCATAGCACTCATGATTGTGATATGTATATATATACACTAGATATTATAATAGCTTCTCGTTGCTGTAATTAATTCTCAATGGACCTCTCAATTACCATTATATTCATAATATCAGCATTAAATTATTCATTCTATATAATTATTTATTTGTATTTTTTTACATTTAATAATTTAAGAATTTTATTTATATGTATACATATGCATTTCTAGCACAAGTTAATATTATAGATGATAATAATAATAATAATAATAATAATAATAATAATATAATTTTAACTATTCTAATATATGAAAAATAAAAAATTAGTGAAAAAGAAAAAAATTATTTCTTCTAAATTAACATGTTGATCGGCAAATGACCTAAAGTCGAACAGCCCAAGGAAGCAACATTACTCCAAACCTTATGGCCCTTGAGTCAATTTTTTCAGAAAAATTTATTGACTTTTAAATTATGCAATAGTTTTTTTTATATAATATTTTAAAATACAGTTTTCATTGTTACCAAATATAAAATAGAATATGTTAAATGCCAAATGACCTCCTTTTAAACATGATGCAAAGGAATGTACCGTATCATACATCACACAAAATATAAGTATCATCAAGATGGCATACGACACATTCCAGCACCTGGATAATGCCCTAAAATCGTTGTACACAAAGTTTATGCCCTCTTTGAAGGCGGTTTTAGCCGAAAATTTTGAATTGTTGACGAGATATAACGTTGTGCTAGATGAATAAAACCGAGACTAGGCTTCTGCATACTTGAAATCAACCACTCATAATCTAATAGCGTAGCATCAGGCAATGGCTCCAAGAACTCACACCTGGTCAAAATTTCAGGTGGAGGGTCTCCAGCAATCAGATTTGTATCCAGTTTTGGGTTACCCCTGATAACTTCCTCGTTCGCGACCCCAAGTCGAGTATTTTCCAGAGCAGAGGGAGTTGAGCCTGAGACAAGCTCCTGCTTGAAAGGTACAGCTCTCATACATTGCAAGCAAAACTCGAACCATTGATGGATAACTGGCGATGGACCTCTGACTCGTCCCCCAATAAGATCTGATTGAAGTTTAGAGGTAGCAGGTATAGCCTACAAAGAGCACACAACTTATTTTCTGAATAAATCTATCCAGTTAACAACAATGCAGAACTACTCTGATTGACCAGGCACTTATTATTTTGCATTTAACCATTAACCACTTCTTTCGTAACAAGTCTATGGCTTATGCAACAGATGTACATGCTTTTTCATTGGAAACACAGTACAGAGGAAATAACAAACTGGACATCGTAGAGACAACAACACGAACAAATTCATACCCACAGATCAGCCCACAAGCTAGTTCCAGACGTTGGGACGATCACTGCAACACCTGACATGCGTTTCACAACAGGAAGAACATCAGAACTCCACCCAACAGCCACCCATACATCTCCCACTGCAAATGCTTTCAGATAATGCGTGCTGTCAAAAAGCCGAACCTGCAAGTGGTCAAACAATTTGATATTGCAATTGTTATCTGTAACTCCAGGAACTTCAGTTTGATGTTGAGTATTTTAAGAAGAGAGAGCTAATCAAGAAGGAATCTTGAGGATAATTAATATCTTGCTAAGATTTTATGTCTCACTGAGAATCAATCTGGAACATCTAGATTCTTCTATTATAGTATTATTAGCTAAGAATATTATATATAGAATAACAATCTTACAACATTTTAAGATCCTTACTTGACCTTTTATGTTTTATTTCCCTTCAAGTGCTAATTGGTTAGTGCCTATAAATAGGCTCTCCTAGTTTATTTTCATAGAGGCTATTACCATAATGACTATTAACTATTGAATTTCAGTGTAATTCTCGTTTTGGTCTACATGTGGATTCCCATCATGGCTGCTTTTATTTTCTGTTTTGCTCTTGTTTGTTCATTTCCCTGCCCTACATTAGAGAGTAAGTATGCTCAAACACTAATTTATTTGACAAAATGTGATAGATTAATGAGGTTGCATGGATTACTAAAAGACTCGTGAACTAATGAAGGTCCACAAATAAGCCAAAAGTTTTGAGTCTATGACCTCGTTTGAGGTAGAATGTGGTGTACAGTATTTAATGTGGTTCCTAAGCTTTAATTTGAAAAATTACATTCTGAGTCATTCCAGGAAATTGCTCTTCAAATAGTTACTGAACTTTATTTAAAGTCCATCTGTTGAGAGATATCTTCACTTTCAAAGTGAGAAAAAGTCCAAGAATTAATATGCTCTTGGGATGAGAGTTGTGGCACGCACAGAATTCAAGATTTTTACAGTTGAAGGATGCAAGATTTTGTTTACTGATTGAGGAAGATTTAGATGATGTAAAACGAAAAGGGTTTGCATCCTCTTTGTTATGCACAATTTTATGTTATTCTGATCACAAACAATAAAGTATAATCTTTGCAGGTGTACTTTGTGCATGTATAACTATATATTCATTGCCTTAAGAGAGAATAGTGGCCAAATGTTCTCACCCAGTTCAAACAATCTCTTATCATGACATAGTACGGCTAACACTTTCCTAAAGTTCCATTCTGGCCAGTTGTCTCGCC
The DNA here is from genome assembly GCA_037897445.1 of Ceriops zippeliana. Taxonomy (NCBI): domain Eukaryota; kingdom Viridiplantae; phylum Streptophyta; class Magnoliopsida; order Malpighiales; family Rhizophoraceae; genus Ceriops; species Ceriops zippeliana. The sequence goes on from JBAPLH010000115.1 coordinate 1,404,960, forward strand.
CAATAAAAATCTGATCCGTGAAGAACGTGAAGAAAAGGTAACTTGAATACCTGTCTCCCAAGTATTGCTAGATTCTGCTGGACAGCATTTCTCCCACCAGAAACTTGTAAATTAATGTCCTTTGTGTTGTATGATGCCCCCATATACTTCAAAACAGCCCCAACAACCTCTCTAGGAGAATCTACCATTGAAATCCTCCCCTCAAGTTCAGGTCGCCACAGATCTGCCCAATCCTGTAATATGATTGCTTTCAATACAGCATTACTTTGGTATCAGTTCTTGTGTGTATTCTTTGGAGTGTCTTGATACTCTCTAATCAATGATATCACATATTATGTGTGTGATGAGAAGGTTATAATTATTAAAAATTGTCATTTTTCAGGTTGTCTTTCCAATTCTGTGCACAATGTTACACAGGCCAAGACTGGAAAAGAAATTGAAAATAATTGTTTCACCACCAATGGAAGTCTTACAGCTCAAGTTTGAGTTTTCCCAAGACAATGGAGCATTTTCTTCATCAAAAACAGAATAGTTTGATCAAATAGTTTCAATTTATGTGTCTAATATCTACATCATAAATGATAAATCATTTTAGTTTTTCATTGACAGTGGGCAGAAAGGCCTTGGAGCTTGGTCTGTGGGATTAATTGGGTACTATAGAGAACTAGACACTAGGGTAATGCATGGAGAGGTTCCAATTGTCAAGTAAGGGTCCCTTTCTAATTCATGGTTTATTTGAGGAGAGTACATTTTGAGAGCATTTGTAACCAAGTAAAGTACTCAATGGAATGACAGAAAGCGAAGTGGTCTCATATGCTTCAATTTTGGAAGATGGGAAGCTAACTCCAATTTTCTTAAAAGCTAAAAAGTCTAATGCATACTTTAATTTTGTAAAACTATGTGAATAATATTTCTCATGGAGAACATAAAGTGCGTAAGTTACACGTGTTTGGTAAGTTTTTCGTACACAAAAATGGATATAGTTTTCTTAATTAATAATCATCTAGGTAGAAAATATTGAGGAACAAAGTTATGATTGACTAAGCACAGGCAATACCAGCTCTAAGTATGACAATGCTGCAAAGCAAAATGGCCTCAAGCAAGAAGCTTGTGGTTCACACAAGAAAACCTCAGTTTCACTTTGTGACCTTTATACATATGCATCTAAATATTTGAATATGTTGCAGGTTGGAACCAAAAATACAAATAATTTCAATAAGATCTCTAAAAAAATAGTTTAAGTAAAACCTCTTTCAAGATGCAAAACAAGGACAAAAAGGAGAAATTACCTCTATAGGAGCCAACTTATGCTTCTGAAATTTCCTTTTCTTGTAGGCTATCACCATGCTGCCCCACCGGTATGGAGCAGCCCAAACGTCACCTTCAGAATCAATCTCCCCCTCATTATTCCTGCGTAGGTACGCCTGAGGTATTTTCAGTGGAAGATCAAAACAATCCTGAAGAGAATGCTAGCATGTGGCAAGAGAAATTGTATTCTAATACTAGGCCAAATACAGCATGACTGATAGAATGGCTGTTCTTAATGTAACAAGAAGAACAGAATACTGTTGAATAACAGTGCCCTGCTGACCACACATGTGACATATCAACACAGCCAAAAATTTCTGTGATGGGATATTCCAGAACTGAAGTCTAAGCCTTTGAAAATGCAAGTCCTCTATGAAAACCCATTTCTACTGATGATTTCATGAATACTTGTGAGGAAAGATTATCAACTGGTTCATTGCACACTTCAAAAAGTAAAACAGTAACTTTAAAAAAAAAAAAAGGACAGATTTGCAATAGGAACAATTGGCTAATTCTACAAAATTTAAGAAGCCATGTTGCTAAAAGCAACTCTTCCTTGCATTCCACATAAGTGAAGCTACTGAAAAACCTGAATTTATAAATCCTACAATTGGGTTACAATTGTGAAGCTCTTGAGTAATAGTCTTGTGCTTAATTTCTGGAATTATAAATCTAAACTTCAAATGAGATAGAATAAAATATATACAGAGCATCAGAAATAAGTTAAAATGGAGATCAAATGTAAAAAGAAACTGAGAAAGAGAAAAAAGCATAAGACTTTATGCAAATAATTTTGTACACAGTTTGATTTTGTTACTGCAGAGTGAAGAAAAAAAGGGGCACTGTCATTACATTGACTGAAAATCAAAAGAGAAAAAAAATAGTTGACACTTGACCATAACATGCAAGGAACTCAAACAAACAAAGATATAGCATGCAAGAGCTCAGGCAGGTCGCTGGACATGCATGCCAATAGATGTTGATAGCACTAGTAGCAACCAAATATCCAAGCATCTTTAGATACAATGAATAGGACTTACACATAGTTGAAACTTGCTTATCCTAATAGGAATAAGAAAACAGAACCTATGTGCAAATATATAAATGTGATCATTCCAATAGAATCAGGTAACTTACAAAATTATTCACAACAAGAAAAAAAAATGCAGCAAAAGCAATGGCAAAGAGAAAATAGTAATGTAGATTTTTCCAAGCTAAGAATGTATTGTTAACTGTGGTAATTACATGGTATTCAACAAAGACAATTCAATGGACCAATAGGGATATTTATGAAACAAGGAAGACCTGGAGTATGGGGAAAGAGATATATATTGGCAGGTCAGAGCAGCTGACATATGAAGCCTAATAGGGTCTCTACAATATTCCAGCAACAAAAAGAGAGAGTGGAGCTCATTTAGACACACAATAATAACGGTTATCAATTTAGCTTGTATTCACATTTTTGGTTTTGGACTGGCTTTTATATTGTCTCCTTGGTCATAACTCATATCAAATGGTTTCTCTCTAGCTTCCATAAGTGAACTGTTATTAATTGTCAATTAGACCCACATCAATCAAGAATTCACCTCATTCTCTATCGTCATTATGTCCAAAATGTTTGACAACCATATGGATCAACCAAATATCTTTCAAAGGGTAAAATAACTTCCATCTAGCAAAAGCTTGTAACCCTTTAAAGGCTTATTATTTTGTTACCTTCCATTTGTCACCTAAACCGTTGAACCAATCCTGGTCTTCTACCCCACTTACAGGCTCAATTATACCCTCCTTAATGGCAAAACTGAGCCAGGAGTCACCAACCGTAACAATATCTGCAGCCATCACAGACGCAGGACCAACATTGCATTTGCTAACAGGCTTGCACAGATCATCAAAGATGTTCTCAAGGCTTCCAAGGAACTTTGTGTGAAGCTGTAGTCTCTTCCCTTGGGATTGCATGAAATCCTAGAACATATAAACAAATAAGGAATTAGACATTTCCAAAAATTTTACATAAGATAGCAGTAGAAAACTAGGACCTACAAGCAATTATGACAAGGAACATCATCCTTTTATGAAATTCATATAATTTATTCATCAAATAAATGCATCAGGTTCTCCATATTAGTTTAGCCAATATATTATCACTGACACATTCTCTCATATACCAAATCATGCAGTTCCCACAAAGTAAAATCAAGAGGAGGAAATACTTGTAGTCTATTATTCTATTTTGGGACAGAGATAGTGTTGTAAAATATGTATTCACATAAAACAAGCAGAGAGAGGAGAGAGAAAAGCAGAATATTTACATGGTTTACCATCTGTAGCCTACAATAAAAGGTGAAGACACGACAGATTCACCAATGAAATCAGTGGTAACAAAAAGCAAATGGTTGAGAAGCCTCAAAACCCAAATCCCTGCTACAACCAATGTCTCTTTCTCCTGAGAACATCTATTTCATCTGAAGAATGGATATACATCAAAAGCTCTTAGAAATCTCATTCACTAAGAATTTATCTCAGCATTCAGAAATTGGATGGATGAAGTCAATTTCACTACCACAAATAGAAAAACTTTTTCTCATAAGTGGCCAATTTCCGTGGCCGCAATCCAGCCCTGAGCCCTTAACCAATAAATCAGGACAGGTCTCCTCAGGTAGTACAAAGCATAACTCAAAAGATAGAAACTGGAAGTGATCTTGAATTAAAAAAGAGAAAAAAAAGGAAAATAAACAACTACTAAAATCATAAAAACTAATGCAGAGAACAAATTTATATTGCTTAAAATGGACAGACCTTGACCCAGGAAGAAGGCAATGAGCCACGTAAAGCAACAACATTGAGGGGTACAGACAACGCATATGTTTTCGATTTCCAAGTCTCAAATGCAGCATTCAACTTCTCCTGACCCTCAAATCTTTCCAGACTGGTAGTATGATCATCTGTATTGAAAAAAAAAAAAAACAAAAAACAAAGAAAACATCAATACACCAAGCCAGCCCTAACAAACAGCACACTTACAACTATACGCAATCGTTGGCACACCAAAACTGGATCCTGCAAAGAGAGAATTTAAATAAGCCTCGCTTTGTACCCTTCACCAATTCAATAAAGCAAGTGTTCACTCTGAACAAACATTGTTCATTGGCAACACAAAGAAACATCCTAAATTACAAAACATCTTGCAATAAACGTAAAAGCAAGAAAGAAATCGAAGAGGGAAAGATGGCCGTTGCCTCGAACGCGTTTGATCGTTTCTCCTTCATGCGTAAGCTGTGCGCCAGTAGAAAGCAGCGGAGCAGGAGCAGGAGCGGCCCGGCAAAGGCGGACGCTTAGGCTGAAAAAGAGGAGTATGGAAGAAGCGGCGGCAAGTCGCAGCCAGGAGGAGGAGAGAGGATCTTCGCCGAAGCTCGCTCCGGCCGAAGAACGGACAATAAGATAACGGCGAAGGTCGGAAAATTTGAGAGGATGGTAAACAAGTGCGGGATTCTCGGGGGAACGGATGAGAGAGGGAAACGTAGGGTTAGGATTTGTGAGAAAGGGATGGGAATAATAGGACCGAAATGCTGGATTCGCCTGCTGGTACAACATAATAGACATAGGCCCTCTTTTAATGCTACTACCTCCGCCTACGGAGAACCCGCCAGGAGAAGAGATCCGCCGGAGCTTTTGTTTCGTCCGCCGGAATTTCAAGATGGCTGTCAGACTGATATGGACCATTCCGCAGAAGTCTTAAACATCTTGTTTGGGCCAATGAAACGCAAATAAAATAAATTTTTAAAAAAAAAAAATTGCCAGAGCAACTATACACTATATAATATTTTTATTGAAATTTTATATTTTAAAATTTATTACAAATCCATGTCCTTTAAATGAAAAATGGAAAATTGATAAAAATTAATAATTTAATCACTTTCAATTAAAAATTAATTTAGAATGAGTTTCAAAAAATTTTGAAATAAAAATATAAAAAATTAAAAATTTAAGATTAATTTTTTAGTAATATGGAATATTTTGGTGGAACTTATTTATAATTGGTCAAATAAAATGTAGTATTCAAGAAAAAGGCATCATGGCCATCGGCACCGACAAAATTCCCACCAAAATTCTTGCTGAATGAAAACACAAAAAAGCTTAAAGCATAAAAAGAAAAAACAAAAAAAATTTGACTATTAATTTTATTATGTGCTTATTCGATAAATATAACATAATTTATAAGATCAACAATGTAATAATAATGTTCGCGGTGGGAGAGAGAGCGTGAGAGAGAGAGATGAAGTGTAAAATGCAATCCAAAACAAATGTAATTATTAAGGATTTCGTGACATTTTTACATAATTTCTAAGGTGATATCAAACACATTATTATAGAGGGGGGGGGGGCATCGACAGACACAGAGAGACAGGTAACATGAAGCAAGATCATTGCTAGAAAAACATGTCCCATGCTTATACGAACCGCATAACAAAAGGTAGAATCTTTAAAATCAAAATCCTTTCCCACCTTCATTTTTCTCTTGAATCGTCTTCGACTCCATGGGAACTCATTCTCGCAGACGCTTGTTTTGCCCACTTCACCATCTTCTCTGCTTCCCTACTAATCTTCTCTTCCTCCTTCATTGCCTTTCTCAGTATCTTTCGTTGCTCTTTCACCGAAAATGCACCCAAATCGGATAAGAACTCGTCCCTCTTGTCCACCCAATCAAGTTCAAGATTGAAGTTTTCCTTGCTCTTCTTATTTGAGGCCTTCTTGGGAGAACACCAAAAGCAGCCAGTTTTTCTCGGAGGAGAATACGAATCAATGGACGACTGTGACAAACCAAACGGAGAACCTTCTGACCCCGATTTTGAGCCCTTTTTCTCTTTGGATGTCTCATTTTCAGCCACCGAGCTGAAGGAGTCGGAGGGGGAGGAAATCCGCCCACCCTCAAGTTTCTTCTTCAAACCCTTTTTCCCTTTTGGGTATTCTTCCTTAGCCGATAATATGTCCTCCGCAATCGAAGACTTGAATGATTTTAAAGGAGGAGAAGCATACCCACTTGGTGATTCTTTATCTACAGCCAATTTTTTTCCCTCGTATTGTTTGGAATCCGAGAAAATCTGCTTTCCACCCTTAAATGAGCCAACTTTGTCCGAGAAAATTTCAGTTTCCTCGTCGGAAACAGAACGCTCCGAGTTGCGGCGGGCAGACATCTTGGGCTTGGAAACAGGGAAGGATTTGAGTTTGCGAAAGCGGGTTTCCAGATCACCGGGGAGGACAGAATCATTGAAACCAGAGCAATTGATTTTAGATACCTCCTCTAGAATTGTGAGGTCCTGTGCCTGAGATATGAGCTCCTCCACTGCCGACGACTCGTCTGTGTCTGAAAAGTAACCAAAATCTGCCATTTTTGTGACAGATTCAGGCAGGATACCGGGGGAGACAGAGAGACGGGGGGAGGGGGGGTAGGGGGGAGGGGAGTGTGCGCGCGCGCGTGTGTTGTGCGTGGGTTGCGTTAAGCTGACTTTCTGGGCGAACCGGACGAGAATGTAAAGGCACAGTGCTGTGTCGAAAACTTCAGCCCTTCCGCCTAACGGCTATCTCATGCTTTTTGACATTTTGCATCTGTTTTCGCCTCGTGGGACCCATTAATAGATTGCCTATAGACCTTTGGGACCCACCGACGTTCTCACCCATCTTTTAAGATTGAAATGTAATTTCTTTTGAATGATTAATGCGTATTTATAAGTATAATTGATTAATTAATTAAAAAAAGTATTTTAATAATTTTATATAAAAAATTAAATAGTAAAATAACTCTTAGATATAAAAAAATAGTAATAATACTTAGAATTCTCTTATAAAATAACTTTATAAAAAAATTAAATAGTGAAATAAATTTATAATTTTTTTATTATATATAAAAATTTTATACTATCAATGCTATTTTATACGGTACAAAATATATATATATATATATTATCTTATTATAAATTTTTATATTACATAAAATATTATTTATATAATATAAAATTGATCTGAACATGTTTAAGTCTATACAATTTGAGTTTGGATAAACTTTACTTTTTTATGATAATAGGCATGTTATTATTATTTATTTTAATAAATTCTTTATATATATATATATATTGTTTTGATAAGTAGTGAATTCTTGCATAAGTTAAAATTCAAATTTATTTTAATTCAACATTTAATTGTTAAGTTTTTACTTATGAAATTTAGAGGGCAACAATAAAAACATATTACTATTAGAATCACTCATATATATATATATAATATCAAGTTATTTTATCATATATTATCTCATGGTATTTTATTTAATGTACTTAATATAAAGATATTCTTAATTAATAATATTATAATATTTCTACACAATATTTTTATCAAAATATTATTATTAAAAATTCATTCACACAATATTTAATTAATAAAAAAATCTAAACATTATCGTGCTAATTAAATATGGAATCTCGTGTATCTTATTTCTCTTTATTTGACATTAAATTCTATAGTTTCCACGAATTCACAGGGGGGCATAATGTGCACCCAAAAACAAAAAAAAAATCACAATTGGGGGGGGGGAAGGTTAGGGATGTACATTTTTTGTATTTGTGATGTACATTTTTTCACCTTTATTGTTTTTGTAGGCATGTAACACACAACATGGCTCATCCCCTGTAACTTTATCATGTTCAAGTTTCGAAAGAAATACGAGCATGCACAATAAAAAAATTTGCAACAACAAACTGGCTTGCTTATATATCTACGTGCGTCTAGAGATCATCGTATGCTTCGCCATGGCATGAATAATACGATAAAAGGATGAAGGATTTGCCATCCATGAGATGTTGATTAAAGATGAGGATGATGACGTGCGTAGCAAGTTCTTGAATTTATTTCTTTTTTCTGTATATTTTTATCTTCAGCAAGGGTGTATTCGATCAAATTGAAGTTTTTCATTTTTTTTTAATTTAAAAATACAGAACATGTTTGAGTGAAAATATCAATTTGTATTAAAAATAAAAATATTTTTTCTTTGAAAAAATAAGTCTAAAAAATTATAAATTAATTTTTTATTTATTAGATTAATTTAAATTTTAAATTTAACTATAATACAACTATATCTTTCTCTTTTCTTTGCACTCCTTTTCACTTTTTCTCTCCTTTCTTATAAGTATCCCTATTCTTCTTAACACTTAAGTCTCTCTCCTATAGCACCACCACTGTCTTCCCTCTTTTTCAACATGCTCGTCTCTCACCTCTTCATTTTTTCATCCATCCCCCCCTCCCATCTTTTATTAATTGAACTTAATTTTCATTTTTTTCTTTACAATTGTTTTATTTATTGAATTTTCTAATTTTTCAAATTTCTAACTTTAAAACACATTCTTACTTTTTCTTAATTGTAAATCTTTTTTTCACCTTAACTTCAGTAATTCTTTAATCAAAATTTATTTTTTTTCATATTTTACTTTTAGTATTTTACAGTAAAAAATTAAAATTGTTGAGTTATATTTTAATATTCAATTAATTTATTGGCGTTATGAATTTATTATTGTGAAATTTAGTTTTGTATCATATATTAAAGGGGTTTTCTAGTTTTTTTATATTTTTTTCTTGAAAAAAATAATAAAATAATTGTTAATAATGAAAAAAAAAACAAGTAGCACATAATACCAAATTGATAATAAAAACTAAAATATAAACAACAATCAAATGATAATAATAATAATAAATTAACAATATAACCGAACATATCTCGAGCGGAAGAAGAAAAAAAAAAAAGAAACGTTGTCATTTGTAGCCGCTGATATTTATTTCTAGCAAAGGTCCCCCCGATTTTGGCTGTCCTACGCATCACCCACAAACTGCTTTGCCTAATCTCATTTTTTATTTATAAATGAAAATTGTTGTTTTGCTGTGTGCAAGGTTACTTAAAATATATGGATTTTCAATGGAATCCTAAATCTTGTCCGTTGGTCTAATAAATAAAATCCAACACTTGCAAATTTTGCAGAGAGAATCCAGACATTCCGAGCTGAGAATGACTAAGTTAAGAGAGCCTATGCATTATGCATTGCGATGGGTTTAGATTTATATATATATATATAATCATTAATCCAATCTGAGTAGAGTATACTATCTTACCCATTTTTAAGCTTTAAAGTATTGATATTTTAAATTAATAAATAATTTTCATTCATGAAAATTAATCTTAGTACAAATTTTAGAAAAAAAAATTATTTAATTTATAAATTTTGTATCACAACAATTGAAATAACGTAAATAAGTACCTTAACACACAATAAATAAAAATAAAAATGATACAAAATTTTGTATTTTAGTACTACTTGAAGATCAATAATTATGATTTATAATTTATTATAAAATACTAAATGGTAAGAAAATAATAAGTATAAAATAATTATTAAATTTTCATACTATTCGGTATTGACTTTATTTTTTGTCGAATTCTTTGCAAAAGAGAGTGTATTGATGCAAACAAACATGGTTGATTTTATAATATGAAAAAAAAAATAATTGAACGTAAGTAAAAACTTTAATTTTATTAATAGAGTGAAATATTATTAAAGTAAAATGAATAATTTAAAAATAATAATATAAAATATCATATTCTTTTATGTTCTGTGTTTTTTATTTGATAATGCAAAATATTTTATAATAATTAATTAGCTTAATAAAATTCTACATAATCAAAACTCTCTCTCTCTCTCTCTCTCTCTCTCTCTCTCTTTCTCTTTTTAATTGTGGTAATGGGATAAAATAGAAGTTGACTGATTGAGTGATTTAATTATATACGTATTTTACTATAAATTTTTATAAATCTATTAAAAAAATTTAAAATTAAGTAAATGTTATTACCTAGACTCTTTCTTTGTTTTTTTCAAAGAAATGCCAGCAATCATCTACTTTCTCTCAACTTTAAAAAATTAATATATCTAACCTCTTACAATAGTTATATTATACAAATCTTATAAATCCAAATTACCCCAAGCCAAATTTATAGTTCTTGGAGAAAAAAATGGGCATGCCATCTAAGTTTGGATGTTATGGGTATCAAGCGTAAAACGTAAACTGGTGAAGGTTTGGGGGAAGGTTATCTGAACACCACTGCGATTCAGCTTAGTATGACAAAAAATATCTCTTTAATTTTAGTTGATCCAATGTAGTTAGTGACCCATTTTTTCTATAATGATAAAATTCATGAGTATGAAGCCCTAACCCTTGAAAGTAAGTTTGGAGTAAGTAGGATGATATTGCAGTTAATATCACTGTATTATTCTTGCATAAATTTATCGATACTGTATATTGAAATATGCTATTATAATCTTTGGAATCAATGTTGAAATATGATTTACAATCTTTAGTAAGGAACAAAGGACATTGTAATTTTAAATTTGTCGTTATAATGGATGAGAATTCCCTTATATTACCATTATTTGAATATCAACATTTCTATTTTTAAATATTATTCGCAGTCTATTGCATCCCTACTTAATAAGTAAATGATACGATTTTATTAGGTATACAATTTTCCACAATCCAAAACATATAAACATATAATTATGTATTGTCAACCAATATAATATATGGTAGTAATATAGTAACATTAATAGGATTTTTGTTTCTATTTTGGTCCATATATAAGATTTATGGTAGTAAAATTGTTCCAAAATATATATATGGGATTACAAGACATTTAACATTACAATGTCTTTATACTTTAAATGTCATAATGTGAGATTATGATTAAGATAAGGATATTAGAACCACATCAAATGCCCTATCAATGTTTATATATATATATATACACTGGACACCAACCTCACTCTGATACCGCTGAAATACGGGATCGTTATGAAGAGAACAGGAGAGAGAGAGTGAGAAAACTTAAAGGGAGATGACACAAAGAAAAAATAAAGATATAGTGGCGAGAGACATTCGATCTCCGGGAAGCATGTCATTCTTTGAGAGAGAGACAAGAGCGGCCTCTACATTGGTTTACAATTAATTACCTGTGGTTGGTATAGTGGAGCAGAAGTAATACGTTACACATCATAGCTCACCTCAATATATCAACTGCTCCAACTGAGACGTACAAAAATGCTGCCATCACCTCGTTATCACTTGAAACTACTCACAAAGGGTCATGCCCCATTAATTTATGGACCCCACTAATGACTATACAATTATATACTACACATAAAATATTATATATTTATATCAATATGATTCTATGCAATGCAAGCATAGTTCATATGAATTTCTATTATATTATTATAAATTTTTTTATGTTATATAAAATATTATTCATGTAATATGTAATATTTTTTATATAGTATAAAATATTTCGGTGATTATTTAAATTTGTGATATTTGTGTCCACAAAAACTTTTCTCCCATGATATTGTCTTCGGGGGGGGGGGGGTGGGACGACTGTCAAAGAAATATATAGCATCCGAGGCATGTTTTTCCTGTCAATTATTTTAGCAGTTAGATTTTTGCAACCTCTAATAATTATATTTAAATCCATAATTAAAGGAGATCTTGTCATCTTGATATCCATTCAATCAAAAGTATGGACTATGATGTTAAAAATTATTATAAAATATAAACAGTTAGACAAGCACAAAACATAAAAAAGTGCATCTGCCAAATGACGTTGTGGAAAGTGCTTTTAGACGCATGAACCGCTTTAACACATGGATTTATAGTTAACATATTATATTTTAAATCTGGTAATAATTCACACTTCAAATTTTCCAATGTAATAAAAAATGCTATATTTGAACCTGGTAAATTTCACATATTCAATTAAATATTCATTAAAAAGTATGAGATAATTATAAAAATACTATTATAAATGTCTTAAAGACACCTTGAACTTACTAAAAGGGGGGGGGGGGGGAACCCTTTTTGGCATTAATTTTGGGTTTAGATTATTTTTTGCAACGACTTTTCAACAACGATGTTACTGCTAAAAAATTTTAACAGAACAATTTTTTTCACATTTAGTATTATTATTGTTTAACAATCTGTTAATTGTTAGAGCCATCTTTTTGGAAACATTATAGCCTTAAAAAAAACAACGAAGACATGCTGCCTTTTTACCAATTTCGTTATATTGGACTAAAGGTCATTAGTCATTATATGCTTTTTATTAAATTTCAAAATATAACGTAAGGAACATTACAACTTATGTAAATTTTCCGTATCAAAAGGACATTCCAGTACACATATATAAGTCTTAACCCAACCCCATCGAATCGATAGAAGTGCTTTCTCTCTGGACTAAGACAAATCTCTGTTGCCGTTAGAGGAAGAATAGGAAAATATATGCATACACCCATTAAACCAGCTTCAATGTCCAACCTAAAGGATTTAAGTGAGGTCGAAGGTAAAACTGCTTGTAACTTTCGGGCCATTAAAGCCAGCCCCCTGACAAAGTTTGTTTCATTTATTGGCGGGCCATTTTTTGATAGAGGAATTGCTGCTAGAAAAAACAAAAAAAAAGAAGAAATGGAAAATGATATTAAATGAACTGGGGTAATAGGGGAATTATCCGATCAAGTGTTCATTAACACAATGGGTGGTTCGCACAAAAATTCTGACCCAAAAACAAAACGATTTGCAATTAGGCATCATGAATTGGCAATTGGCATTTATTTGCATCTTAACTAGTTTTAATTGCAACATCTACGGCGCTAGTAGTAATAGAGAGACGGCAAAAGGGTAGCCAAGCCAAGGCTCCATGGCAATGCCGTGGTCCAAGTTAATAGAAGAACATTGGCAATTGTTGAATGGAGACACCAAATAGACGACAAACCAAAGATAACGTTAAAGAAACACACATAAACAATATGCATAGCCAGTTTTAGTAGAGTGGTTAGAGCAGTTGAAGAAAGATCGCCACTCTTTTGCTCCATCTAGACAAAGGATCACATTAGGAAACCCCGCTTTCCCCACTCTTTGTATCCCTTCTTTATATTACGACAGACAGTAACCCCCCCTCCCCTTGAATTCCCACGCCACACAGCACAGAACAGTAGTTGATAATGAGAGAGCCGAATTCGGAGACGACGAAGAAGCCATGGAAGCCATTGACAGCCAACTGCTGCTCCATGGACGAGGGGACGATGCTTGGCAAATTAAGCAGGTGCAGGCCATCATCAAGATCAGACTTCTCCAAGAACGTTGCCCCCTCGCCGTCGTTCCGGCGGTTGTCCTTCTCTGATCTCAGCCGCTCTTCTTCCTCTTCGATGCGTCTGAATCATCATGATGGGGAACATCTCGCGCAGTCTTTCGGCCAGGACTTGTACGACTTTCAGCTGGCGGAGTTGAGGGCCATAACCCAGAATTTCTCGGCCAACTACTTGCTTGGGGAGGGTGGATTCGGAACGGTACACAAGGGTTATGTTGATGAAAATCTCAGGAATGGCCTCAAGCCTCAGGCTGTTGCTGTCAAGCTCCTTGACATGGAGGGCCTCCAAGGACACCGTGAATGGCTGGTACAAAACCTTTCTTTTTTTTTTTCATTGCTAACAAGTTTTTTGACTTTTCAATTTTTTTTTAATTTTTCAATAAATTAGGTGGCACTTTATCTCCCGTTCTTCTTCTTCCAAATTTTCTCAGGCTTTCAAGTTTCAACTTGAACTATATAGTATAGATATGGAATGAACAACAACATTTCTTATTTCTTTTTTGTGACCATGATAGTTGTTCGAAATTACTGTGATTAAACTAATTTTTTTTTCTCTTATGTGGGACCTTGTCGGTGGAAATTTACAAACCAACTTCAAGTTGTATGTTTGACTATTAATTTCAGACTTTTATCCAAGAAAAATTTTGCTAGAAAAACATAATCATGGAATCTAAAATCAAATAGAATTCAATTGATAATTGATTTAATATATAAACACTACAATTCTATTTTATTTTAATATATCTAATTCAAGGGTGAAAATTTTAAGTTTTAAAACTATCAACAGATAAATTTTCGAGTATAGTCAATTTCTTTTTTTGATTTTTTAATAAATACTCAAATGATAATGGAAAAAATTTTACATAAAAGAGATATGGTGCATGGATACTAAAAATAAGCAGAGCCAAAGTAAACATTAATTGGATATGGTTGCTTTCAGCCAATTAAAGATTTCAATAATTCCATTAACTGCTAAGGTCTCCTTCCCAAATTCTCAGTTTTTTTTTTTTTTTTTTTTTTTCTGAGATTCAAAAATCCTAATGGGTCAGAAGTCATACAACAGGAACAATTTCCTTGGAGGTCTAAAAATACTTTACTAATCTTCTCTGCTAGTTTTTTTTTTTTTTTTTTACAGTTCATTTGAAAGTATGGTAGGTATAATTCACTACACTTGCTTTTACCTGAAAAAACCAAATCCCTATGGTCTTCTTTCAATTGAAGATTGATGAACGTACAAATAGACTTTTTTCTTTCTCTATTATTAGAAAGTTGAACATAATTCACTATTGACCATTGAGCATATTCAAACTTTTTATGAGTAGTTGTAAAAAAAAAAATTATACATTTTTTCCTACCTCCCCACTATAGTCAAACTAGCACCATGTAAGAAGAGCAGTGGCGTGAATGTTTCTTCAAATTTCTGTTAATAATCGACTGTTCCACATTATGGCCTGCCAACAAGGTCATTAGGTGCTTGGTTACAGTGAATTATGGTTCTCCTTGAGAAAAAGAAAAGATTATAATGATTAACAACTATAGATCAATGATGCAAAAACCCAAAAAAAAAAAACAAAAAATCGTTTGTGCTTTGCAGGCAGAAGTGATATTTCTAAGCCAGCTTAGGCACCCAAATCTGGTTAAATTGATTGGCTATTGTTGCGAGGATGAAGAACGACTGCTTGTCTACGAGTTCATGCCTCGGGGCAGCTTAGAGAATCAGTTATTCAGAAGTGAGTCGCCTTTACTACTTCCCATCTAAATTGGATCCCGATAATTGGGTCCACGTGAATGTGACCATATGGGTGCATTGCTTCATATTATTGGCCATTTTTTTATCCACAAGAATAACCAACTGAAAGCCTGAAACGTTGAAAAAAGTGTCACATTGGTTGCTCTGTGCTCATTCTCAGGAATATCAGTGTCATTGCCATGGGGCACGAGGCTGAAGATAGCCATAGGGGCGGCGAAGGGGCTAGCTTTCTTGCACGATGCTGAGAAGCCTGTCATCTATCGTGACTTCAAGACTTCCAATGTCTTACTAGATTCTGTGCGTTAACTTCTCCATGTACTTCAATGACATGCAGATTATAATCAAACAGCTGAATTGTCTTTCCATACATATTTAACTCCTCTTTCTTATTTTACAGGACTTCACAGCTAAATTATCGGATTTTGGACTGGCGAAAATGGGTCCCGAAGGCTCAGACACACATGTTACAACTAGAGTGATGGGTACTTACGGCTATGCGGCCCCAGAATATGTCTCGACAGGTCTCAGCAGTAGTATAAGTTTATGTTGCTAATAACAAGAACGACAACATTTGTCTGATTTTTCACGGAATTGTGTACGTGGCAATGCTTGGCAGGACACTTGACAACCAAAAGTGATGTCTATAGCTTTGGAGTGGTCCTGCTAGAGCTGCTTACAGGGAGGAGAGCAATGGATAAATCAAGAGCAAAGAACGAACAGAGCCTCATTGACTGGGCAAGACCTTACATGACTAGTAGCCGGCGGTTGCGGTGTATTATAGATCCAAGGCTTGCAGGCCAGTACTCTGTCAAAGGAGCCAAGCAGCTGGCCACTTTGGCATTGCAATGCACAAGTTTGAACCCCAGAGACAGACCGAAGATGCCAGCCGTTGTCGAAGCTCTTGAGTCTCTGCAACACTACAGGGACATGGCCGTCACTTGTGGGCAATGGCCAGCTTCACAGAAATCTGCAAGAAATGGGGTATATAAGGGAAGAATGGAAACCGGGGCTGCTACATTTAGGAAATCTGCTCCGGTTAGGCCAAGCAAGCAAGCATAATCATCCACATTGACGAGTAATGAAATAGGGACTCCAAAGCGTATATCTGTATATTTGTGTAATTTAAATGGGACAGCCTGCCTGTTATATGTAAATATGCGAATGATATATATCATTTGGAGCGTAAAATTATTCCTTATGAAAAATTTATAACTCTTAAAATCTTCTCTTTTTTGTTTTACTAGTAATTTATTTATCTAATTTGCTTTACAATTTATATATTTGAAAATTTATTTTATTATTATATTTCCAACGTGTAATTATTATTAACAGTAATTTTATTTTTATATTAATTTAATTACAATTTTTTAAACTACTACTAAAATTTAAGTTAAATATATATCAAATAAATTCAAACTAATTTGAATATACCATTTGAGAAAAAGATATTTATTATATAATTTATAGTTAAATGAATGGAAAAAAAGATAAAAATAAAATTAGCATATTTAAAGCAAAAGCATCAGCGCGCCACTTACAAAATTCAAATATAATAACAAAAAGGCAAAAATCGCTCCCGTCGGTCAATTTCTCAGACTCCAAGCCGAACGCTAATGGCGTCACTTGCAGAGCAGAGGCAGTCTCCAAAATCATGCATTATCAACAAGAACAAGAAGAAGATGGCGGAAACAAATAGGAAGGCGGCCACGAACAGCAGCAGCAAGAGCAGGAAACGCAAGGCAGCCTCTCTTTTGTCATCTCCTTCTTCTCCTCTTCCATCTTCTTGTTCTCCAAATGCCTTTGAGAATCCGCCGTCTCCTCCTCCTCCTCTTCCGAGAACCCTATCCTCCGTTTCCGATCTCAAGGATCTAGCCTCCTCTCGCCTCCGGGATCTCAAGTCCAAACTCATCGACCGATCTCACTCCGCCATCCTCAAAGTTCTCGAGGCTTCCCACTCTCGCCTACGCAAACGCTTCAAGGTTCCGCTCTCTCTATTCTTCTCTTTACTTTTCTTTGCTTCTCCCAATTCCACGCTTCCTCTTCAGAATCACAAGTTGTTTAGCTTCACGTTCTTCTATTGCATTCGAAAATTCACAGCTTAATTCTAACTGATTGTTTCTTTAATTATTGTACTGACTTGGTCCGCAACTTCTTAGTTATTCCGCAGAGATTTTGAAACCTTTTTTTTTTTGTTGGTAATATTTAACTATATCCTAGAGGGTAGTTCTTTTCTTTGTCAGTTAGTTCTCTTCAGATATCGCTTCAAAAGAAGAAAAGGAAAAAAAAAAAAAAAAGAGAAACAAAAAAGAGAGAGAGAGAAGAGGAAGAAGAAGAGTGGTGAATTTTGGCTACTAGTTTGTTGTAAATTGCATAATAAAGAACCTAAAATCAGCTTCTCTGTGTCGACCGACTAGGCTGATCGCGATTAATTGGCTACTTTTTGTGCTCTAATTAATCGTCCAGATCCAGACACAGTCATGCCAGCAGCTGATGGATGAAGCAGAGAAGGATTTCAAGAAGATATCTGGCCAGATCAACGACACTTGTGAAGCAATGAAGGTAAGAGACCTGAGCTTTTCACTGCTCAAATAAGCTGAGTTCCATTCGTTTTTTGTTTCATGTATATTTATGATAACAGGACTCGTATGCTGAGTTTTTGGCAGATGCACAAGCCACTGCATCTCGTGGTACGTTTGCATTCAATCTTTCTCTCAGAGTCTGTTTGGTATATTGATTTGCTTCTGAATGTCAACTTTGTGATTGTTTTGACAGAAAACAAAAAAAAAAGTTGATTTGTTTGTAATTGACTTCATAAAATCGCATGTGCATCCTGTGCTTGTGGATGTTCAAGCATCACAAGCAACATTGGGGCCATTAGGAGACAATACATGAATGGCTTTTGCATCATTAACGGTATTATGCATGGGTCTAGTATCAGAGCTGATGATGTTTGGGAAATAAGTATCAGGAAGCAGCAGTCCTTTTCCCTGTGAATTGAATCCACTTGCTGCTCGGTTACACTTCATTAAATAGTGCTTGGCAATTTATGACAATTGGGCAGCAATTGGAACATTTTCTTTAGCAATGTTGAATTGACGGAAAGCAAACCTATTAACACTTCAATGTCTATCATCAGTTTGTACTATAATCTATGTCTAAGAGTATCGAAGTTACACTAGATATGTCAGAGAGGGAAATTTTTTTATTTTAGCCAGATAACATTAAATCTTGTCTGATTTCTTGTATATTATCTTAAACGTTTTACAGTGTGCAAAACCACTATACCTGAGCTCTCAAAGTCCTTTGAAAAAGCAATTGGTTCTCTCCAGGGCCGTTTTGGCCTTACAGTCTGACCACTCACTGAAGGTATTCGAGGTCAGTATGAGTCAACTCTAAACCTTTATGCCACGAACTTCAAGCTGTAATGTTTTGGGTGTCAATTGAGGATGTATTCAGAAAAATCTTGTGTCCTGAGGAAGTTGAGTGTTAACTATTATAGATTGGATTTTTAGTTTGATAAAGCCAAAAAAGGATGACAAAAAATTCCCATCATTGTGAATGGAACGAGAACAACTTTATACGAAATTATTGGATTTTACCCTGCTTTTCTGGGTGAGAAATACTGAATTTTGCTAAGAATCCAAAACAAGCATATGATTACAAATTTGGATAGGTAAGTATAGCGTCCCGAAATTAATTTTCTATTGCTTAAATTGTGTCAACTCCTACCAGAAGTCACCAAGGAAAGGAGAATGAAAATCAAATTATACTTATCCACGTGAAATTATACTTAGATATTAGCTGTCAACAGCCACCATGATCCTTATAGCTGCATTATCGCATAAACTTTCAATATATTATTGATACTCTGTCAAGTATGACAACCTCAATGTACCTGTTATTTTTGTTTTTCCTTTTAGCAGACTTTTTGATAAGAATGAGAAAGTTGAAGTCACTGGTATGGCTGATGCGTGCTGGAATTTGATGTTGAAGAAAATAATGGCAGCCGGGGTACGTTGTGCATGTCTGAACATATTGGTTACTCGTTAACCTTCTATTCTATTGGAATTTCTTATATTCATGACAGAATGTCTAACATGAGTGAATTTTTAAGTTTCAAGCTGGATGTCAATGTTTCTAACACGTAACAACGCAATCGTTAAACTTGACTGTTGAATTTGTGGGTCGGTCAGGATCAGGATCAGGATTGAAATTGAGAGGACGGCCATTAGCAATTTCCTACTTCTGGAGGATTGTGCATGCTTTTCGTTCGACAAAATGACCCAATGACCCAAACATTTTTGGAGATGGTTGCCTTAACAATTTTCAGGATTATGGCTTCTCGATGACTTGAGAAAATTATCTTTGTGCTACCAACACGCAGGGCACTATGTAACTTTTATTTCTGAGATAAAATTATTTTTGGACATTTTGGATGTAAAGCACAAATAAAAAAAAAAATCATACAGAAGCATAAAAACATAAAATAAAATTAAGAATGAGACATGTACAGCTAGAAATTATAATAAATATGGCTAAATTGTAATGATGAGATATTGTGATTAAGTATGCCACGTCAATGTTAGTCAGTTTGGGTCAGCAATTTTTTCTTCGTCAACCACCTGCCACCTGCCACCTGCCTCCAATCCCTTTTTTTTTTTTTTTTCGAAAGTTCAGTCGATTTGAATTAATTTAGCCTTAGTGGAGTTAGCCAATTTCTGACACCGAACACGGACGATAAACCAACCCGGTTCGGGGGAAACAGACATGATTGCAAAATTTGGTTGTACCTTATCCAAAACGCAGGGGGGAGCTAAAGGGAGTGGGGGGAGTGGGAAGGAGGAGTTAGGAGCGAAGCGAATGGCTGCAAGTGCAGCAGTAACGGTGTCCATATCATCATCATTGACAACTTCCTTTTCTTGGCCGTACAATAAGCTCTTTACCACGGCATCTCTTTCTGCTTCTTCTTCCCAGGTATTTATTAAAACAAAATTAGAAGCACATTTCTTGGATGATTACAATTTCTGGTCTTCTTTGAATCTTCATGATTTCCCATTTCGCTCTTTTTTTTTTTTTTGAGAATTTTGAGAATTCTTTTCTCATTTCCCCCAATGTCCTCTTATATGTATGTGATGGTTTTGTTGCTATTTGCATGCATCCGGTGTTTTACAGGCTATACGTACCAATGGACAAGCTTTCAAGTTACGAATTTCCTCTCCAAGGTTTTGCTATAATAACCATCCTCACTTGTCACCCGCTGCACCCTTGTTGTATGCAACCTTGAATAGCCCCAAAGGCTTTGGTCCCACCCAAAAGAAAACCAGGAAGACCAAGAAATCAAAAACAGGCTATAATGATGATGAAGAAGAAGATAACGATGGTGAAGAACAAGAACAAGATTCGGGCATCATCCCGGAGGTAGTGACCAATAGGATGATTAGCAGGATGGGATTCTCGGTGGGAATTCCTCTGTTTACAGGGCTGTTGTTCTTCCCATTCTTTTACTATCTCAAAGTTGGCCTGAAGATTGATGTGCCCACGTGGGTGCCTTTAATAGTGTCCTTCTTCTTCTTTGGATCTGCCCTGGTGGGTGTGAGTTATGGTATTGTCTCCTCCAGTTGGGATCCAATGAGGGAAGGCTCCCTTCTGGGCTGGAACGAAGCTCAAAAGAACTGGCCTGTCTTTTGGCAGTCTCTTTGGGGTAGATCTAGCGAGAAGTAGTAGTAGTAGTACCTCTCTCAACATCATTGCCTAATGCTACACTCCCCTTTTTATTTTTTCGTGTCATTATCTTTGTGTTCTTCACATCCATGATCAGAGTTGATCCTACAAGAGATTAAAATTAATCAATGAATAGTAATCTGATTAATTAACTTGTATATGCCAAGCATAATAGGATAAGTGGTAATAATGATCCTTTATCCACTCGGTCCCTACTTTTCGTCTTTCTCGACCTTTGCCCCTTACTTAAATCCTGAAGCCCCTTCTCCTCCAGGGCTGCCACCTCACTTTGCTGCATCAATAGCTACAAATCCCTAACTAGGCTCAATTCTGCTCTCGCCAAGAGGAAAGGCTATGCATGCACAATAGCAGCTGGGCTCAATGCTGCTCTCGCCGCCATAGCTGCCAGGTTCTGGTAATTTTATTGCAGTAAAATAACATTGTGGTATTTCAGATTCACATCAATTTGTGATTTCAATATGTCTCAATGCTCGTTACCTACCCTTTGTGGATTCTCATTAGTGTCGTTTGAGGGCTTGAATGCTATATTTTGTATATAGACATACACTGTTCAATAACAACAATTGTAGGCATAGTTCGTTCCCAGGGATGCAAGAGTGCAATTTTTTTTTAATTGGTTTGACTTCTCAGAAGTATGTACGTTTGGAAAAATCTTAATAGCAAATTCCTGTTTCCTGATATTAGTGACAAATCGAAACTTTGGTGATGCTACTTAAATTGTTTAAGCATATCCCTGTTCCCAGAAGGTCCTTGATTGTTTGTTTCTTAGATGGCAGAATGATAGGATCCTCATCGTCCAGGTCCATGCAAGTTATATCACA
This sequence comes from Ceriops zippeliana, assembly GCA_037897445.1. Taxonomy (NCBI): domain Eukaryota; kingdom Viridiplantae; phylum Streptophyta; class Magnoliopsida; order Malpighiales; family Rhizophoraceae; genus Ceriops; species Ceriops zippeliana. Next base: position 1,426,807 of record JBAPLH010000115.1, read on the forward strand.
TATTCTCATATCTACTCCAATAAAACATCAAGGTTCCATTCTAAGTGAGCGGTGATCTTGCTTGTAATCATACATTAAAGATTGGGATGTTAGAAGTAAGGTTTTCAATTCTTTTTAAAATTACATCATACGAGTTTAAGAAGTAGAACTCTATTGTTGTTTCTGTAACATGGTCTTCTTTTCCTAGTTTCGACTCAGCAAGTGTTATTTGTGCCAAGCTCTGCTGTTTGTTAGTTTTTCACAAATTGTCTTTTTACTGCTATTCTTTCTGTTGCTAAGATAAAATATTTTGTCACATACAGTTGGGGTTGTCTTGTTCATGCAGATCTGCAGGTGAGGGATGGAGCCAGGTAATAGGATTATGGTTAGTTGGGACGCTTATTTACACAGGTTCTGGTTTTTCTATGGTCCCTGGTCCTGGTTGCTGGCGTCTTCTCAGGGAAATTGGTTTAAGCCAAAAGAAGTTTATATATGTTTGCTAGCCTTATAACCTTCACGTTCAGTGGGTGCGGTTATGAAGAGGGGTTCGTACAGATGATTTTAGGTATCTTTATCTTTTAAGGATGCTATGAAAAAGAGTTCTCTTTCAGATGTTCCGTTTCACAATATTCTGATGGAAATGTGGATGGAAAGCATACTTCAGAATTACATTAATACTTTTGGAAAACGTAAAAGAGAAATGTCAAGGATGCACTTGATCCAAATACTCTTTTTCACGAAAGAATTATATAAATTATTTTGAAATAGAAATATATGATTTTCCAGATCTACATTTGCTTGAAGAACTTTATTTTAAAGAGAATTTACGCAATTGCATTCGAAGACACTTGCGAGGAAGTGTATAACTAGATTTTCTTTTCTCCGTTTCTTTTAAAACTTTGTCGCATGATTCATCCATGCTTACGGGGAGAGCTTAGAAATATTGAAACAATTGAATTTGTTGCTTTGGACTCACAATGTTATCAGAGGCTGAACATAATTCATGGGCAAAACTTCTACTTTTTATCGTCGGTAAGAAACAACACGGAACGACATGCCCATTTTGGCCATCAGACCCCCCCCCCCCAATCGAAAATAGAGCCTATCCCCCACATCATCATAAATGAAAAAGGTCGGATAGGAGCATTAAAGTGCTGCTGCTAGCTAGTAGCCTGGCAAGAAAATCTTCCTGCATAGTCGGCTCATCTATCTAACGCATGGGTAGAAAGCAGTGCCAAGGCAGACTGGATTTGGTTTTCCAAGTTGACTTTCAATCTGGCGACTGTGTGTTTCAGGGCTTCACATGAACTCATTCCGTCGGCAGAAAACTCTTGGTGATTTAATGAGTGGAGATGCCTGTCCAAAAACCTACAAAGACTAGCTTCCGCAACATTAATGAGACTCAGAGATGGATTCGTGCCCATATATTTCGTGACAATGAATCCTGCAAGGATGTGCTGATCAGCTTTCACAAGGTCTGAAACGAAGCAAGGGAATAGAATCCTTCTGAAAAGAAACGAAGAGTAGGCATCAACTTTTGTGCATTCATTCGTTTCCCGCTCAAGATTTGGCAACAGTGCTTCCTGGCACTGGCGAGAGAAACTACCAACCAGATAGCAGATATAAGAAAAAGTACAGCCATAGAGAGAATTGGTGATTATGGTTGATATAATGCCGGAATATATCACAACTGTCAAAAATTGATAGTCCCTTCCAATTGCATCAGTGAATCCTCCCTGCTTGAGCTTGTCTTCCAATACACTCAGACATTGCAACTGTACTGATTTGTAAGGCAGAAGAAGCGCCACTTTTAAAGCCGTGAAATAATCAATCTCAAGCATGTTTCGAGCCAAGTTCCCTGCATCCTCTTCATCAAGCAATACTAAATTGGATTTTGATAAGGACTGGTCAATTAGTCTCAGCACATCATTAAAACGGGAGAACATGGTATACTTCTTGAAAATCGCCATCCAACACCCGTGTAAAGGATGAACACATATGGACTTCTCCGTCTGCTCTTCCTTGAGAGATTCTCCTTCCTGAAAGCTTTCCCATCCTTCATCCCAATCATCACTACTCCAATTGTTTGCTGCTTCAAAGGCTTCTGCTGAATCTACCTCACTTTTTCCAACCATATAAAACCCTTCCCACTCTTCCATAATGGCAACCAATGCATCAAAATGGAGATCTGTGCTGGAAGATTCACACAGCTTTAGGAAGCATGAGGCTGCTGTCTCAAGATTGACCAGATCAGCAGGGGAAATTTCTAAGGTGGGAGAAATGGCTGCTGCAATCTGAGATGATTTCAGGGCAACTAGGGCACTTGTAAGCCGGTTAGATGCATCTGTACGATCTGGCAACCCATGGTTGGTAGTCGTGTCACTATTTTTTGGACCCACAGAAAGCAACACATCCCATCCTTCCCATGGTAAAACACGGGACTGTAGCTCCGCAGAGAAGCCCTTCATATTCCTACTTGAGATGAACTGCAGAAGCTCTAGAGCATAAACTCGAACATGATTCGGTAGCTGCATATCGTCAGCAAATTGGGCCATTCTTTCCCATACTACCTGTCTGACTCTCTGTAAATCCTCTATCTGACCTTCGAACTTACTCAAAGATGACAAAAGATGAAATAAATTCTGGGGTTCATGGGACTCATTAACCAAATCTCTTAAAATGGGTTCCAGTATCTCCAAATAGAGAGTGGAAAGATTTCGGGATCCAGTTGGTGTAGAATTGATGGTACACCTTGTCATAGCTTCCAAGAATACTTCTGAAATTGCTCCAAACCCACAGCCAGAAAACAGCATTGCTCTGCAGAAAACAAGAATCTCTGCAACAAAATCACCAACAAAACCATAGCTGACATAGCTAATAATGGAGCCCCAGCACTGACTTGGTGAAACATTATCCTCTATTAATAACCTTGTGAACACCTTCAGACAACTTGATAGGCACTCTGCATTGAACACAAGTTTCTCTCTCGGATCCTGAAGGGAGGAAACTTCCTGCATTTCTTCAGCCAATTTAGACCAAAAGTTCAAGAGGAGGATAAGACTGTCCTGCCATAAAGAGTTATCTGGTATAGTCCCACAAGAACCATGTAAAGGTATAATCACTGTAAAGTACCGCTTCATGATGTCCAAAGCATCTGAAGGTGCCCAAGCTTTGATGCACTTTCTGCATATATGATAGGTTTTCTCAAGCTTAATAATAAACTCTTGTAACTTTTCAGGGTTTGCACCATTGAACTCTTGTGCAGTTCTAGTTTCCAAATTTGCCAACAATCTTAGGACATAATGGCCATAAACGTCCTTCCATGACATGAGAAATCCAGGCCTTGACTCAGCACAGATGCTAACCAATGTCTCCACCATTACTGCCAACACTTCCAAGCTAACTTCATCAATATGTCTGTAGACCTCACTGCTGAAGGTTTCCAAACTCAGTTTTTCTAATTTAGCAATATTCTTGAAGTTCAACTCCTTAATAAAAGAAACTCTCTGACATTCTTGCGCAAATATCTTGCACAATTGTGCCAACTGAAGAGCAGATAAGTGTGATGATTCTGTATGTGTAATTGGCAATGATTGTTTTGTTTCTTCCAGCCAAAAATAGCAATCAGACAGGAGGCCATACAAGTAAGCAAGTCGCTGCTTGTTGCAACCATCAATTGCAGGGTATACCACCATGGAAATTATTTTAATGGTTTCAGAAGCACACCCAAGTATTTCTTGTTTGACTTCTGAGATTTCAGTGGTAATTTCATCCTCAGTCCAGTTCTCAGAAACAAGAATTGAGCTTAGACACCTAAGTAGCACCTGGATGAAAAAGAGAAATTCATCATCTAAAAAGTCAAACAACAAAAGCTATTTTTTGTACATGTACAAGATATATGCATGCACATCACAGAACCTCAGAATGATTCAACCCATATGTATCTGCCAATTTCAACAGGTCCTTCATAATGTACTTCTTTTTGAGCTTCACTGATTCTATCACAGAGAATATAGTGCTCTCAATGTAGTTCATGTCACCAGTTAGAAAGCGAGCAGCTTCAACCCCAGGAATAATTCTCTCCAATGCTCTTGAATGTTCAGTAACACGCTTTTTTTCTTCTAATTTGAGTTTCCATTCCCTCCAAAATGTGGATTGTAATTCGTTAATTTTGATCATTTCATCTGCGCTCAACATGAGATGGCAACAAGAGAAAACCATTACCAATGTTTTTGACCAAGATAAGTATGAGCATGATAAACAGAATTGCACGGAATTCCCAGAGTACAGTTTTCTAAAGGGAAAAGGAGTTAAAGATTAAAGCTTACCAGAAGTTAGCGTATGCTTTTCTTTAAACGTCCTTTGCAGTAACTCCCTCCTCTGAGCAGGATCCTTGCACTCAACTCCATAGCTATGCAATAAACTGTATGTGAGACCAACATTCATGATGCTACAAATTTCTTGATAGTTCTGTCTTGTCCTCAGCTGCTCTTCTATTACTTCTACTCCACTGAATGCATCCACAAGATTCACCAAGAATGAGCAACCCACCACATCTTCCTCTTCTGTGACAGGTGGTTCTATAATTGATTTTGTCAGAGAGGCAATAACACTATCATGGGGTGCAAAACCATTTCTTGCCAACCAGGACAGAATAGTTATCACAGCTTGTGTTTGGATGCTCGCATATTGCTTTCCAGGCATGGAATTAGCAATCAATATTTTATGACTTGATGTTTTCTTACTCAATTCAAGCAACCATGGTAGTTGGCAAGCGGCAAAAGATAAGATTTTTGTGTTTTCTCTCCAAAAAGATCCCAAATCATTTTCCCCCAGGAAACTCTTTGCAACAGTAGATAGCATATTTTTTATGACATTGAAATAAACTTCTGGCTCATCATGGCTTACCCCTTTAAACAGTTCGGTGCAACTTTTGAGGTCGATCATATCTTGGCTAACATTGAACACAGGAGATGAAATTGAGGGGCCTTGTACAATGAAGTTGGCACAATCTATCCCAGAAAACAAATTTTCGCACTGGCCTTGCATGTCTATATCTTTCCATGCAAGAAGAAGCTCACCAATAGATTCTTTGTCACAATGACTCAAGGCAAAACCTAGCAGGTGCTTTCGAGCACTTAGATCCACATTTTCAAGGGCAGGCCCTCTTGCTATTGCAGCACATAAATCCCAAATGGGACCATGCCCCTTTTTAGTCAAAGTAAAGCACAAGTCAAATGCCAATTGTAGATCACCAGCGACTGCAGCTTCCCTAGCTATAGCTTCCTCAACACCTGATATATCATCTGGAGATCTCAATCCAAGAAGGTTGGCAACCTCAACAAGTTCATCAACATTTAAGTAGGCTCCAGCTTGATTAGTAATTGCCATTTTGACTATCTTCATGGGATCCTTTATTTGCCTGAATTGCATGGGTAATATATTTACTCCAAGATTTGGAAGTTTAGTAGTGAGTGCATCAACAATATCAGCCTCAGCTTTAACATTTCTGCTACTTGGAAACAAACTGAGGCATTCCTTAGCCTTCCAGATCTTAGACAAGTTGCAAAAAGAGAATCAATGAATGGCATAATGGTAAATAACTGACAAGATAAAATTGATATTGACTGTAACTCTGTTATGCAATCAAACTTGGATGACATAATGGAAGACTACAGGTATCATTGCAGGTGTTTTATCAAAGAAGTCCAGATGTCAGACTGCTTCATGATGCAAGGAGTCCTTAATATAAATAGAGATGAGGTGACCAGCCAGGATACAAGTGGGAAAAGTCAAGCTCACAATCAATTAATCAAAAATGACAGTTATCATATTAAGAGGTAAGACATGAGATGCAAAACCTTGAAATGCATTATAAAGCATTCAACATTAATAAAGTTGCTGCCATAGTGCTCACAATCAATTAATCAAAAATGACAGCTGTCACATTAAGAGGTAAAATATGAGATACAAAACCTTGAAATGCATTCTAAAGCATTTGACACTAATAAAGTTGTTGCCATGGTATCAAATTTTCATCACAAAAGTTGAAATTCCTTATCTAAGATAATTAAAAAGTTGCACCAGAAAATGTTTTAAAGAAACAGAAAGACATTTTATGATGCCTATCATATAAAAGGCATTTGAAAGAATATATTAATTTGTTTACAGACAACAATATCAAACTCAGAACAGCCTTCTAAACAAAAATATAGGACAAAACACAAGAATCAACACATAATATAAAATTTAAACTTTAGGGATTCAATAGAAAATCGCACAAATGGTAAAAATAGATTATTATGACACAGACGCAGCCTATGCACACAACCATGTACATGCTGATATTGAGTACTTGACTTATTATTCCCCCCAATGTTCAAACACTATCAAGGATACAATGTAGCCTGTGCCCTATCAGTGCATCCATACCCTCTATAGTACTTTGTATGAGAAATATTTTCCCCATTTATATTTTGCATGCTGGCCTTGAAAAATTCAAAAAGGAAAGCAACATGCTAAACAATTATGTCAAGCTTGATAATGCATGGTTCACCAACGTGTGACCAAAAAAATTGCATCTTGCCAACTATTGATAACAATACTGTCATACAAAAATCACAAAGGTTTGTGGCACCTCTGTCCAAGTACTTTTGAAGCCACATTCCAGCTTAGAAACATATATTCTTCAGAATGAATCAAAATGTTTCCCTATAATCCATGAGAACATGATGATAGAAATAAGTGCAGGTAATATTTAGTAATGTTGTGAAATGAAATCATAAATTTTCATGAAACAAGATAAAGCTTAAGAATGCCAATAGACAGGCATGCATTAAAAGAATCAAAGGGAACTCCATCACAGAACACTGATTTCAAATGCATGCTGGATACCGTGGTGGATGTTTAGAGTGTAGAAACATCAGATCAGCACTGCCAATCCTATGCCATAGCATGTTTGTTTACTTACTTCAGAGCAAGAAAGACTTGAAGCTGAGAAGAAGTACTCGCGTGCAGCTTGTATAACAAGATTCTCTGCTTTCTCTAGTGCCAGTGCCACTGAACTTGTACCCTTTAGATAGTTTCGAGCAAGAGAAAATTTCCCAGCTTTCAGCAGTCCTCTGCAAAATTCCATTAACATATACTCAGGGTCAAGAAAGGGAAAGGCTTTCTCTTGAATGCATTGCAGATCCCGCCACATGTTTGCCCAATCATTATCTGATCGGCCTGGTGATCGACGGACAAATTTTGAAAGTATAAGGCGCAGAATTTGCTTCACACCTTTTTCATCTGTATGTGCCTCAAGGAAAAAAGCTATTGGCTTTGGAACCTGAAAGCAACAATTTAAAATTAATGGCACAATAATATAAACATATCAATAGGGAATATAAATGTCGATCTCACACATACTACTATTCAACAATTCCATGCATTATTATAGTTCCAGAAAATCCCAGCAAAAAAGAAAGTTATGGGAAGAAGCATTGTAATGCAACTTGTCTTACTTATGAAAGTAAGGACAACACAAATATCAGTTCAGTCATGATCACACTTTTTTATTCAGAATTCTGGATTAGTTCAGCAATGACCTCCCTTACTGAGCACTAATTGCTAAGCATTCCTTATCCAAGGTACTAAGTAGAAGCAAGCCTAAAACTAAGCTAATCTGTCATGCACTACACAAGGCATGATTATCACTTTGAAGTTTGAACCAATCTATAGGTGGGATATCACACAAACAGTAAAACCAAAAGCTTACTGGTGTATTAGTCTCCATAAACAAAATAATTGACCATGGAATAGAAAATGCAAACCTGATAAAAAGCCAAAAGCCTCCCAGCTTCAATATTCTCTCTTGCAAGTTTAAGCCTTGCTTCAAGGCTTTGATTATGTCCTTCTAAATCTGCAAGGACAAATTCTGTTGATCATACCCAATGTGTAATCCATCACAAAGAAAAGAAAGGAAAAGAAAACAGTCTCAAGTTGCAAACACGCACATAAATGGACAGATTTTGCATGTTCATGTCGTTGTTTGCTAAGCTCCAAAAAAAGTATCTAATACTGAACATTGAGGGACAGATGTCTCAAATAAGGCATTGTTCTTCAAGCAGTGCTACGATTATAATCAAAGCTTCATTCTCTTGCATATTCAAGACAAAGAAGATACCTCAATAAACCTTATTAGCAGATTTATATTAGAATGAAACTTGCAAATGTCTACAGATTAATCTTTACCGGCTTTGCTTATACTCCAAGTTTTGTAAACAAGGGAATTTACCTTTATTCCAATATATCCAACCAGATACCATAGTAGTTCTTGAACTACCACACATCCACTTCAACATCATTCATTTCTTTCAAATCTCTCTCTCTCTCTCTCTCTCTCTGTTTGCACAAGTGTGTGGGTGCCCATCTGTACAAAAGCATGGTACACTGTATGCTAGCATTTCCTTTTCTCATCTACCAATTTATCCAAATTCATCTAAAAAGAAAAAAGTAAAATCTCATTATGGAATAGATGACACAAATGTACCAAATGGATATTACCCTGCTTTTGTGGAAGCTTTGACAATATGGCATCCATGGTATTCCATCTATCTGTAACAGCACACATGTATATGCACTGCAGAGCACAATCTACAACTTCAAACTCATCTCTGAAGAAACCGTTACTTTTCAACTCCTTGCACCCTTCACCAATGACATTCAAGCATATGCCTAATTTATTCTCTGAAGCAAGCTCCCTCAGCCATCTACCCACAAATGACTCACTCTTATGATCTGAAGAAGAATGTTCATCAATAGCTGGATCCAGTGTGACACAAGTTGAGTCATTTAACCTGTTCTGCATATATGGAATTGCAATGTCATGCAACTTTTTAACCACATTTTCTTCTTTGACTTCTTTGAGCATCATCCTGAATTTGTCATAGTCTGATAATTGTTCCCATGAAACAAGACTCATATTGAAACATATTTCAACATCACTCTCATCAGAATAAATAAGCTGGTGTAAATATGAAATATCCTGGTAATACTGCTGCAACTCAAAAATGCCTTTTCGACAAGCAAAATCAATGAGACAAAGGCTGTTGTCCACCTGCCCACTGTAGCAATCAATATCTCTAGCTCTATTTTTATACCATAAACATAGCTCACTAGTTGATGGCCAACGATAACCCAAGCACCTGTAGACAATGGCCTCAGTTCTGCTTTGGATACCAATCTTATGATTCTCAGGTAATCTGTTGATAAAGCTCAACATCTCCCCACATTCAACCCAATCTTCTTCTCTAAGAGCAATCCAAGAGGGAGGAGACTTTCCAGGGAGAAGCTGCCCATATGTTTGAACAGGAACTGTTTCAGGAACAGCAGCCAATACTTGCAAAATTGAAGGAGACAATGAATAAGGATGACGCTTGAAGAGAAGGTTTAAGGCACCAATTTTTCCACTTTCAGCTAGTGTCATGGCAGCTTCACTGAGGCATACACAACGAAATTTACTATATTCCTGCACAGAAAACCTGCGAAAGACTACATTAAGCTGTCAGCCTGTCAGAAACCCAAGAGCCCTGGATTTGTAAACAAAATTACAGTTCCCATAGTTGTCCATGATGATACAAGGGAGATGAAGACTTCTAGTAAACCAGAGTAAATTCAAAGCTACATTTACTCAGTTATGCAAGAAAGCTATGAATTGACAATAACAACTGCAGCAAAGAGTTGTTATAATCACTGATGTTTACCCCAATTTTTGGCTATTTTCTGCTTTCTTTTTCTTGTTTTGTTGGGAGGCATGTTTCTAGGATAAATTGATTTTTTTCATATGTCAAAAAGGCTGATACTCCCACGGTAACAAACCATTCAAAAAATTTATAAAGCCTCTTACAAAAGATTGCGGTCAATTCAAAGCTGTCCAGAACATTTATAGGAACCATGATACGTAATTTATCCTTCTTTTTTCCCTAATTCAAGTATGCAAACACATCAAAAAAATTAGACTAACTTTTAAAGATATCAAAACATTTACATAAACCATTGCCTGGCTGTTTCAACATAAATTATGTCTTAGGTTGACTTTTGATAAAGACTTTGTTTGGAGTGCAAAGGACAAGGAGTAAAAAGAAACTGAAAATTGCATATTGATCATCAATTTCTCATAAAATAGCTTTAGCAGCAAGAGGCCTTAGTACCTGCCCATATTTATCCCTACATATGTCTCCAGCTTGTCTCTGAATTGCAGCAACTGAAGTCTTGCCATACGAAATTCCCAAATTTGATCAGATTCACAATCTTTGAACTTTGAAAAGCTGAACTGCTCAGTTACTTGCAGCCCATATGAAAGCAAGGCTCTTACTGCCCCTTCTGTTGCTCCCACTTTCTCAACACATTCAGAAATTACAAATCCTTGATCCCTAATATTAGACAAAAACAAATTTATCTCATTTGTTCCTTGGACAGAATTCAACCACTGTGATTTAAAAACTTCATCTCTGTCCAAGCCATGACGATCAGCAAAGTCCAAGGCTGCCTCATATCTGTTGTTGTGTATCAAGATATTATACATTTCAGAAACAGATCTCTGTGAAAATGATATCAAGCTCCAACACAACATAGAAACATCATAACAATCACATCCACCTGTGGCCTGCTCTGGATGGCATGGGTCACTTGCTTCCCCATTACAAGTAGAAGAAACTTGTCTCTCTTTAGATGGTCTACTTTCTAGAAGAAATATGCGACCTTCAAGTTGCTGAGCTCTATCCAAAACAGGCATCACACACACATGATTATTCTCTTGGAGTTCTAAGCCAGTAAAAATATTAAACAGGGTGATGATGCCATCCATTTTCACAAGAACAATAATTTGATCAGACCACCAAGTGAAGTCCGTTATATCTACAAAAGTTTTTGGCCCGTTTGATAACTTATTTGTCCCTTGTGTTTCTATCCTTCCTCCACCAACAAAACTAGTAACTGAATGGCTTTCTATATCCAGCTTAAAAATGTGCAAGTGCCCTGTTAGATCTAAGGTGGCAACATACTTGCCTTTGGGTGACATTAGCACCTTTTTATTTGCTAGCTGACCTCTATAATCTTTGGGTTTACAATAAAAGCCTTCAAATTGAATATAGAACAGTGGCTCCAGATATAGGTTCCGGCTCTTACGCCATAGAGAGAGATAGCAGGCTCCTGGAAGAAAGTAATCAGCTAATTAGCATACATCATAATTTCAATACTGGAAGATTTTAAGTCCATAAAATGATATTACAATATTTTCCCCCATTTTCCTCAGAGAATTAATTTGCAATATAATCTTCAAGTTATGCTTAAGATCAAGCATTTGAAATTACAATAGTACCTAGTGCCAGACTTCAACATTTGACACGACATGTCAACAAAGTTGAATCAATCCACACAAAGGAAAACCATGAATAAGGAGATGAATCATATAAAGACGTACCAGAATGCCCGCTGGATGACAGTGATGTCTCAACAGCACCACCAACAAGTAGAAGTAAAGAATGTTGGGGATCATATTCAATGCAGAAAACATCTTTAGGAAAATTTCTCTTAGCATTTAAGTCATTAGCTGATGTTTGTGATATTGAAATTGATGCACTCGGCTTTTGACTGGCCTCAATTTGCTGCAGAGACCCATCAGCTGTAAGACAGATGAAGTTACACCTAAAAAGTTCCTATCAGTTTAATCAGCTCCCAAGCTTCTCTAACTTTTTAGAAAGTGCAAATGAGAGTGCACATATAGACAGTATGAGAACTTGATGACCAATGCCAACCATGAACTCAATATCAAACTAAAAAGTTCTTTTGTGCAGATTGTTTCAAAGGTAGAAGAATGGGGATTTAAGGTTAGAGAGAAAACTTACAAACAAGATCCCTGTGGATCATCAAGATCCGGCATAAGTAGGCCTATTACTGTTGAAGACAAATTCAATTCTTGCTTTGTAATTCTTGATATCTCTTCACCATTTGCTTTAACAAAATAAACTGTACCAGTGGCATCAACAACTCCAAGAACATCAAAACCTTCTGACCAAACTCCACAAGTAAATGTAACAGGCTGGCCACCTAGTAGATAAAACACAAGTCGGAAACAACTCCTTCAGAAATGAAAGACAGGCAGCCAAATAAACAAAAATAGAAGAGCTAAGAATCTATATTGTTGGATAATTGACAGATATGAACTCTCATCAATGTGCATTGATGAGAGCTTATATCCATCAATAAGAAATGCATCCTCGCTAACATGCAAGAAATTGTTGTCACATAGTGTTTTGGTAAACTTGAGATTAAGGATTTGTTGTGGTTATATAGTATTTTGGTAAACATGATTTTTCAATGTCAACTGCTCACAACAGCAAAGCTATGAAATGGCTAATATAGAAATGCACAAAAGAAGCTATAGGTCCTTTATTTAATATTCATGTTATTTCCTAATCAATGACTTAACACATCCCCTTATAATTATCAAAGCAATATAGCTCTAAGGTAATTAATGATTTCACAAGGATAAGAATATGAGAACCCACTTGAAAAAGGTGTTAAACAAGAGTCAATATTTCTGTGAAGCATTGGATCAAACAATATGAAAGTAACCCTTTGTAATTTTTTACCACCCCATTAGATGTACTAGCAGTATTACATTTCACATGCCCATTAAACTAAAACAAAGAGCATTCCTTTAAAATATAAATCTATATATATATATACACACACTACTTTGACCAAGTAACAAACAAAACTTAACCAAAAATTTGAAATTGAAGAGCACACTAATCAAAGAAATTGAAAGAAAAATGGCAATAAATGAGAAAAAATAATCATAAATAAGGAAAAGGAACAAACAAGCAAGAACCTCACTTGTGAAAATCCCATAGGGCTCTTGGTAGTCGTCCTCCTTGTGTAAAATAGTTATCTGATTTTCAGTAGCAACAGCCACATGCTCACCTCTTGGAGAGATAAACAAGGATGCATGCTTCTTGATGGTTGTGGAGTTTCTATGATCCCTCCATTTTTCCTTAAATTGAGTAAAACCTTTGAGGTAACAAGAAAAAGGGAAAGAAGGAAAGAAAGGCATATCAAAATCAAGAGATCAAAAGATAGTAACATGTCAACATTACCACCCAACAAACCCAGGAATACAAAATCATGAGATAGAAACAAAGACAAAGAGATTAACTTAAATTGTATGTGATCATACCTATAAAACAATGGAGATCAACTACACCATTAATTCTTAAAAAAAAAAATAAGTAACAACCAATAAAAACCTCAGCTCATTTATTGAATGAGAACAAAGAAATATAAGAAGATATTACATCACAAAATAGTATATTGATTTTCATTATAATTAATAAACAATTAAAAAACCCCACAATTATCAATCAAGTACAATGAAACTAGCCTTAAACCCCTAAAGACTCATCTAAGGTGGATAGACGAACCCAAAAAAAAAAAAAGAAGGTAAATATATGAAAAGAAGAAAACAAAATTGGATGGATTCAATTTCTTACCTATAAACGATAAAAGGCCCCATTTTTTACCAACTTCATTTGCCTAAATACATGAATAAAAACAATTAGTAATTATTCAGAGAGAGAGAGAGAGAGAGAGGGAGGAAAAGAGAGACATTGAGTCTTAAAAAAAAAAAAACCTTGGTGAAGGATTGAGGAGGGTAATTCGCAACATAAGGCCTGGACGAGGCATGCTGCCGCACCTCATATATCACTTCTCCTACGTTCCCTTCCTCCATTGCTTTATGCGCATGTGTTCTAGAAAGATCTAAATATGAGAAACAATCTTCACAGCCTCCCCTTCAATGAGAACACTGAATATTGAATAATAAAACAGTAAATTCAAATCCATTGAAAACAAATAAATACGAATTTATTATGGCAAATCACAGACTTTTAGCCTTTATCTCCATCTGAAAGCATCTGAAGAAGAACAAATGAGTAGCATATCCCATATCCAAATACCCAAAACTCAACCCTAAGGATTTGTTTGTTTGAAGGAAAATATTTTTCCAGGAATAAATTTTTTATGAACAATATTTATTTTTTGGTGTTTGACAGTAACATTGAAATCTACCAAAAATATTTCTTTTGCATTTGAGGTTGATATAAAGAAAACTTAGATTTCTTACATTCTTTGCCATCCCAACAACAAGAGTGGGTGAAATCTTATTTACATCCTTCGTTAAATCCAAACATTTACCAGGGTTTGATTCTAAATATCCAATCTGGCCTTATTGCTAGACACTCCAAAATTGTCAATGTCTTGCCCTATTCCATCTTTGGATCAGCCATCAACTTAGATTTTGATTTGATGGTTTGAATTTGAAATTATTGGAAGCAAATGCATTGTGAGTTTATGTTAGGATCAAAACTGAGACTTAGGTTTGACTTTGATTGTTGTGGATTGGAGTGGGCAGAGTGTACACCAATCATTGTTGGGTCTATCTAAGGCAAATCCATGGCTATGGGTGGTAGAGGTAATTGGCTCTTGTGGCCTGGCAGTTGTTTCAATGTAGCCAAAAACTGGTTTTGGTTTTTAATGATGGCAATTGTTAAGGCTTTGGTTTGACATTTGTGCATTGATGGTGAAGGTGGATGGGCTCTGGCCATCTCTCTCTTGCACTGATGTGTTAATTTTGGACTGGACAATGACCCCAGCTAGTCAAGAGAAGTCATTTTTCATATTAAAAAAAATAATTATTTTCTTTTGACAAAGCTACATTTTTCAGTTGACCAACTTTTTCAGTCTTGCCAAATGCCAAAAATTAGAGAAAATATTTTCCTAAACATATTTTTTCTGAAACAAGCAACCCTTAATGTTGCACTAAGTCTTTACCTTCAAGTACAATGACATAAATACTTGGACAAAATGTAGCTACATCCAATTCATCATAAGAAGTGGACCAGACAATATATATCCGACAATATTTCTCCGCCCTTATACTAATCATTGAATATCACACGGCTGGTCTAGCCCAGCCCCCCCCCCCCCCCCCCCAAAAAAAAAACCATCCCTCCTAGTAGGCATCTTGACTAAATGAAAATCACTCAACATATACACAAAGGCAAACTAGATAAACAGAACAAAACAATATACATATCTATTTCACAGCCAATGCCACAAATTCTAAAAATAGAACACAAATGATAGAAAGAGAAATAATGACATTTTACTTGACAATAAGAGAATCGATTATTCACTTAGTTATTCTATTGTTCAACTGGTAATCCAGTCAAACAGTATTAGGGTAAATGAAGTAGCAGGGTAGGACAGGGGAAAAGAGAGAGAGAGAGAGAGAGAGAGAGATTGTGCGTGTAGAGAGAATTCATGAATGCCTCAAGGATCAGAATTGGATGCAGCCAAATCAATAAACCCAAGCCACAATAACTCTATAACGATTAAGGGTCTTAAACGATTTACAAATAATATCATCGATGTCGTAAAAGGAGCACACGTCCAACCGCAAAAAGCAAATGAATAACTTCAATCTCAGATTACACAAATCAATATCCTCAGGTGGAAAAGGTTTAACTGTTTTCGCCACCAATCCAATAATCAACAACGACTAACCCTAATATGAAATAAAACAATAATAAATCCAACAAACCATTAAAAATTTTAAAAAACAATATTAAAACCCCCAAAACCCTAACCCTAAATCGAAAAAAGAGCACCTCCAGGCAAGGCAATAATCAAGCGGGATTCACATCAAAATATGATAGGATCTCAGATCCGATTCAAATCAAGACACATAAGAAATAAGGACACACAAAGAGAGAGAGGTAGAGAGAGAGAGAGACACAGAGGGAGAGAGGAGACTTGAAATCCAATCAGCATAAGGACCGTCGCAGGGGACGGGAAGGGGAGGAGGAATCCAGAGCTGCTTCTTCTCTCCTTCTCTCTCTTGATTTTCTTTATTTTCTTTTCTCTCTCCTATTTCTCCTATTTTCTTTTGCTCTTATATAGGGATGGTTAGCTGCGTTGAGTTATGGCCATGTTTGTCTCCACTTCTGGGTTTTATTTTTCGCGCGGGCTTTTCTTGCTGACAATAGACCGCCCATCTCATTCCACCTTTATTAATTTTTCCTCCATACGTATGTATGTATGTGTGTATGATAGAATTCTCGCGGAAATATGATAGAAAGAAGACGAGAAGAATAAAGAAGAAAAAGAATAATTTTATTTATTATATTAAAAATACTTATAATTATTTTTTAATTAGTTAAATTTAATTTATATTAAATATTTTCTTATTAAGTGCAATAATTTGTCAGCTAAATAAATATGCACGCCGTGTAGTATGATTATATTAAGAAATTTATTAATGTAATATAAGTTATAATTTTAAAAAATTATAATATTAAAAATTATTTTTTATTTTTTTAAAAAAAATAAAATTCATATCACCTTAATAAATTTAATGAAATAACTATGAAAAAAATATGTTTGTTACCTAACATGTGATTGACTCTCGTGTAATTAGATTTATAACCATATTTTCTATTGCATTTACTATATATTCTTAGTGGCGATAGTCATATGTTAACCGACGCATGCTTCTTAATAACTGTAAAGTTTCTGTGATCTCTCCATTTTATGTTAATTTGACTAAAATCTTTGTGGACGAAAAGAAGGAAAGAAAGGTATTTCAAAATCAAAAAGATCAAAAGATATTACCGTGTCAACATTACCAACCCCACAAACCTAGGAATACAAAATCATGAGATAAAGAGAAATAGAAAAGGAGAGATTAACCGAAATTGTAAGTGATCACACATATGAAAAAATGTAGATAACGACACCAGTAATTTTCATGAGAAGAAATAACTAATGACCAACAGAAACCTCAACTCATATATTAGATTAGAACAAAGAAGACTCCCAAAACAGTTCATTCAATTTTATTATTATTGACAAACAAAGAAAACTCCCAAAATTATGAATTGACTAAATTGAATCTTGCCTGAAACCCCCTAAAGACTCATCTAAGGTGGACAGAAGTATCCAAAAAAAAAAAAAAGAAACAAAGTGAATAGAATTGGATGAATTCAATTTATTACTTATAAACAATAAAAGTCTCCCCCCCCCCCCTTTTTCAACCAGATTCATTAGCTTTCATGAATAAAAAAAATAGTATTTATTTAGAGAACCAAAAAAAAAAAAGAAAAAGTAATAGAGAAGGAGAGGGGAGGGAGAGATTTCCAGTCAAAAAGAAATATTTTTTGTTGAAGTTAATATGTTAAATATCATGAAAATTTTTCTTAACTTATTATGAAATACTGTTATATCAAATAATTCTATTAACAAAAAAATATTTATTTTAATAAAAATGATACTTTTAAAATAAATTAGAAAACCAACTATAACTATTCTATGGTTTTCGTGTACCTAATTTTGCTATGGTTATTGGCACTTGGCAGAAGATCATTCAGCACCCGGATAAAATAACCAAAACTAATAAAGCAAATGCTGATCAACAGAACTGTTGATTGACGGTGGGACGGCATACTTCCCATGCCCATTCTCTTCAATTTAGAAAAATTTCCACAATAAATCGTGACAGAAATTTTAATTTTATTTCTCTTTTTATTTAAAAAAAAAAAAAAGACGACCCCATCAAGAGGGCCTACACATGTCCACAAAAGATTATCAGGAAAGACCCGCGTTCGAATGCTCAAGCGAAAGACACAAACATTGAGCCCAAAGCTAATACTTCTAAAATCAATTGGCTTGGACTGTTTACTGAGAACTAGATTATATCTGGTAATTATTACCTCCCGTGACTGGTTTCCTAATCACGGGGTTAAAACGTACGAGTTCCAGATCCTGGCCTTCGACATTCATCATTAATGGTTATGGTGCTTCTTGCTTCAAGTCTTGATGATACAAGTTGTTTGACAGTTCCATAAATCGAAAAACAAAATGAGATACTTGCAAGCAAACATAGGATAGCAAGCATTAGATTAAACATTGTCGTTTATTAGCAGCGACAACTCTCACATGTAACGATATCACAGGGCAGCACTCAAAACATAAAATTTGTATGGAAATGCACCTTTACAGAGTAGCGCACACAACTTTATTATAGTCTCCTAAACATGCCCATATTTTTATCCCACAACTTTCCTACCATAAGTTCTGCCAGGTTGGAAGTGCTGAGATGGCCTGAGAAGCACATCCTTAGATTCTCCGGTCCACCGGACACCAGCCCTCATAGGTGGTGGCCGAGGCTGCACCAGAGCCTGCCTGCGAGAATTGATTTCTAGGCTTGAAAATTTATCAGCAGTGTCAGAAACCCCACGTGCAGCTTTATCCCTGGTAATGGCTACTGCCAATCAATTGAATGTCAGCTTAATTACATTGATAATAATTATATAGTCAATTGCATCCAACATTTAACAATAGGCAGCCATTATTCTTGATTTAGAAAAACTGTTAATGTAGCTTGCGGGGAACATGACCTCACCTAAGTCAAGCAACCTAGAATTTAATAGCACAATCACAGCCAAAAAACTTACCAGGGCTTTTCCTTCCTGGTGGACGATATTTTGGTTGCTTAGTAGAGCTCTTCACTGGTTTATGATTCTTATTTCCATCCTTCATCCACAAGCACAGTCAAGCCATTATTAGTAATGCAGATGACATAAAGAAAAGAGCAGATTAAAATTTCCTAACAGAAGACCTCATAGTTTGATTGGACATACAATGATGCTATATCCAAATGAGGGATGACTCAACACAACCCTAAGCTTCACAGTCATTGAATAAAAGTTGATAATAGGTCCACACTAAAAATAATGGGTACTGATATGGACATACCATTTTTTTTTTTCTTTTTTTAACCCAAAGACTAAAACTTCCTTCAAACAAAACAAGCCCCAAGAAACATGAAATATTCAATTATACAGTGACAGAACACAGGATTAGAAGGAACACCGAGGTGAATTTGGTGTCCCAAAAGCAACACAAGTAGACGACAATAAATGAGTAAGCCTACAGCAGATCCTCTTCGGTTAATTATTACTTGTCTTCCTCCATTTTTCTATAGACAATGTCGCCCTTGCAGGAACTTAAAGGAGCCCTATGGCTACCCAGCTCTATTTGGCAAACTTCATCCAATTTTTATTTCCAACGTCTGAATAAATGCATAAGATATGGGCAAAATAAAGAAACCATTATTCCCAGAATAACCACAGAGCAATCCTTTACCTGGTTGACCATATCCAGCTTCCGTTGAACCCCAATTTGATATACAATATGAGCGCAGCAAAATAAATTACATAACATATTCAAATATATTTGACAAATCAGTTCATAAATAAACTTGTCCCTTCAGGTTTCCATCAATCCCATATTTGAAATAAGCATAGCACATACAATACTCTGTGGACACCATGTTCAATCGCAAAGTTAATTTTCTTTTGAAAAAGAGACCCAAAATCACAGTGAAATGCACAAATTTGCCTATTGAAATGTGATGTCCCGTAAAAAAGACAGCTCAATAATCCCAAAATCATTCAAGTTTACACAAACCTGTGCTCAAAGAAGGCTGTAACTTTGGTGAAGGAAATTTATTATCGAGCTTTGAATTAGTCAACGTCCCAGAATATCTTCTAGATTGCTGTTCCAGTGTTCCCTTAGTCCTACCTACAGCACAGAAATTAATCATTTTTTAAATGTACCAATAAATACAAGAATAAAATAAATCTAGCAACAGTTCCAGAGAGAAACAAAGAAAGCAGCTAAAAATAACAAACCAGATGGAGGTGTCCTAGTAGCAGCTGCTCTGGAACGAAGAGATGGTGGAACATAAAAACAACTCTGCAATAAGAAAAAGATATGCCTGATTCAATGACTGGAAATAATGACTTGCACACCACTCCAGCAAAAACTTGAAAGAAATATATTAAAGCACATGAAACTGAAAAATAAGACCAAAAAAACAGTACCTGGAAGAATGGGTGTTGTAAGGCCTCTGCAGCTGTGGGCCGCTTGCAGGGGTCCCAAGCACAAAGCGACTGTAAGTTCAAAGGGAAAGGTTAACTAACAGATAATATCAAGACGAGTGGATAAAGAATGCCTATTATTTATGGCCCAGAGCATGTAAGCAACAAAATATCTGAGAACAGTACTAACCGTAATAAGGTTGATTGCATCATCACTTGCTGATGGTATCAGTATGGAAAGGTGGACAGCAGCAAACTGCAATAACAAAGTTAACAATGGTACACTTTGATCATTCAACCATAATTTGTTACTGTAACTAGAAAGATGCCTATAGTAGCTCTAATGCCTACATATCACAGATCACATGCTGACCAACAGTAATAAAGACAAGCACTCCAGGTTTACAAATCATCGGTAAAACAAAGAGATTTAAATGTGTCTTCGTAGGCATAGAAAAGGAAACAAGCAGATGACCTGTGGAAACTGGTAATTAATAGCCCCTGCAAGATTAAGTCCATCCGCCCAAGAATCCTGTGTTGGACTGCCTATCACACTGCATATCTTGTAGATCTCATCTGCTTCACTGCTCAAGCAAAAATGGCCAGTGAGTAAGCTCTAACTGAAACTATGACAAATCTGAAACAAGGACTCAGACATGTACCTGGCACCAGGGAATAGAGGACGAAGACTGAATAACTCAGCCATAATAGCACCCATTGCCCACATATCTGCAGGCCAAAAAGAAAAAGGGACACATTGTATAAATAGGGCTGCTCAATCATTGAAATATGTCAGGCATAATCATAATCACATTCTCTTGTGCTACTAACCAACTTTAGAACCATATAGGAAAGACTGAAGCAAGACTTCAGGGGCACGATACCTAAAATGTACAGAAAATATGGCTTAGCATGACAAAACAACTTTGATGGTTCCAATAGCAGCAACAACTAGTAAGAAGAAGAAAATGATAACATACCACCGTGTTGAGACATATTCAGTGTAAGGAGGTTGGGAATTGATTTCTCGCGCAAGACCAAAATCAGCAATTTTAATTACATCTTTTGTAACCAACAAGTTCTCTACACAAAATGCCAAGCTATTATAAGTCTCAATGGAGAATAGAAAAAACTGGAAGATTTAAGAGCAGATGCCATTTAGATGACCAAATCTTTGTTGGCCTATGATCTACACAACACCCCCCCCCCCCAAAAAAAAACATAAACACCTTTAATCACAAAGGCAGATGATGACAGAAACTGCTGCTCAAATAATGGTATAGGAAACAAAGGAAAATAAAATGAAGCTCATTACTAGTAAAAAAAGGTAAACACTAAACCCAATGATTTTCAAACTTAAGTCATTGAGGTTCCACTGTGCCATTGATCAAGAATCTGTGTCAAAACTCACATTTAACCATGGTTATCATAAAATAGTTGACCAACATCAAATGAAAATTAGTGTGTCGCATAAATATTCTTTGAAAACCATTGAATTGCCATTATGATTGCAATTACAGACCAAAAGATGGCAAGGTACCTGGCTTAAGATCACGATGAAAATATCCACGATGATGCATGTATGCAAGACCATGAAACACTTGGAAACACCAATTTCTGACTTCAGCTTCTGAGAATAGCTTTTCTCTGTCTTTAATAAGCTGGTAAAGGTTGCATTCCTGGAACAGAAAGGGTGTTCAAACCATATGGCCCCTTTACAATAAGGAAAGGGAACAATATCAAAATATAACAAAGAGTTACCATGTACTCGAAGACAAAATACAAAATATCGTTTTCTCGAATGACTTCCTTGAACTTCACAATATTAGGATGATTCATTTTCCGCAGTGACTGCAGAATGGAGGAGAGTATTCATGAGTAAGGAATAATTAGCAAAGAAAATGGTATAAAAAGAACAGAAAGGATACTACCTTGACTTCCCTCAAATTTATGCACTCTTCATGAATAATATTTTTTCTTCATCTTTTTTATTGCAACCTATTTAATAGCAACATGGAAGCATATCCAATTAAAAGCAGTATAACCAGAAAAAAATTTTACAAAAACCGTCATGCTAGCAAATATAAAAATGAAAATATACTTACAACTTCACCAGACTGCCTATTAATAGCCCGCCAAACACTCCCAAATGTTCCGTCACCAACTTCCTTGATCAACTTGTACCTGCTTTAGGTTGCCTCAATTACGTAATTGATACACAAGACTAAAATTGTGCTAGAAGTTATAAGTAGAGGAAGTTTCACCTCTCCATCTTCTTGTGCAACACAAAGAGAGCTGTTTCTTTATTCAGAAAAAAGGGACAAAAAGGCTATATGACATTTATGGTAGATGATCCTCAGTGAAAATGTCGAGTAGATAAACCACTTTGCTGATCGAAGGTAAACTCCAATTAATTTCCTCAGACAGCAGCCAAGACCACAATACCAAAATGTTTCTGGTGGACAAGCTTCACGGCCTTATTCATAGCCAGATCCACAGCTTTATGATAATAAACAGAATACTGGAGAAAGTAGGTAGTAAAGAACATACTGCCACCAAACAATGATGATTGTTGGAGAAAACAGGACAGACACCCTAAGTTTGAGACAGCAACCCAGGGGCTTCAAAACAAAATATAAAAAGCTACCACATCTACACAATTTATTACTTGTTCAGGTAACTGATGCCTAACACCTCTTAGCTGGACCCATCAGAAGCAAGACAAGGATAGATGACATCTGAAGAGACATGAACTAATGGTTTATCTAATTTTAACTACTACATAAATTTCAATTGATTCATTGCAGAATTCAGCCCTGCATTAGCAACACAAAGTTAGAGAAAAATAAAATGAAACTGATTAAGAGATAGAGCATGACAAAATTGTACCCCAGAAGGC
Source organism: Ceriops zippeliana (assembly GCA_037897445.1). Taxonomy (NCBI): domain Eukaryota; kingdom Viridiplantae; phylum Streptophyta; class Magnoliopsida; order Malpighiales; family Rhizophoraceae; genus Ceriops; species Ceriops zippeliana. The sequence goes on from JBAPLH010000115.1 coordinate 1,449,670, forward strand.
ATGTTCACTTTGACCGGAAGTTGTATCACCAATGCACTGTCACCAAAACAATCTGATATATATATATATATATATATATATATATATATATATATAGAGAGAGAGAGAGAGAGAGAGAGAGAGAGAGAGAGAGGAATGGAAAAATCTAGAGTGAGACATGGTTCAAAGGGAACTAAAGAAGTCAATTATGTGAAGAAGTGCAACAAAGATCCAACACCTGTCTCAGAAAAATTTTGCATCACGTCTCCTACGGTGTTCATAAAAAAGAAACAGACCATTAAGTGCAATTAACAAAGGAAACCAGAAGAAAATCTCCACTGATGAGAAACCGGCAGTCGAGCACTTCTTGCAATGAAAAAACCCGATACTGGTAGCAATTTGACTGGAAGAACACTCCCTCCATATCTCACGAAAAGAAACGAAGTTGTTTAGATCCAAGTCCAGCACAACCTAAGACGAATTTAAAAAACTTAGCTTAAATAAAATATGACCAATGAGAATCAAATCACCAATGTAGAAGCTCATGAATCCAACCAGCCAAGCTGAATATATATGTAAGTGTAATGTCCCAAGAAGGGTGTCCCATTGCATAAGGCTCTCATATTGTGGTGTCAAAAAAAGGTCGCGTGCACGAAGCCTTAACCCTATATTTACAAAGAGGCTATTTCAACAACTCCAAGCTATGACCTCCATGCCACAGTAGATTAATCTTAATGTTGCACCAAGTCTTGACCTTCAGGTACAACAACATAACTACTTGGACAAAATGTAGCTACACCTAATTCATCATAACAAGTGGACCAGACAATGAAAAAAGAAAATATATCCAACAATATTTCTCCACACTTATACTCATTTGATACCAAAAAAAAATAAAAATCCCAGAATATCATGCTGCTGGTCTAGCCCGACCAAAAAAAAGAAAAGAAAAAAGAAAAAATCCCTCCAAGCAGAGCATCTTCCCCAAATGAAAATCATTCAACACATACACAAAGGCAAACTAAATAAACAGAAGGAAACAATATGCATATCTAGTTCACAGCCAATGCCAAAAATTCAAAAAATGGAACACAAGCAGCAGAAAGAGAAATGATATGAAATAATTTAATTTAAACACAAAAAGAGAATATATTATTGAATTAATTATTCCATTGTTCAACTGATAATCCTGTCAAACAGTACTTGGGTTAATGAAGTACTAGGGCAGGACAGGAGAAGAGAGAGATTGTGCGTGTATCTGTGAGAGAGGACTCATGAATGCCTCAAGGATCAGATCAGGATGCATCCAAATCAATAAGCCGAAGCTGCAAGGATTCTATAACGATTAAGGATCTTAAACGATTTACACATAATATCATAGATATCGTCATGAAATGCGCACAGAAAAAAGGAAAAGAATAACCTCAATGCCAGATTGCACAAACCAATATCCACGTGTGGAACAGCCTGAACTGTTTTCGCCAACCACAAACCCTAATTTGAAATAAAACCATAACAAATCCAACAAACCACTAAAAATTTGAAAAAAAAATTAAAAAACCCTGACCCTAACCCCAAATCTAAAAGAGAGCACCTCCGGGCAAGGCAACAATCAAGCGGGATTCACATCAAAATATGATAGGATCTCAGATCCGATTCAAATCAAAACACAGAAGCCAACACGAAAACAAAAACACACAAACATAGTGACAGAGAAAGAGAGAGAGAGAAAGGAGACCTGAAAGCCAATCGGCATAAGAACCGTCGCGGGGGACGGGAAGAGGAGGAATCCAGAGCTGCTTCTTCTCTCCTTCTCTCTCTTGAGTTTCTTTCTTTTTTCTCTCTCTCCTATTTCTCCTATTTTCTTTCCTACTTACTTTCTGTTTTTTTTTTTCCTTCTCTTTTCTCGTTTTTTCTCTCCTATATATGGATGGACGGCTGGCCGGCCCTGTGTTTGGCTGTTTTGTCTTCTCATCTCGGTTTTTTATTTTTCCGTGGTTTCTTTATTATTATTATTATTATTATTTATTGCTTTCTATGTGTGCATCTCTTTAAGGTAGTGCGAAGCAAGAAAAATACCTAATTTTTGTCTCATCCGAGGCCCACCTTTACTTCTTTTATTCACGCCCCCCACGCCCCACCCCACTGCTTATCTGAATCTTCAGTTTTTCTTTTTTTACAGCTAAAAATTTAGAACACAATAATAGGGTAGAAAGATAACGAGAAGAATAAAAAAATTAAAATAAAAAAAAGTTAATAAGAAAAATTCTTCCCTTTTTTTTTTAAGCAAAGTAAAATGTGTGAATATGATTTTATTAAAATGTCTATATAATTTTAAGATAATAATTTCTTATTCTCTTAGTGCACATGTTACCTATAATAAAATATAAAAAAAAAAATTGGTTTGTACATCATCTAATCTAATCGGTACAACAGAGTTTGATTGGCCTAATCTAATCTATTTTGGGTGATTGACAAAGCGATTGAGCAACAATTTCAACGACCTCAGCAAAGCTAGTGCACCAAATGGGGTTTCTTTTTTATCTTGACGTAATTGTAATTGTGAGAATTAAATAGGTACAATAACTCCTTCACATAAATTTTTTTAGGGGAACTAGTCGTTTTTCCCTTCATTTTGGAACCAGTCTAATTTTCTATTCACATTTTTCTCATTTCCCCCTTTTTTCCAAACATAACATTAAGATTAAAATCATATTTGTTAATGTGTCCACATTGATTTTTGAGAAGGTCTTTAAGCTATTTATGAGAATTGAGTTAATTCTCTATTATTGAACTATTTATTGCAGTGGAATTAGGTTTCAAGACATGCAATTTAAAGGGGTCAGAAAAAAATGTGTTTAAGTTGATTTCTAAGAAGATCTTTAAACTGTTTATAAGGATTAGGTGAATTCTTTATTTTTGAATTAACTTTTTGATGGACTTAGAGTTTTATTCTTTATCATTTGACAATTGAAATTCAATTTTTTTTTTAAATTGTAAAATGATTCTTTTAGAAAAATTGTCTGTCTTAGTATCACACTCCCTCTCTCTTTCTTTGTTCTCTTTTTCTCTCCTTCACGTAACTCCTTTTAATTATATAAAATTATAAAAACAATAATTTATTAGTTGAACAAAAATTTAAAAGAAAATGAATAACTATTTATGCACAATTTTGTCATACCTATAGTATGAATTCTGAACCATGTATCTTACCTCATTTTGCCATAAGATCTGCAAATTGATATGCATGTGTTAAGAAGTTAGTTGTAAGCCGTATCATTATTATGAAAGCTTTGGAGATGCATTTGATGTCATGAGTCACGAGGAAGTTCAAATTCCACTCAGATCGTCGGCTTATGAAATATTGATTGATACTCTATGTGACGTTCGTGAATCTAATCTGGTGTCCGCTCTTTTTCTTCAAATGTTGGAGCTTGGCCATGAAGTGCGCGCACAGTATGCATTTGTTTTCTATGCGATCCTTTATAATTCCCTTTTATTTTGCATCTTCCCGTCAGTTTTGCAATCTTCACATTTGCATTTGTTAAGGTGAGGCGTGTCGATGTTGTTGTCTCCTTATTGGATGAGATGAACATCAATAACTCTTTAATGTAGACATTTTTCTTAACTTTGTTCGTACATACACTTGGTGAGATGGGTAAGATTGATATGACTTAGAATTCTTTCAGGAAAGCACATGATTTAGTGCACTAGTACTATCTATCATACGATGGTATTCTCTTGAATTGTTTAAAATTATAAAAATATTTATTAAAAATATACAATAAAAATAAAATTTTAATTTTAAGTGTATATTAATTATTTAATAAATATAAATATAAATTAATTTAAAAGACAAAATTATTACTAAATATTTTTTTTCATAACTATTGGTGAATTGTAAACTATTACTATATAAGTTTCTAATTTTTAAAAGTAATCTATACAAATAACTCTTAAATTTTACAACATTCAAAGACCTTTTAAAGGAAAGAGATTAGTACTAATATGTTATAACAGAGCATTTATATACAATTTTAATTTAGAACTCTATTAAAGAGATTTAAGGGAATATTTAATAAATTACACTTCAATTTTTATAAATTTTAAATATTATATACTTGACTTTATATATATATATATAATTAAAAATGACTTGATCTTTATTTTATATTTTTTCAATTATTTTTATATATATGCTTTTCGATTATGGGTAGATTAATCTGTTTATTTTATTGCATTTATCTCTAGTTTCATGTAACTCTTTTGAGTGAATTAGTTTAATTTGAGATTTCAAACTTATTTTTTTTTTCCATCTTTTTCAGGGGTAGATCTCCGATCTTTTAAAGTTTGTGAACCCAGATCATTGAATTATAAGGCCAAGAATGCCTTTTATCCTTTCAATGTCATTATGATTATTATTGGGTTTCAGTATTTGAGGTAATTCTATCTTGTTTTCACTGTACAAGTAGATTTTGTCTGAGTAATATCTTTGTTTAGTGCAGTTAAAGATTCAATATGATCCTTCATTATCTTATAATGAAGACAATTTGAGATCAAACGGACTAAATGATATGTTTTGAGAGAACTTTGAACACTCTTAGAGGGGAGCCATCGAAGAAAAAGATAGAGAACCAAGGATAAAAGCTTTTGTGAGACTAGATCTGAAGAACTAAGAATCAATAACAAAAATGTGTCTTCAAAATCAAAAGTAAAATACATATGTGCAGAAGATGGATGAGAAGGCTAAGATTAATGAATCAATTGGAATTTAATGGTGCATAGATAGTGATAATGAGAAAAAACACGGTAAGAGGTTGATAAGAAAATATAGATAACCTATTAGAACAATATAGAACATGAAGTTAGAAAATGATGGCAATGGCCCTTTGAAAGGCTTTTTATTTTAAGGCTAATGTAAAGGGAAAGCAGAACTGCACCCGTTTATAGAAGGCTTCTTTATTATTTTGTGGTTCAACTCTAGTTTAACTGGGACTTGGTTTAGGTTTTTAGAATTAGCCATGTCTTTTTTTCATATCTAGTTTCTTGTTTAAAATTGTAGGTGGAATATGAAGATTATTCTCAGAGTCAGATGCAGATAGTATTGTCAAAGGCTCCAACTGCGGCCCTTCCTTTAACTTGTAGGCCTAGCTTTGGAGTTGCTTAGTCAACCAAGGATAAATTTAAGGTAGTTATTGCAAAGGTTCTAATTTTCTCTTGCTTTAGACTTGTTCTCATTGAACTGCTTCCAAATTCTGTCATCACTTAACATTTGAAGCATACTTTACGAACTGGGTAAAATAATAAAATTTCACAAACATGTGTGCACATGGACACTCGACACAGACATGCAAACACAGGCATAAAGACAATAACAATAACACTGCCTTAATCTCAAATTTAATTTATACATAAAGATGCATGTATTTAATTTTTTTGAAGTCTTCTGCTTTGCCTATAATCCTCATAATATTGTGTTCTTATTTATATTCTATCAGGTTAATGAAACTTATGATTACTGGTATATGTCTGGAATTTCCAAAGTGAACTTATACCCTGATGGCTTTTTAGTTGTCAAGCCAAAGGTCCATTGTCAATTAAGATCATAAGACAATATTTCTTCTTGTGAGTGGAGCATTTTATTCTCAACTCTGAATTATCTTTTGTTTTTTTGGGTATTCCCTTGTTCAGGGAGGATATTCTGTAGTATTGATTTAGTAGCTATTTGTCACGGCCCCATCTAATTGATGGCCCAAAGACTTGACTATTACCTTCTGCATAAGCGCTTAGGGAAGCGCTTCGCTTATGTAAGCACTTAGGTATTCTCTTTTATAAATATTTAAGATATTTTAGATTTAGAAAAATTGTAGTCACACATTGAGGAGGTAGAACCACTATAAATGCCCTCACTCCCCTCATTTGTAAAGCATGCATCCTTTTATTCAATACAAGTTCACTTGCAAAGCTCTTGTGTTCTCTCTCTCTCTAACTCTCTCAAGTTCTTCTTGTTCGGTTACTTGCCTCGTACAAGTTTTCCGTTGGTTCGCTTAAACTTTTCAAGACTTACTAGCATTTTCTCTCGCAAAATCAACTAGGTGCCATACGGGTTAGCACGTCCAAGCCTAACTTCGTGACAGGTGGTATCAGAGTCTGGTTATCCTAGTCCCTACTCTATTCTTGTTTGAGTTGCAAATATGGCAGGTGAGGAAGGATTTGTTGAGACCGTTTTCGATAAGCAACAAATGGAGCAAGAAACTCATGGACATGAGGAGCAATATGCCCTAACCAAATGTGGCAAGTCTAAGGTTCCAGCTAAGGAGACCATGGACTCATGTGTTGGTAACTTGGAGAGGAACGTCCTTGACATAAACTCCTTTGTAGGAGATCTCAGTGATCAAGTCGATAACTTGATCCATGAGAATGTGAAGATCATGCGGGTTGCCAAACTTATGATCGAAGAGTATGGCTACTCGTTCAAGGGAGAGATACACTCCCTCAATCAAGGTATATCCAACTTTCGTGAGTTTGTTGAAGGAGAGATTCATGCCCTTCGTAGGGAGATGGAGTCCTTTCATCGAAACAACTCACTTGCTAGTACGGTTGCCACTACTAGCACTTTCATTGCGGTATATGGCTTGAAGGTTTCGAAGCCTGCCATGTACAACGACATACGGAATGCCACTACCGTGGAAAACTTTCTGTTTGGCCTTAAGCAATACTTCGAGGCCATAGGGTTATCTATGATCTAGCCAGGATAGGAAACGCCCCAATCTTTCTAAGAGATGCTGCCCAACTCTGGTGGATACGGAAGCACTCTGAGTGGGAGAAAGGGCTTATGCATCATCGACACTTAAGAACAATTTAAGGCTGAAGTATGTAGGTACTTCGTCCCTCACAATGCAAACAGTGAAGCGAGAAGGAAGTTGCGACGCCTATGTCAGATAGGTAGTATTTCTGACTACATTAAAGAATTTACTACCTTCATACTTGAAATCGAAATGTCCGATAGGGAGCTGCCCTTTTACTTCAAAGACGGCTTGAATGATTGGGCAAGAGTAGAGCTGGAGAGGCGAAATGTGTAAACCTTAGATGCTATTATTGCTGCTGTGGAAACTTTCGTCGACTACTTTGCTCACTCCAAGAGTGAGAAGCCGAACTTTGGTAAAAGTGAGGGAGAGGAGATCAGGCAAAAGAAGCAGGACTCTGGTCGCAACGAGGGTGGACAACAAAGGCCCTTAAATGATCGCTCCTAACATGAGAAGAAGTCTGAAGGTAAGCACAACTCGATTAATCCTTCTAGACTTTGTTTTATTTGTGATGGACCACATTAGGTAAAAGACTGCCCCAAACACAAAACAATGAATGAGATGATGGTGGCATTCGACCTAGAAAAGGCCGACGAAGAAGTCCAAGCGGACATGGGATCTATCTAACGATTGGGTAATCTCTCGAAGCGTCTCTCTCCAACAGTTGCCAAGGAAAAGGACTGTTGTATGCTGATCTTGCCATCGAAGGCAGATCAGCTAGTGCGATACTGGATACAGGGACAACGCATAACTTCATGGATGCAGAAGAGGCCAAACATCTAGGCCTCAAACTAACGAAGGAAAACGGCACCATCAAAGTGGTGAACTCGGAAGCAAGGCCTGTCTAAGGCATGGCAAACAGAATTGCTGTCTAGATCGGTGAAATGACGGGTAAGTTAAACTTTACTATCGTTCCCATGGATGATTTCAAAATGGTGTTAGGTTTTGCATTCTTTTGCGGAGCTTTAGCTTTCCTTGTCCCTGCTACACATTCTCTTATGGTTGTTGACAACCATAAGATTCGTGTAGTCCCCTCAAAGCGTAAGGAGAGATCTCAACCATCGATGATGCCGACCTTGCAATTTAAGCGGGATCTCAAGTCAGATGAACTGAGCAAGCACCTCTAGAGTCACTGAATTGAGGAAGCAACTCCACGATCTGATCGATTCGGGCTACATTCGACCATCGAAAACCCTATTTGGTGCCCCAATCCTCTTTCAAAAGAAGAAGGATGGATTGTTTTGCATGTGTATTAACTACCAAGCCTTGAATAAGGTTACTATCAAGAATAAGTATCCCATACCCCTAATCTTTTCGACCAACTTGGGAAGGCAAGGTACTTCACCAATTTAGCCACTACCCACTCCCGAGAAGCCGTGGGAAAAGTGTCTCAATGGATTTTATTGTGACTTTACCAAAGTCAGAAGGATGCAGAAGCATTATGGTTGTAGTTGATCGGTTCAGCAAGTATGACACCTTTATTCCAGCCCCTACTGATTGCAAGGTGGACAAAGCTACTCACTTGTTCTTCAAGAGCATCATTAGTGACAGAGACCCCCGCTTTACAGGTAAATTTTGGCACAAGCTGTTCAAATTACTGGGAACCGAGTTGAATTTCTCGACAAGCTTCCATCCTCAAATCGATGGGCATACTGAACGAGTCAATGCCTTGCTCGAACAATACTTGAGGCACTATATTAGTGCTCACCAACAAGATTAGGCGAAACTACTCAATGCTATCCAATTCTTATACAACCTTTAGAGGAGTGAGGCCACAAACAAGTACGTTTGAGGGTGTTATGGGACAACAACCGCTAACACTAAGTGCTATTGCCTCTCTCTACACTGGATCCGTCTGCCTTTAAGTTTGCAAATGAATGACACAAGGAAGTGGATATAACGAGGGCTTGCCTTGACAAAGCGACAAAGAAGATGAAGAAATGGGCTGATACTAAGCGACGCCCAAAGGACTATACTGCGGGAGACATGGTAATGGTGAAGTTGCTGCCCAACTAATTCAAGTATCTACTCAAGGTACATAAGGGCTTAGTACGGAAGTACGAAGGACCATTCCCTATCATCAAGCATGTGGGGAAGGCCGCTTATCAAATCTAACTCCCTCCAAAGTTGAAGATCTATAACGTTTTCCATGTAAGTCTTTTGAAGCCTTTCTATAGAGACGAAGAGGATCAAAGCTGAAACGAGTCAAAGTGTACACCAATGGCTGTGGTCACCAAATTCAACAAGGAGGTGGAATGTATCCTTGCTGACCGAGTGATCCGGAGAAGGGGAGTTCCCAATTATACTAAGTTACTTAGTAAAATGGAAGGCTCTACCAAACCACAAGGCTAGTTGGGAATGAGAAGACCAGCTTTAGCAATTTACCAATCACATTGGGTAATTTAAGGCTGAAAATGCGACAAGGATGTCACGACCTATCCAATTGATGGACGCCTAACCCAATTGATGGCCCAAAGACTTGGCTATTACCTTCTGTATAATCGCTTAGGTGAGCACTTCACTTAGGTATTCTATTTTGTAAATATCTAAGATATTTTAAATTTAGAAAAATTGTAGTCACACATTGAGGAGGTAAAACCACTATAAATACCTCCACTCCTCTCATTTGTAAAGCACACATCTTTTCATTTAATACAAGTTCACTTGCAAAGCTCTTGTGTTCTCTTTCTCTTTAGCTCTCTCAAGTTCTTCTTGTTCGGTTACTTGCCTTCCACAAGTCTTCCGCTGGTTCACTCAAACTCTTCAAGGCTTACTTAGCGTCTTTTCTCGCAAGATCGACTAAGTGCCGCACGAGTTAGCAAGTCCAAAGCACGTCCAAGCCTAACTCCGTGACATATTGCTACTTAACAAACAAGGAAAAAGAAAAAACAAAAATGAATAGAGAAGATTAAGGTTGCAAGAGTTTTGTGTTATTCACTAATACTTAGATGCCTACACTTGTTCCATAATTATGAATATGTCTTGATTTTGCCACATGACGTTTTGCAATATAGTTATTTCTTACTAATTTTTTCATGATAATTTCATGCTTGTTGGAACATGTATTAGGTGGATTTGATTAATGCTTTTCAGTAAGGTTCATATTCATTTGTTTGCTAAAATGTGGATGCTGCGAAGCTCACTACTTTTACAAAATTCCAAAAACAGTATTTAAGGAAGAGATTTAGGAATTAGCTTTAGGGATTATTTTGAATTATTGACTAATTAGTTATTTCTTTCTACTTCAGTTATTAAGGTTAGTATTTCTATACAAGTTTTGGAAGATATGGGCTCTTATTGATTATTGAAAAATTGCTTTAGCGTTATCCTCCCAAGTTTTTCTCTCTTCACTTTAATCTCATGTGTTTTCTCTCCTTTCTACCCTCTCTACCTCTATTTCCGCTTTTTCTCTGGCCTAGCCCATATCATTTCCACTCCTACTTAATTGGAGGTGCCCAATAAATAATCAGACTGCAAGCAACAATCACCTACAGATTAGTTGCGTTTCACTGACTTTAGGATATAAATTTGCCAGAACATTTTCTCTCATTTCCTCTATGGAGACAATATTTCTGCTGATCTTAAAAGGTCTAATGTCTCTACTAATCTAATAAGTGAAAATGACGCTCTGCCAATCCATAGAAGTGTGGTAAAAAATTAAAAAATGATCTTGCTGCTGCAACAACAAAGGTGTGTTTGAGCACTATACTTTATGAAGTGAGTAATGCTAGGGGCACTAAGACTTCAATGAGAGTTCTATATGAGAAGTGACGTGGTCCAATCAGTTTTTGTCTTGCTCATGGGTTCCACCACTTGACATGATGTGTTCTGATTTATGTCATTTAGTGGAAAAATAGCATAACTTTTACCATCCCTAACATTACCCTTCTTGAAACTAAGAACAAATCCCATTGCCTTTTTTGGTTTTCCTTTTCATTGCCCAGAGGGTTCACTTTGTTAGAGTTTAATAAATGATCCATTGTGAGGCATCACCTAGCTTAAATCCATTGTGAGGCATCACCTAGCTTAAACTCTTGGGTTGAATAGTTTGTTGACATGACATTAGAGCTTTTATGACCCAGAGATCATGTGTTTAAATTACACTGCTCTCACATTTAATTGTGAATTTCTAAGGCCCAAGAGAGGGCCTTGTTTGTTTATGCTTTCATGTAAGGGGGCTTTTTGATTAAATGGTTTCTTGATGTGCTTTTTTTTTTTTCAAGTGGAATGAGATGATGAACTAGGAGATGAGAGTAGATGAAACATGGAATTATAATGCCATAAATTCACAGGAAATTAGGCACTATAGAGATTCAAAGTTTATGTTTGAATAGAGATGGTTGGTTGAAATGTTCTGAAAAGATAGCAGATAAAGGATTCTTCTGCTGCTAATCTTACTTCTTGGATATTTGCACAATAGTGGTGTAGATGGTAACATAGGAGGTCATTTGTCCATGCAGAGGCATTTTTCTTAAACTGTTGCCATTATTGTCTCTCAAGCTACACGAATAAACTGAAGGCAATACATCATTCTCTATGTAGTTGCAAGTCCTTTTGTTATTGAATTGGAAGGTTTTCATCTTCAATGAATCAAATGCATAAAGTTATGCATTTGCATTTCAATTTGTGACTTTCTTACTGGTCTAATTATTTGTGGCTTTGATATGGACAGGTTAAGAGTTCTTACACTTGCATTTTATCCACACAAAGGGAAAAACTAATTATTGGAGATGGGAAATAGTAGCTAGAGTCATTTCTTGTTTTTTGACTTCTGTGATTTCCATAAGCTTTATAGGAATCCTGCAGCTCGTGAACTCGTGGTTGACTCAGACCTGTGCAGCAAGGATGGTAGCTCGGGCTATAAGTATGGTCTTCTTGAAGTGTGCTTGTTTTTTAGTGGCATACATATCTTTTATGGGTTGGTTGATGATCTAATTTGGGACAAGAATTGGTCTACCTGAGATCTACAGAGTATATAATTATTAGTAAGCATTATTTGTATGTGCCGCATCCTTTTGTTCTGTTTGTGAATCTGGGCTATCCAAATCTGGAACAAAAGTGTCATAATGTAAAATAAAATGTATGTGGAACAACTGATACACATAGCTGAGAAAACAGTCGGCAGAAAAGATAGAAAAACCATAAACAACTGGCAGAGAACAAAAAATCTGAAACGGTACACCAACACGCCCACACATGCCCAAAGAAGAGTGAACGGTTGAATGGCAGAAAGAGGAGTCGATGGCAGAACAGGGCTGGATGGTAGAAAGAGGAGTCGATGGTAGAATAAGGGCGAGACGGCAGAACGAAGAACAGACAAAGAAATATAAACCACCAACAAAAAAGAGGAAAAAAAAAAAGAGATACGGTTGAAGAAGAGTGATCGGCAAAATAAAGAGCCACCACTAAAAAGAAAGATCCGATTAGACAGTGAGAGAGATTCGGTTAGACGGTGAGAGAAATTCGGTTGGAAGGTGAGAGAGATCCAGTTAGATGGTGGGAAGGAGAAAAGAAAGAAAACTTAAGGTGGCCAAATAGGGGTGGACGACCGAAGAAGAGTGACCGGCAAAAAGGGTAGAAAATCCGATATAGTTAAAGAAGTATGAATGGACGAGGAGAGTAAATCTGGTATACGTGAGACTTGAGTACAACAAAGCGGGTGCAGATTTGAAACATGAGTTCAGAACGTGCGTCGGCATAAGACCAGAACGTGTGATGATGTGAGACCAAAACGTGCGATAGCATGAGACCAAGATGTGAAATGACAGACTAGAAGTGTAAGTGCAAGTCGTGAGACAGTGAAAGTAGGAGTTGTATGAAACAACATAAAGAAGGAATTCGGTAAAGTATTAAAAAGAACTTAACGTATTTTCAGATTTTTTTCAAAAGAGGTTAGAAAGTGTTGGGGTGGACTTCTAAGCGGCAGTAAGGTATCCTATTCAATTCAACAGAGGTAAGACAAGCTAAAAGAAGGGTAGACATAGTAAGTGACACTCTTTGTATTGTACTTACTTTGTATTTGCAATAGTAAAAGGAATAAAGGATTAAGACATTCATTGTAACTATATTATGAATATTGGGAGTACCACACTATTATTCTTAAGTATAGTGGATTGTCTCGGTAGAGGAAAAGTCTCTACCACTGTGGACGTACATCACACTGACGAAATCATATAAATCTCTTGTGTCCTTACTTTGATTTACATTCTGTATTTTCAATTGAATTGTGAACGCAGTTAAAGTATCATCAAACCCATAACCTAAAAAAGACCTAATCAAGAATATCCAATTTGTCTAATAGGCAATGTGTCTAAAAGGTGACTTTGGGAACTATTGTGATTAGTAGGTAACAATAAATCTACCTTAGTCGAATCTGAGAAAAAGTTCGCTTTTGAGAAGAGTTTGATGTTGTTTATATACTTGCGTATTGACGAGAGCTAAAGTATTAAATAAGTATAATATTTTGACTTAAATTATCAGAGTGTGTTTTTAAGAGGTATGATATTGATTCACTCTCATTCTCAATATTACAGACTAGCAGATCTTAAGGTGAAATTGAGAACTTTATAAACAAATTAAGATATTATTAGTATACATGGATAAGATAAGAATATTATGGTTACCATGCCAAAAAAGGAAAAAAGTAGGGTCATGTTGTTTAAGAACACCTACAAATGATGACAATAAGCTATTTATGCATTAGCCATCAGCTAATTTAAGTTACAATTACTAACTACAAACAATAAAAGTGATTCCCATTTCAAAATCTTTTAAGAGATTCAAAGTCCCTTTATGTCATCATTAATTTAGTTTTTTATATAAATACAAACATACTTTTGCTAAGCCCTCATCACTTTTGTCTTTCCTAATTAAGTTAAGGCTTTCGAGTTTGCATAGTTAACTTAAAAGGCAAATTTTATCAAGCATTTGAGATTATCTACGTATCCAACAATTTCATAACTAAATAATATGCATAAATACAAATACAAAAGGATTTTTTTTCAAAAACTATAAAAAGTTATTAGATTTATAATTGAAACATTGACATAACTCCTTCGCGCAAGTGTACAAATTAAAATATAGTACAAGTTAGTTTATTTATATAAATTCCAAACTAATTTTTCTTAAACCAAAAGAAACAAAGAAAAGCTCTTTATTTTAAATATCATTCATCAATAATCAAGAATTTCCTCACAAATATCTTTTCTTTTTTATGAAACAACTTTTAATTTTATATAACTATAGGAAACCTAAATCTATTCTTAATTAGAACAGTTAAAAATTTGCATCTTTCGGTGTTATTCTTACCATAAAAATCTACATATGGGGAACATTGATCCTCCATTTGGTTACTAAGAAAATGGAAGAAAGAGGATGAAAAATGAGGGAAAAAATATGTCAGGCGTCACCAATTTTAAGTTTAGTATCAATTAAATTCAAATAGTGCCAAAAAGGATAAAGGCAAGAAGTTAAAGAAGAGAATAAGGGAACATTTATGAACCTAAAAGTCTTGTTGAAACTATGAAAAAAAATAAACTAAATTTCATAGCAGTTCTCACAAGAATCTTCAATTGGCTGGTAAATTAAATTTAAGTTCACTTAATTGCACTAATTCTTGGACTTTTTATGACTTTTCTTATTAAGAAATTGCCAAATGCACTCTGTTTATAAGTGAGACATCGATGGGATTTTAATAAAAATAGAACATCGTAAATGGTTATAATCAGAAAACTAATAACTTGTTATAGTGTGACACATAGGATGTGTTTACATGTTAATGAGAAAGTTGCTCTTTCAATCCATTGTATGAAAAGTCCATATTTTATTCTTGGGGCTCCTACATTGTTATTTAAAACTACTATTTATTACTATATAAACTACTTGGATTTAAAATTTAAAATTGCTGTTTTTAACCATATAAATTGTATCGGTTTAGAACTTATATGTTATTTCAAATCATTGTCTTTGAACATATATCATGGTAATTTGAAACCAATCGCTGCGTAAAGATTGTAATAGTCACACTTTATAAATATTTTTTTTATGCAACAATTATAACTATTACCTTAATATTTTATAACAAAGATTTCAAATCATTACTTGTTATTATAAATCATTTAGGTTATAATGCACCTACTGTATAATCTAATAATAGAAAAGGTTGACTTTTAGTTTCAACAATGAGAGTTCATATTTTGACACCAACCAACCAAAAACAAAAAAATGAAAAAACATGCATGCATGCATGTAATTTTATGTGCACATAGTATAGAATATTTGGTGTCATGCATCTCCCAAAAAATTAAGATGCAACTCTTTTAATATTATAAATCCCCCCTTTTTAAAAGAAAAAAAATGTTGCGTTCTCTTCTTGATGGGTGAAAAAATGAGGTTACGATATGTTATTTTATTTGCAGATAATGTGTTTGTACTTTTATGCTTTGATAATTACTTTTCTTCTTGGAGCAAATAGCGATAAAGAATTCTATCCTTTATATCTTGCTTACAAAATATAATGCATATGTACATTTTTTGAGGTTAAGCTAAGGTAGAAAATCTCTATAGAAATGAGGTTTACAACTTTTTTCTTCCTTATCATTGGGAGAACTATAATGGCATAAAGTCGAATGATCATATATAATAATTATAAAAAAAATAATTATAATAAGAATTATGTATTTTGGCCATAATAGATCAACTTAAGGAATGTAAAACTCATGACCCTGAGCTACCCTTAAAATGTAAAAACTCACTCTTTTTAATAACTTATAGTTTAATAACTCTTTTGATGAACCAAATGAATAATAATAATAAATAAATAAATCTCAATTACAACCAAATGCATAATAAGGTTATATTAGGCATATCAAACTTTTATTTGGTCATGCCACAAAATTGTTTATCCCAATTAAAGAAGGACATTTTAAAGAGGAAAGGAAAAACAAGGAAAAAATAGAAGAAGAAGAAGAAGAAAGAACCCTTTGGTTGTGACTAAAAGGGATGGCCATTCAGGTCAAATGAGTATTGTGAAATTGTAGAAATGGACAATCAAAAAGGTAGGAATGGCAAAGAGTAGCATCATCCCAATTTTTGTTTTTATTTTATAATTAGTTTTCAATCTTGTCCCTGTTTTCAATGGAAAAAGAGTTTATAATATCATCTTTATCCTAATAGAAATTTGGATATTCATCCCATTCTGTCCCATTTTTCAAGTGAAAAATAATAATTTTTAAAGTCAATTATCAAATTTCAAAATATTGAGTCAACCACTCATTTAAATATAAAAGACTTAATTATTATTTCAAAGTTCAATTTACTTTTCATATTTATCTTCAAATATAAGATAATAAGTATAAAAAAAAAGATTTATAACATTATTAAATACATTATATAAAAGATAAAATTGTAATATAATAATTCAATACTGGTTTTAAAGTTAGAATCGAGATAAAAAAAATATAAATATCTAGTCCATTTCTATCCTGAATTAAACATTTAGAAATCATGGTACATATTCTCGATTCTTGATCAATTTCTTTTGACCTCATTTCTATCGGACGGATCCTTGTAAGAGCATAGACCATTATCATCCCTATTAAAAAGGTCATAAGTGATATGATTTATTCACTTTTGCAATGAAGGAAAGAGACAAAATTGTTCTTTTGCCCATCACTTAAATATAGCTCTAATTGAAATGCAACTTCAAATTCCCAGCACAATCAAAATAAAACAAAATCTGAAGTATATTAACATCATTATGATTCATAATACTTGTAAGGGAGGGGGGAGAATTGAAGACGGAAGAAAATGTTCAAAGAAGAAGAAAAGAAAAACAAATGCCCCATTAATTGATGAAACAAAAGTGGAAAGAAATGCCCACTAAGATTTGGTTAATGATTTTCATTGACTCTTAAATAGGGAAGTTAATGTAAAAAGCGTAGAATTAAAATAATTTAAAACAAGAGAGCAGTTGAATCGCTATCGAAAACAGTGCTTTATAATGCGTTATATATGTTTTCTTAATTGAAATCTTGGAAAGTTAAAATTGAATTATAAAATAATGATCTAATAGGATATTTTTTTTTGTCCTTCCATGGAATTTAAAATCAATACCTCGAATAATATTTTCTTTGTACTATCTAATCAAGGATAAATTCTAGTATAATAGTTAAATTTTTCTATTATTACGTATAAATCATAAATTTGAATCATGAAAATAATGTTTTTTTTAGTATATTTGATCATTCTTTAGATCTTAAAATATTGCAATCACAAGGACGATTTAAACAAACAATCAAATTTATCTCTCAAATATATTTTCAATCTAGAATCCCGATTAGTATCCCTTTAAACTTAGTTCTACGGCGGTGCAATCACTGAAAACCTGAAATAATTCGGAGACATTATCCTTGTTATGCATGATTTCTCAGGCGTGAATCTCCACATCTATTGCTTGCCCACCTCCAACCTCCCAGAGGTTGATGAATCATTATCTGTGTATTTGGCATTCAAAGAACTTGCCTTTTGAGCCATAACCGGGATTGTGGAAGCGCTGGTGCAGAAATCCCAAGAACAATTGCGGAAACATTAGCCTTCACAAGCTGCATTACGTCATAGATAGCCATTGTTGCACTAAGACAACAATGGTAAAACTAGATCATCAATGAAATGATGAAGCAAAATAATGCAAGAAAATAGAAATCTTGTTCCTGCATCAAACGTCATGACATGAAGAAGACATAAAAAAATGACTAAGAGCATCAAGTGTTGAACAATGAGCTTCTGCCAACTCTTAATGGTTAATTGGTTATTGATTTCTAGAGTTCATAAATGACACGAAATAGAAGAATGCACCTAATAATAGCCTGCAACGAAGAACAACGCTAATAACCTTTGAGCCTTTCCACTGATAATCTATTAAATTAAATACTTTTTTTTTTTGGTTACATAATACTTTTATCACCTTTACAATGATCAAATGGTTGATCTTTTCCCATAACAACACAATATCATAATCAAGGACTCTTGCAAATGCATCTACAAACATCATCACTCATGACAGATTGTCATCACAACAGTGATTCTATTTTTCAATCCATTTTGCCACCAATCTTTTGGAAAAGACTTCAACTTAAAACACTTCCAGTCTTGCACCCGGGACTTGTATCTTTTCAGACAAAAGTCCGAAGAAAGAAGCATTCTGGATCTCATCCACATGGTATTATAGTTATTGCAGTGATAGTGCTAATAACGCATGAACAAGAGATAGTTTTACTTTAAACTATTATATGAAGTCCAAGATACTTTTAATGCACTTACAATTCAATGTCAACTCTTTTTAAAAAACTGCATTGTTCACACAACCACGTACTGGTTACTCTACGGTGGCATCTCCGGCATTCTGGCAACAATAGACCAATCTATGAGCCGGAGAATAAGAAACTATTCGTGGCAGCGAACATGTTAGTTTTGTAGTTTGGACTCCATTTCCAACCTCACTTGTAGCGCGGCGGACTCCTCCCAAATGTTCTCCAGCAAGTCGCCAGACAACTCCTTGGTTATCGTGCAAGAAAGAGCGAGCAAGCGACATAAATTTGCAGAAATGACGACTGGGGTTGGATCAAACAACATCATCGAGAGAATTGGTTTCTGGGGTTGAGCCACGGGCATACAGTTGGTTGATTGTGGGTCTCTGATAGATGGTTTACTCATCGGCGTAAAATTAAATTTACGTGTTTTTTTCTTTAAACAAAAAAAAAAAAAAGCTTTGAAGGGTTCTTTTCTTTTCTTTTTTTTCTTCTGAACTTTCATTTATATTCAAATGAGAAATTAATTGTTCAGAACCCAATATTTTGTTGTATAGTTGGACCGAAATTTCCACTTGATTCTATTGTCAAAAAATGGCTTGAAATGTGTTCTATTTTTCTAAAATTTTGATTGAAATTATGGTTAAAAAGCGAAGTATTTTAATTGTCTATTTTGGGTTTCGCTTGGAATTCTGCAAAGTTTTCTTGCCTTTCAGCCAGTGCCATGTCAAATGTGTATTATTTGTTGATAGAAATTTAAGACATAGTAAAACTAATTGAAAAACTATTCGTACAGAAAACAAAAGGAAAAGATTGAGTTCTGTGAATGTTGCCATAGTGTTTAAGGAATTAACTCGCATATAGGACCCAATTTTTGCCTACACAAGGATCACTTTGCCATTAAATTTTGTCCTTTGATGCCTTGTAAGAACGTAAATTTTTTTTTTTTTTTTGCAGAATTTGGTTAAAAGTGTTATTTTGATTTATACTAAATTCTTGGAACTGGAACTACAAGCAGGGGCCTAAGAAGCAATAATCACAATGCTTCCATCTTATGCAATGTAGCAGAAGCAACGTGCAATGCTTTAACCAGAACTCTCAATGCAATCACTTACCCTTTTTTTATTATTTATTTTTTCCTTAATTCGTGTAGCTATGCCTGCAATCAGATGGGTGGGACACATTCATGCAATCAAATACATTATTAGAGTTCAACAGCTCTGCTTGGAAGTTGACAATTGTTCCGCCTATTGGCCTCAAACTCCTCCTTTCCTATACCAGCTGTATTGTGAGGTACCGTGGCGGTAACAAGGAAGCAAACTCAGGTTGTTGAATCTCAAAATCAATAAAGCTCTAAAACTTTATGCATGGGGTTTGGCGACATAATATAATTAGTAATTTGTGTATCTTTGAATGGTTGACACAGCTACCCGCTTTCCCGAATTTGAATATTGATTACACCTGATTTCGCCTGGGGCTTATTTATTTATTTTTTAAAATTTAAAAATTCTTACTAAAATGCATACATGTTGGAAAAATGTAACGGGAAAATTTTATTCTCCTTTAATTCTCCCTTTTGAAATTGTCTGAAATTTCCGTCGCTTTCTCAATTCTCCAATTCTCAGATTTCTTCCTGAACCTTAACATTATTTCACTGATCTACTAAAAGAATTAATAGATTTCAAAAACGCCAAAGATCGAGGGATAAACGAAAGAACACACCAATTAATTGGGGCCAACGAATAATTTGCTATTGGCAAGCCGGCAAGCCTATAAGAAAACAAAATTGTAACCGCAGAAGTGAATCAAGGATCACAAAAATACATCGTAACTCGATATCATCACTTCCTTCTGTTCGGGGTCGCTAACCGTTCATATTCATTCCTCTATTAATGACCTAAATCCAGCTAGACCACACGCTACATTTTGCAGCACATGCATTGCCAAAAATCCCGAACTGCGGGATGTCTTGCATGCTCCCTTTGAACACTAAGACTGTGATCCCTTGCTACAAAAATGGCTATCACGCTCCAGCTCCATCATTTAAATGAAGGGTCATTTTTATGTTCATGGCAGCTAATTCAGCAGCCAAGTATCTAAAAACATAAGGAATTGCAGCGGTCACCATTCCCTTACTCGTTTTGCATGAATGGCATGCCACCTTTTTGGGAGCCCTCATGGGGGGCAGTCCGCCGATTTCCCGCACTATCCGCTTTTGTGACTGGATAAATGATGTAGTAAGTACACTTCCACAAAGTGAACACACATCAGCAATGTGGTAATCAGAACATGTATGTAGTCTATCATGCAGTAAATATGCAGCCCCGTGAGCAAGCATTGCATCTCGCTCCATTTCCCCAAAACGGATACCTCCACCCCGCTTTCTTCCTTTGATCGGCTGTCTAGTGATCTGATCGACTGTTCCAGTTGACCTAACCTGCATCATAATTAGAAAGCTTACAGTTACTGTCATTATGGTCTTATAAGATCATCACTTACCTAGAAAAGGAGAATAAAGACCGGCAATACCATAAAATTGCTTAAGCTAACCCAGAAAGACCCAAAAACACCCTGCCCTCTAGCATAAAACATAACCATTAAAATGAAATAGATGACTGCTTGAAAAAATGTCGTGAAATGCATCGAGCCAGAGAAACTACTTGAGATAAAATGGTTGAAAAGTTGTCTCAGATGGTTTTGCCAAATAAAATGTAGAGCTGTCAATGCACAGGCATAACAAAAATTGTGGTGAATATGTGCACTGATCTGAACTATGGTTGAACTGCTCCACTCAGGTTGACAGGCTACGCCAACCATATAAGATGGAGCAACACTTACTTTGAAGACAATCACACTCCTCCCAGAGGAATGCTCCAATATGTTTTCCCTTAGGCAATTGCATTTCCCTTAAGTTTATACTTTCTTGCAACGCTAATGTAATGCCAGATTCAAAGTGCAATTGAGGAAAATGCTAAAAAGTTGGCACATAATATATGCAACCAAATAATGTTCTCTAAATCTATGTTTTACTCATAACATGTCCATATACTTCAAGATGTCACATGTTATGCATTTCAATAAACCCATGTTCACTCTTTACAGATAGAGGAAACGAACAAAAAAAGAACCAGAAAAGAAAAACATGGCAGTAGGAGATTGACAAAAAAACATTACTAATAGTGAATAGGAAGGAGACTAAATAATTACAGAGAACATGTTTGTTTCGTTCAATTTGAAGACCATCACTACAGGAAGGAACAAGGAAGGACTCACCTGAAATTTGTCTGAAACCATGTGTCGAAGTCGCTGATAATAAACAGGCCCAATAAAGATTTCACAAATAAGTTCTGTGCCATAAACCCCGCTGTACAATACCTCTACTCCATGATAATTGAACCCATGCGACTTTAGCATCTCACCAAGTTCATCAACAAGCGATTCAGATTTGGTCTCCCCCAACTTAGCTTTGTTGACTGAACCAGCAAAAGGTGTTGAATCCACAAATTTACCACTTAAACTACCTCCCTGGGATATGAAAAAGAAAAGCATTCATCATTTGCTTTTTCCTTTCTTAAATTAGTTGCTAAGTAATATAGAATAATACATTCCAATAATGGTTAATTACAGTTGAAGTTACAGTTAAATCCCAAAATGCATTGACTTACACATCTGATGCACCTACTTCAAGAAAATCAATACCAAGATCATACATAAATCAATGACTCACTTGTAGGTCTCATTCAACAGAATCAACCTCGTTCAATGTAAAATGTAAAAGAAACAAAAGAAACATCCCATCGATGAATCAACAGACAAGAAATTGAAAGCAACTTCATCTTTTATGGTAACAAAACAATAAATAAACAAAAAGAATCAGAGAAAGGGTGACATAGTGATGATGATAGTCATACAAGAATCACAACAAAATCTATGGGGAGGTGTAGGGGAACAGTGTTACTAATTGTGAAAAATTAGGTACAGCCATCAGACACTTGGTTATTGATAAATGGTTGGCCTGGTATCCATAATCACACATTATTAGGGGTTTCATCTTGGTTGTTCCTTTGAAAATTTGCATTAAGGTCTCATAAAAATAATTTTCTTTGCAACTACAAAACTGACAGGAGTGACAGGTCAATTAATAACCGACTCCATTTGATAGAATATCTGATCACCACTGATTAAGAAAGAATTACTAAGACTGTAAAGGAAGACAAATAGGAGAACTTGTATAAAACAAACTACAAAACTGGCAAGAGTAACAGGTCAGGAATGATGCGTTTGCATCAAATTAATAACCAACTCCATTTGATAGGAGACCTGATTTCGTAAGATTAAGAAAGAATTACTAAGACAGTAAGGGAAGACAAATAGGAGAACTTGCACCTTCAGTTGCACTAATTTGCATTGAATGTAACCAAGTAATAGACACCAAGAATCTCAATACTCTATTGCAAGATGTTTTGATCGTTTATCATATGTATTTTCGAGTTATCCCCCTTTTAGTGTTCTTATACACAGTCATATCCCTGACATCTCTGATCTGCCAGTAATCCTTATCTTGATGCTTATATAAATCATATTGGCAGCAAATATGGGTTGGTAATTAGCCAATGATGATATGAAGTAGAGTGGGGACATATGTGCTTCCATGGATAGTCCTTAAGATTACAAACCAAAAGGTTTGCCCCCAAATACATGAGGGCAATGGAGATCATACTTGCATTAAGCACAAGCAAAAAATCCATTTTATTGTTCATAATCAGGCTCAATGTTGCTATGGATAGTCCTTAAGATTACAAACCAAAAGGTTTGCCCCCAAATACATGAGGGCAATGGAGATCATACTTGCATTAAGCACAGCAAAAAATCCATTTTATTGTTCATAATCAGGCTCAATGTTGCTACAAACTACTTCAGATATAACAAGATCTTCAGATTCTCTCCAGTATTCAAAATAAGATGTTTTTAAATTGTGAAATAGTTGAGTTTTCTCCATCACTGTACTTTTATGCTTCATATATTGTAGGATTCCACATTTCCGTTGGAAATGATAATTCTGTGCAACAAATATGTAAGCTTTATTTATTTATTTTTGGGTTAGAACTTATACATGCAAATGCATACAGACAAATAAACACACAAAAACACAGGCATAAGTACATACAAAGACCTACATATATTGTGAGGCATAACTTTGTCTCTTCAATATTTTGCTAAACACGTACCTTAGCAGCAAGACTTTCCAAAAGCATCGCAATTGTCATTCTTGAAGGAAAGGCATGAGGATTAATTATCAGATCAGGGCGCATCCCCATCATTCCAGAAAATGGCATATCAATGTCCGGCCATAATTGGGAGCAGACACCCTTTTGGCCATGTCTACTGCTAAATTTGTCACCAATGATGGGGTTTCTAGGATGACGAAAACGTATATTCACCTGCTTAGACATACCAACAGTTAATACCAAACAAAATACAAAAAGTGCAACATATGAAAATTTATGGTGCACAACTCAAAACTGTTAAGAATTAGTAAATCATGGTTGTGCTACTGAGATTACATTCACATATTTTATTATTCAAGTGCTCTTGGCCTTAATTGAGTTTATTTATTTTTAAATATTGAAATTGCAGTGGGCTTGGGGCCCAAAAACCTTTTTAATACAAGTCGAGGGCAGGGATAGCCCATCCAACAAGTAAATACTATTAATAATCAATTCAAGGGTTTACAATCAAGCACAATATAAGGACAAAAGGAACTCTGTACACCCATTGCTAGGAGTGAAAAAAAAAATTGCAGAATGCCCTGGCATATGTCGTACATTTTCTAACCTTTAAAGTTAAAGGACAAATTTTCAATGACAAGTTAGTCCGATGTTTACATTTGTGGCTGTTACAACTGCAGCAGGTGACATGTTGGGTGTTTAAATTTGAAAGGATGCATTACACCCCCCCCCAAAAAAAAAAAAAAAAAAAACAGAACTTTCAATGACAATTTAGTGCAAAGTTTTAATTTGTGGCTGTTACAACTGCAACAGGTGATAAGTTGGTTGTTACTAATTAACACACATTTGTCCTCACAGAGAAGTACAGCAACTACTACTGCAACTGTAATCAACCACTGCCTGAATAACAAATAACTCTTGTCTTACAATGATACAATGTTGGGAAGGCAATCACAATGTGAAATAGAATTTATTGTCAACGATCTAGAGTTTGAAGGATTTTACATGCTAAAGAGAGTTGATTAACAGTGTTGCAATGAGAGGGGGTGGGGAGGGCAATACAGGTCAAACTGAAGTAGTTAACCATCTAAATAGAACTTATAAAATTGCATTCTTATGCTCAAGAAACATCTTGGGTGAATGCAGCCCACTAAGTTGCTAACATGGTCAGGGAGCTGAGCTAAATGGTGAAACTTTCATAGGGCCCAAAGCAGACAATTTAATCTGTTGGATCCATGCTCATGTCAATGGACTGGTGTCTCTCAGGAACATATGCCTTTGTATAGAGAGTGTATAGACTGGTGTAATTTTGAATCTCAGGAACATACGCCTATCTTAGTATGCGATGATCATGACTAAGCCAGCCAGCAGCTAGCCAACCAACTTGGAAGTTGGAGCTGATATATTTGGCTCATGGAATTTGTTTACAAGCAAACAGTTGCTATTCACATTTCCGCTAAGGAAAACATTAACATTTCTAAGATAAACCAGATGAATTACACCAAAAAAATGAAAAAGAAAAAAAAATACATTGCCATTCCATGACCAATTGTTAGATTAGAACACTCCTGATCAGTATGTGTTACTAGGTGAGATCCTTTTGAAGTTGCAATCTCTTCATAAGCAGCATATTAAGACATTTTTTCATTTATAGGTCCATACAGATGCTTAAGCAAAAATTGTTTGGCTTAGGAATGGGATGGAGCAATTAGATTCCAAGAGAAACAATATATGCACCTACACAGAAACATTAAAAAAGAAACATTTGCAAATCAAATAGTGAGCCAGTGGATGGAGAATTGATGAACTTATTTTTTCCAGTGCACTATCACAACTACCATGGTCCATATACAAAGGCAAACACTTACCTTCTGAAGATGCTTCTTGCCTTTCATATCAACAGCAACATGGTCAACAATAACAGGATCTGAACCTTTTCGGTTATTTGTTCTTGTTGTGTTTGTTACCTCATTGTAAATGCTGCAATAGGGTTCATTTGGATGTATTCTCTGAATGTTGATAATCAAGGAACAAGTCAGCTTGTGGAGCAAGAAAAAGAAAAGGAATAGCAAAAATGCATGCCAAATAAGAAGAAATAATTAGAGAAAACAAAAAGCTAACCTGGCCAATGTAAGGAAGTCCATCTGAATCAATCAAGGAATGCAATGATTTGTCAATGTTGCTTCTTCTAAACATTTTTTGAGATCCCCCTGACCTGCTACTCTCTTCACCTAGGTCAATGGTTTCTGTCTGCCAAAAGGATAATTTGGGTCAAATTTGCCACTATCATAACCAATGTCTTAATGTAATGAGAAATAAACATCAAATTCTAACCAGCTGGAATTGATTGCATTAGCAAGAAGCCAAGAAATTAAAAACAGATGGAGCTCATCATGTTTTGCATGCTTATATGTTAAACTTCATGCATACTTATATTCACTAAAATAGCCATACATATGATGTGAAGTTAGACAAAACATGTGTTTGGCTTAAAGATAGTTTTGATCCTGTTTACGAGTTTTGTAAGTGGAATCATAGAAACAGATAGTACGCAATAAAATTTACTCAAAAAAAATATCTAGGAATATTAAGGAAAGAAAAAGTTATGATATGGAACCCAATGTGCACCTAAAGCTCAAGCCTATTGTGAAGCCTATAGACATTATAAGTTTGGTCAGGTCTTTGTATCTTATCAAATATGGCACTTTATACTCTTAATACATCCTCTTCACACATGCCAGACCCAAGTAGCTTGTGGCACAATGAAAGTTGAAATGAACAATGGCTTGAACCCATGTATGAGGCCCTGCTTGCACTAGGATGGACTGATTTAAATTGAAAACATGGAAGGGACCGATGACACTATAGTGTGGTAGCCTTGTGCATTGAAACAACCTTTTATATATATATATATATATATATATGAAAGGGCTGAGCCACCCAGAGCAAGTAATGAAGGGTAAAATCAAGTCCTAATACCATGTTGTGAAACCCCATGTCCGCCTAATGGCTTAAGCCTATAAGTGGAGAAGTCCATAGACATGATAAGTCAGTAGGGGATCCTACAATCTTAACAAATTCCAAAGTTATAAGTATTGGAACCTATATAAGACTTTCAAATTTATACAATACAGAAATTTCACCTTGAATGGCATGAAATGTTTAATTTTAGAATTTGTAGTGCATTCACCATAAATCATTTAAATTTTAAGTAGCTATAGTATATCTTTGGTTCTAGACAGATTATATCTTCTCAAGATTTTATAAAGCATACAAAAACAGGGTATGGTTGCATGCATCAAACTTTTCCCTGTATCCCATAGTGTGGGAGCCTCATGCACTAAGACAGCCCTTTGAAAACAACCTCTGTGTAAAAAAAAAAAGTAAAGCTGCACTAAGACAGCACTAGGACACCCTTTATTAAAAAAAAAAAAACAAGAAAGGAAATATGTGCATTACAACATATTGGGCAGTTGATACATGAATGTGTCTCCAATACCACTCAGAACATAAAATGCTCTTCATAATTGATCAAAATGTTAAAAAGGTTAATGTCTGAATTTATAGTTGAACAACTTCACTAAAATAGCATTCTGGGACAAGCAGTCAATATTCCTTTGCCAAAGAATGCCAGATAAGCATAGCAGTGACCAGAAAAAGCTTCAGAAAAATAACAAATTTGTCCCAACTCCATCTGTGGTCCAATGTTGGCGTGATGCTATCCATTATACCAGAATCTGAGGTGAATAAACTCTCTAATTTCTAAACCATACCTCAACCCTTCTGACTGATTAAAACAAAACTTTATTCATTGCTCTTTCTTCAAAAAATTTTGGATCATGAAGGCTATATGCATCCAACAAGAATTTTAGGTAACCTTGCTGTGCAAAATGCACCAAACAAAAAAAATTTGCGAAGCATCAACCAAAAGATAAAGATAAAATAAAACAAGAAAAAAAAAGAAAGTAAAAGAGAGGGCAAATTGAACGGGCAATGCCAGTATAGAAGGGACCTAGAAAAAACACTTCTCTTAAGTCCCAAACCCTTCATCAGCTTACCGTTGCCTGCTACATTGAAAAGGTCTTTTTTATTATTGCCCTATAAATTTAGGACCTCCACTACAGAGAAATTGAAAATGGACATAGAACTTAATTGATGTATCCCCAAATCAAATCAAGTATCAATTTAAACTCGTTTAATAATTCTTATTCCCATGTCCATGACTCTATCCATTTACTCTGTCCAACAAATTTCCTAAGTTTGCTTTATTTTTATTTTCCATTTCACTTAGGTAATGGGTCAAAAAATAATTTGACTAGACTGTTAGAGAACAAAAAAGGAGTTCTGTAAAGCCATGTGCTGAAAATTAAACCATACCATGACCTGGGCAACAGAATGCTTCTCCTCTCTATACCCTTTTATCACAAGAGATTCATATCTTCCTTTGGACTGCCATCTCATAACAACTAATAAATTCTATTTACCATATATTAGAAAATGGTGCCTCCAGCACAAGAGGCATCCAATTTTGCTATAGGTGGGCAAGGGTTCTACTTTTCAAACTATACAACGAAAATAATATTTCCCCTTTTCTGCTAATTTGCGAAATCCCTATCCTACTACTGTCCCCCATACTGCCTTGCAATATAGTCCCTCTATCCCACACATTTTAACATTGTTCTCCATCAATATGAACAACCTGCTGTTAAATTGTTACTTTCAGGCCCTTCCACTTAACATTCCTTTGAAAATCAACAAGGAATTTTGAAAGGATTTTCATATTTTTCCTCATCAAATGGTGCAGTTACAATAGACAACTAAGCTATTCAAGAGATACAATGGCAAGCATATTGCTAAGTTTTGCACACTCATCAAACAAATAACTAGCTTATATATGAACATCAAAAGAAACAGATAGTTCAGGAAATGTTAGAGAACAAGCTTAATTCTAAGTTCAGCTAAGTGGTACAAGCTTAAATAAAATGGACACTCAAAATTTGCATCATATTCCTTTTCCAAATCATAATTCATTCTTATTTAACATTTCCTTCATTGGTCCCATCTATAACATAAATTCATCAAAAAAGCACAAGGGATGGAAAGAATGAGAATAAAATGTTGAAGCAAACCTGGTATATCTGCCCATGGAACATTCCACGTTCTACAGATGACTTGTTCAGAATCATGGCATCCTCCATGTCATATCTGCATAACATATAGCAATTCAATTCACAATTTTTCAAGCACTTAAATTAAACACTTTCTTGAATTATTTACCCTGTATATGCAAGAACTGCCACTATTGCATTTGTCCCAGTTGGATATTCATCAATATTGTACTTTGTATATGCACTTGTGCGCACAATTGGAGATTGAGGAGTCTGCATTTGCCCAAAATACAATTGCAATGACAGTAAAATATTGTAAAATAACAATAATCACACATGGAACACAATGAATGGTAGTACAAAAGGAAAGTACATTATTATTTCTAATCATAGTAAACCACAAGCATTGCTTGCACAAGAAAAATAAATTCAAATGCTTCACATAATCGGGATCAATTGCACTCCCTGGGAGGCATTGGGGCCTTTTTTGGATACTCATTAGGTAGATATAAATATAATAGAAGGAAAAGTAATACTCATGAGATAATACGGGTTGACACATTTACTAGTAGAGGATTTATTTTCAAAAGTTACACTATCAACCCAGGATCATCTCCATGCTTATGGCATTTTGATTCACAAGATAACTAGGAAGCTAGTGTTTACAACCCCCCCCCCTTTTTTTTTTTAATGATATAAAGCTGTTGCTTGACTGTTTCTAAAAGATCTATTAGACAGAATACACACATCCTGTTATTATTCTTGTGTATAACAGGATTAGTTTGAGTTCAGGAACATCAGACAAAACATGCAGATTTGAAACCAAACAGCTTTTAATAAATATAGATTTGCAGTACTCTAACCAGAACTGAACATAGACTTAAAAGCATTTATAGTGGCCGGTATTAGGTTGCAAAAAGGACAAATTGCATCAGGAATGCAACTAGAATTACCCTGTAAATCATTGATAGTGGGATACTTCAGGGCTATATGTAACCAAATAGAACATGTAGCTAAAAACACATTAATTATGAGCAGATATTACCACTCAAAAACACTCATCGAAGAGTAATTTCAAGGTAGAGAAGTAAATCCTACCACAAAAATTTGAACCAAAATAAACTGTAAGAAAGAGAAATTATGGCCTATTAATTGATTAATTCAATTGCAAATCAATTAGTCCTGTTTTTAGCACTATTCAAACCCCACTACAAAAAAGTCCTATAACAAATGACAATCATTCGTAGGCCATGTCCTAGTTCAATAGCATGTGTCTAGGGCTGACAACAGCAACATTTGAAATCTAAATCAGCCACTTCATACAAGATTAGCTCAATGATGAGATTAGTCAACAGACCTTCCTACCAAGTTCTTGAATCAGTGGTATCACAACTGGACAACAGTACCACCCCTGTATAAAATGCTTTTAACTATTTGCCGAAAGGAACCAAGATTCTATGAGACATCTATTACTATACAATTCAAAAAAAGAGCATTCTAAGGATAATAAAATGAGACTAAAAACACTGAACAATCCTTGACTTTTTAATTGCATTATTACCCTCTCCTTGATCTATTTTCTTCTCTTCTGGCCATTGTCATTTTACAAAGTACAGTGAACGCACTGGGCCCAAAACACACACACACACACACACACACTCTCTATATATATATGTTTGTGTGCATGCATGTGTGCCTGCGTGCATGGGTGTGTATGGGTGTGCATGTGTGCCACACTATATCTCTTCCCCCCACTCTTTCTTTCTGTCTAGCCATGTGGTGCATATACATTTATTAATTAGTTGGTGTTTTCTGAATTGATTAATTGTTTTTGTTATGCATGAATGAGCTAAAAATAATGAAATGACATTACTAGAAAATAACCATCAAAATAAAATGAATTTACTAAAATTTGTAATTATTTTCAAATTTGAGGTTTTTCTTCTTCAGAATGAATGTTTTAGTCATTTTAGTATACAATAGAACTATTTGCATCTTATTTATTTCTCGTGGGAAACCTTTCACTGTTTTATTATTTATAATTGTGATGATTTTATTAAAACTATAAGAGACAATTATTTCAATTTTTAAAATTATCCTAATGTTATTTATACTAATTATATCAATTATGCATTTATATATCTGTCACTGCACTGGAAAACTAAAATAATTCAAATGAGAGTTTTTTGGTGAAAAATATTGATACAAATCAGAAGAGTAACATAAAAGACATGATTAATGGAAAAACATCATTTACATTTATAACAAAAACAATTTGTGCAATAATTCATCTTTAAACAATTAATTTTATTATAACACATAGCAACAAGTGGATTAACCTTGTAGTTGTTATTATTGCTGTAACTTAAACACGATCAAGAGAAATACACAACCATCAATTTGCAAAACAAGTTAAATAAAACTATAACAGAACAGCAGCAAGAAAAGAAGAGAAAACCTTTGATTTTTATTTTGTTTTACAATTTAGTCGGCAGTAATCATAGTTAACAGCAATTGAAATTCTCAAAACAATTTATAATCTTTCATTTTTCATCTAATCCCAAAGTATTCATTCACCACTTGGTTCAAATTGTGTTTTGGCATACAAGACTGTCTAAATAAAGGCACAAGGCAATGCTGTTGCCAGCAGAAGTAGAAAAAAGAGGGAAAATAATGATGTAGAAATCATTGAGTTCTCAACAAATGAGTCTACAATGCAAAAGGCATATGGAGAAAGTGAACACTAGCCACACCTGAAGATGATATAATTTCTGATCTGCACGAAAGTGAAGAGATTGCGAAGAGAATGCCATAGTTTGCTTTGCCATCTACAACTAGAAGAAAAAAAAATTAGGTACGTATAATCAGAAGGGCACACCTTCGTGTAATATTAAGGTTACTCCATTGTAACCTAAAGGTCACAAGTTCAAAGTCACACAACAAGCCTCTTTGTGAAAAAAGAGCAAGACTGAAAACAAGTGACCATTCCAGAGACCCCACAATCTAGGAGGGAGCCTCATGTTCTTGGATGTCCCTTTTTTTAAATAATCTGAAACTCTAATGCTGCAGGGTAGAAGAAACTAAAGAATTCCTGAGTAAACTCAGAGAAAGACCTGACACTGGTACATGTTCCTTGGGCTTTGATTATGATCTGACCAAGGTGTAAGATTAGCAACCACACTAAGCATTGCAGTTGGATGAATTTCTTCATGAGTTGCAGGAAAAGCAGCACTTCTTCCACCATCTCCACCATCTGGACATCTAATTTCCATAAACACCTAGAATGACAAAGGCAATCAAGTTAGCAGTCTTCAGCATTTAGTTCAATCTGCTACGAAAGAACACTGTTGCCAAGCGAATACATACTTGAATGTGTTTATGCAACTATTACACTGTGACAGGAAGCATAAATAGAAATTTAAATTAACCTGTTCCAGTGGTCCAATAAGTTCAATATCTTGCCTTCCCTGGGAAGAAATAGAAAGATTTCTAACAGGACGAATAAATCTGGAAGGAGAAGTGAAGAGGTATAAACCAGGATAGGCTCCACCTATGCTTAAAGGAACATATCCAACTTCCAAATCATCAGGGATCTGCATTACAGATCACATCAAATCAATCCTCTTTTCATTGGTATTAAAAAAGAAAATAACATGGAACAACTAGCAAAAATCCAACAAAAACAAACCACTGTGGTAGCCAACACTTTTAATCTTCGTAAATGAGCAACAACTTTTTCAATTTCACTGGAAGCTATAGCACCGACCACACGGCCATCTAAAAGGACAGAAAGAACTTGAGGAAGGCCCCCTTGGGTGAGCTTAGGTAATGAAGAAGTCATTCCAAGGCCAGTCAAAATGTTGAGAATGGACTTTCTTATATCAAAAAAATCTTTAACAAGACCTTGAGCATCATAATATGATGTTACTCCTGAAAACATGACCAGGGAACAAACAGGAAACAAGATAAGACTAACATTTATCGAGAATGCTAATGAGAGAAAATGAACTATACATTACACAAGACAAAGTTCGTTCAGCAACAAAACTTTTAGCATGGCATTTTGACGAAAATTCGGCAGCTAGGAGAACAAGTCAATGCTATATTGATGTCACATTACAAAGCACAAGATCTTGCAGATCAGAAGACAAAGTACTGAGGTACAAAACCTCAATAAAGCACATGCTATGCACAATAACTATATAACATGCTTCGAAACTCCTCTAGTTCCAAAGTATTTGAAATCCTACTCTTTCCCAACCAGTTCATTGGGATCTTTTGTTGGTTAAATTATGTCTTCAATTGTTGAAGTTACCAGGCTCAGTTGATCTGCTGTTTTCTTTACTCAAATCTTCACTCTCAAATTGTCCAACTAAAGGACAACTGCTTATCCAATGTCTTTCATACCACTCTCTCTCTCTCCAAATCAGATTACTCCCATAGCATAACTTTAATCATCTAGAGTTCTAGATATTTTCTCCCTCTTCTAAAATCTTTACTTGCACACTGAGTGAAGAGAAAATCACAATTAAGCAATGTATTTTAATGTCATGATGTACCCTCTCTATGTCAAGTTAAGAACATATATGAGCCCAAACATCAGGCATCTTTGTAGTTTAAAATGAGTTTACACAAACCTTACTACACTTATCATCTTATTTCTCTTGTATTATCATACAATTAAAAGTACAATAAAAGGTCAAAATCCCATTTAAAATGAAGCCTACCAGGAATCTAATAAGTTTCACAAGCACAAAGTTTTGGTTAATGAGTGCATCATTCTCATTTTCCATGTTCTTTCCAGCATAATTTTTTTTTTTCATGACCAAAAGATTACAAATTAAAGTTGTGCTTAAATCACCAGAGACACTGTTTGTTGTTAAAGCCTAAAGCTAAAAAGAAAAAGCTTTTGTATGGTAAACATCGAAGTCCTAAATTATTTCTTTACTTCTCATAAACACCTATGTCCTTGGAAAAGAATACTAAAAGAAAAGAGTGAAAGAATTTCATTTACACGAAATAAGCCAGATAAAATAAAACAGGCACATCAAGAACAAAAATTTCTAATACATTGAACTTACTACAAAAACAAGTCATGTGGTTCAGCAGTCCACATGGCTCCCCATCAGGTGTATGGACAGGGCAAAGAAATCCCCAAGATCTGTGGGCAAAAACATACATCTTCATAGCATGTGTTATTAAGAAATCCACATGAACTGAGCAATAAACTAGCAAGTAAAAGCATACTCAGGTAGCAGCTTTCGGACACTTGTTGTGCGAAGACCGGCAAAGGAAGCCCCTCGATGAACAGCTCGGAAAAATGAAAGAAAACGCAGAAAATTAAGCCTTTCTGCTTGAACTGTGTAACCAGCCCTCTAGTGAAGAACAACATAACACATAAATGATAATCAATATTCAATATAAACAATTAACAAACAAATAGAAGCAAATTAAGGAGGTTATCAATATGGTGCTACAATCTTGCCAAGCACCCTGTTCTTTCTCAGCAAAAGCATCTTCAAGACCCTCAACTGTGCAAAACTTTTCACTAAAACCTTATTTTGACTTTCTTCAATTAAAACCCATACTTGCAAAATTACAGCAATAAACATCAAATTCTAACAACCAGCTGGTATTGATTGCATTAGCAAGAAGCCAAGAAATTAAAAACAGATGGAGCTCATCATATTTTGCATGCTTATATGTTAAACTTCATGCATACTTAAAAACCCCAGGGTTGTTCCCATGGCAGTACTGCTTGTTGCTTATATACATTGGTTCTGTATGTTTAAAGCATTGCCACTTTTTGCATTTGAACAAAAAGCAACATTGCATTGGCTCAAAAAATGCAATTATAACTGTCAGTCTCTGAAGTGTCAATTATAATGCTTTTTCTAAGCAAAATCTGTAACACAACTAATACATAGAGTAGCATTGGATTCTCTCATAGTAAATATTCATATCCAACATAACATTGCTAATCCCATTAAACAAAATTCTGGCATTATCCACCATATATCTTGAAACATATGCGAGTACAAGACATAAAGCAACAAGATAAACACCAAATGTTCATCCCACTTATCCAAAGCAGTGAACTGAAATTCAGTGAATATTTGAGTGCAAAAACAAGTACAAAAAATGGTTCCAATTGATTTTCTGAAACTCATGTTCCATTCAGATGACCTTGATTTAATAAAAACAGAGATAAAATGTATAACCAATGTAATAAAAAGCTCATCTCTCAATGTAAAAGTATCAAAAAGAACAAAACTTTTACTTTTTATGGCATCTTAAACATCCATCACACGATTGCTCTCCAACAACCAACAAAATCTTCCACTCAAATCATGCTGGTGAATATGAGTTGTTTAGTTGACTATGCCAAATAAAGCAGCCCACATCAAAGAGATCCTTCTCACTATTGTCATAATTTACAAATGAAGAGAACATATTACATTTAGAAATATCATGTATTAGGAAAGGCATCCATCACAAGTTCTACCTGCTGTAAATCTAGGCCTGTTTGTGTAGCCAGCCTTCCAGTCCTCAACATGGTTTCCACTGCTAAACTGATTGAAGCTGAAGGGTTTCTAACCATGACCTTCTTGACGTCTGGAACTGAATGGTCTCAAACAAGAAGAATAGCAAAAATAGTATGAGGAAAAAAAAAATCTATGTTTGACAATAAACTAGATCCATTTATGAAATTAGATTGCCAATCAGATCTCAACAATCATCAAGCTGTTGATAAAAACCTGGGATGCAAAATGCATAGATAAAAAGTCCAAACTGTTGCAAACACAAGAATATGGATTTATAGTTTGGTTGTTGCCATTTGATATGACCACATCATCTGCCAAGCCAAAGAATTTCATTAAAGCTTGACAAATGGACCATCACACAAGACAGGCCTGCTAAATAATAGTACCTGACCTTTCATTTTCAGACACAAAACCTCCTTCATACACACCTAACTAAAGAAAAAGCACTACAATCATCTCAGATATGTTTAAATTTGGATCAAGAAAATATAAATCTCAAACATAACCTCAAGTCCACCACACATAAGCCCAAGCTACATATAAGGCAAGTATACCCATACAGTTGGGAACATGAGTCCAAGTTTTTTGGCTAGATGATCCTTTTCTTCCTATATGACATATTACAATCTAAAACCCTGACACATGCAACCTTTTGACCTTCCAATGATCCAGAATCTTCCCTAGGTGTTACCAGAATTGATGCCACAGTAGGAAGCCTCCACCTCATTGCATGCTCCAATCGTCAGCCCATTCCTCCTATCAGCACACTAAGTTCTGCACAGTTCACATGCACAGTCCAAAAGCTCTGATGCAGTCTGTAAAGGTTCAATCCCACCAGATGGCCTGACAATCTCCATGGATGGACATCACATGTGGCCCAAAACTCAAGTTCATGTTGTTAGTAGCTAGGCAGCCTTGGCTGTGTAAGATACTGCAATTTCCTCTCTCCCACTAAGGAAGGTGTTCTCAAATTGGTGTTATGGTAGCACATTTTAACATATATGGCCAAATTGACCTAACATGGAACTTGGACTCAAGCTTTTGGCCACATGGCAGGATCATCAAAACATGTTGGTGGGCTTGGTTGAAAACCCACATGAAGACAGTAGGAGCTGAGACAGTTAAGCCCAGCAGTCATAGATATAAGAAAGATGCAAGTCCACTAAAAATTGTCCAAGTGACTGGGTCTGTGCACTGGCAAAATAAATTACATACATTTTTCTTGACCTTTGATCTAATACTATGCATAAATCCCACAATTAGTGAACATAGAACTAAAGACATCAACCTTACAACAAGCAGTATGATGAAGAATACCAAGTTCAGTTCTTTTACATTAAACATGTATCATAAATGGTACCAGACACCGCATGCGAGCATGTGTGTGTGTGTGTGTGTGGGTGTGTGTCTGTCAGAGACTGAGTGAGCAAGAGAGGGAGAGAGAGAAATCTTTAATGATCCATCAAAATTTTTGAAGATGAAAAATATTAGGCTAAAATTCAAAGACATAACACATGCAAACAAAGACATGGAGAGACAGAAAACTGGCAATAAGCAGCAGTCAAGTACCTGCCAAGAAATTAAAATTGTTCTTTTTAGCAATCTCCTCCTGAATAATCTTTTTAGCCTTACGAAGCCAATCTTCTAATTTCTCCTACAAACAGAACAAATAAGCTGCGTCATAAATAACAAAGAACAAATTTGCAATCAATGATGAACAAGCTGAGTTGCTGAGTGGAGGATAAACTGATAATGGTCAAGGCATATAGATCCCAACACAACCTAAAGAGTTCAACACATGCAACCAGTTACAAGGAAAGACAACCTCCAACCCCCATCCTTGCAAGAGAGGCCAAATTTTCTCACATTATAGTCCACAATGTTTTCACTTCATGACTTTTCCTGCTTATAGATGAAGATTTATATCATGTCAAGAAACCATTCCACCTAAAAGTTTAAGCTGTGAGGTGAAGTCAAGATATAGATCATATATCATACTCCAACATGCTCCCTCACATAAAAGCCCTACTCACTTGGGCCAAAACTAACTCACGTAGGCTAAAAGCATGAACAAGCTAGACTTACTTGGTCTTGAAGCACGAACAAACCAAAAAATCATAATTTCATAACTAAATATAAGGGCAAAACGATTTGAACTCATGATCACTTAGTCATGAAAGCTCTGATATCATCTCAAAAAACTATTCAACTTAAAAGTTTAAACTATTAGGTAAGACTCAAGATATGAAACATATATTATACTCCAACATATTACAACCATATCATTATGAAATGGTACTATATCAATATAACCCACATAATACAAGAAGATAAAAAAAATGGAAAATTAAAATGATTCTAGTTTCCAAATGTTGATCAAAATTTGCCAAAGATGAAAAACATTCATCGACAACAAGATGTATGAATTCTAAAATTAGTGTATTAGCTTAGGCAAGAGCTAGAGTTCAACATCCTCTCACACAATTATATCATAGAACCAAAATATTTCAAACCAAACTTGAGATAAATAGTTTTATTCCAATAGCATCAAAAATATTCCAATAGCAGTTTCCTACCTTGAGATAAATAGTTATAAGATGCCCAGGGAGTAAGACTTCCTGATTTTGCAATGCATCTGGGTTGTCAGGTGTAGAAGTCTGATCTATGAGAGAGAAAAGTTTCTGCAACATAAAGCTAAAGAAATGAAGTCAAAAATAAGTTTAGCATGAAATATTATTTAGATTCTTTATAAGCTCCAAATTTAAAAAGCCAAATCAAATAATAGAAAGCTAAGTAAAACTTCTAAATGCATATCAACTGAATCAAGAAAACACAAGTTGCATACATGAGCAGATTGAACTTGTCATCATAATTGATAAGATGAATGAACACATAGTCCTTAAGAACAGCATGGGCCACCTGAAAAAGAGGAGGATGGATACAGAAAATTTTGTTTGTGAAAAATAATCCATTTATACAGAAAGAAGCTTACATTTAATGCACTTTCATTCTCCAGCCCATCTATAACAGGTTGGAAGTGCTCCCCTATGTAAAGCCAAAACTAAAATTAGTTGATGGATTGTTAATGCACACAATACACAACTTGCACTTCAAAAGCACATACCAATATGCTGCAGACAGTCATCCCTAGTGAAAAGAGACAAGTCCCGAACTTCATCTAGAATAATCTTTGCCCTCTCAGCTACAAGCTGAGTGCCAACGACACCCTTTACCTTCTCATAATTCCCATTGTAACAACATGTTAATTTCTCATATATTTCAAGGTCTGTAGTCTCCACGAGGGCCTATAAGTAATTGTTCAGGAGAAATGAAGTTAGTAAAGAGGGAGCTTCAATGAATCATAGGACAAAACTAAGCAACTAAGTCATGTTTAGTCAAGGAATTGAACTGGAAAACTACTTCAACCAAGACAACATTCAGCCAAGATCTTTCTACATAACAAGAAGTTCGTATTTAAATTTAAATTTTCAGATATCATAAGTGCCATGTTGAAATTTTAATTCTACTTTTAGTGCCTATATCCATTCATCATTCTAAATCTTTGTCCATTAAATTTTTCCATTCCATGAATAATGAGTAAGGAACCATAACTCCCACGGGAACTCCTCTATGTTTATATAAGTCATTGTAAATGTCTTTGTATGTAACGTAACACCAAACTTATCACATTGGAAAAACAAAAGAATTCCATAGATTCCCTAAAAAATTAAAGAATAAAAACCAAAGACATGCTGCACATGAACATCTCATTCTAGCCACAGAACAGAAGATGACTTGAATAATGAAGTTCTGCCTCTGCTCTAAGTGTGTTGGAGAGGGACTCTAGGTTGGCCCTGGAACAGCCTTTGAGCACCAGAATTTGTCAATATTAATCATGCTTATCCGCATTTTATC
The DNA here is from genome assembly GCA_037897445.1 of Ceriops zippeliana. Taxonomy (NCBI): domain Eukaryota; kingdom Viridiplantae; phylum Streptophyta; class Magnoliopsida; order Malpighiales; family Rhizophoraceae; genus Ceriops; species Ceriops zippeliana. Next base: position 1,488,557 of record JBAPLH010000115.1, read on the forward strand.
ACAATCACTGTACTCCAGAAGGTAAACAAATGAAGGGAGTAAACAATAAATTATTCTAGTCTGGTGGAGTTGAATCAAAAGCAATTTTGCTCAAAATAAGGAAGCAGACATGATCACAGGCTTGACTGAGTTGGTCATGGACTAACAGCTCCTTCCAAAAAAAGGAAGATGGAGGGGAAACAGCTTATCTTCTGCAAATCTAATCTCTTTCAACAGTTAATTAATTCACGAATCAGCTTAGTCATAAGGAGTTCCTTTGAAACTTATCCATGATAGCATTGCACAATTAAAAGAGAAGGGAAGAGCACAAAGCAAGCAAATCAGACAAGAAACCAGATAAATCTCAAACAAAGAAAAAGGATGTTCTGACAAATAAGTTGGTGTTACACTAGTGAGGCTTCAACAAAAATTAGCAATCAACAAACCTTAAGAAGCATGCCGACAGGAAGCAAGTACTCTCTCCCTTGTATCCTGCAAAACCAAATTTTGGACGACAATTTGAAATTGATTCCATGACTGAACACCCAGGAATTGTTACCCTACTCAACCAAGAAGCTTACCAAAATCCAAGTCTTGCACTTCCATTACGAAGATAATACAATTTAACTGTTATTGAGGATTGATCTGTTAAAGAAGATTGATATTCTCTTACACACCTGAAACAAGCACAGAAAAAAGCACAAATACTTTTAGATATGTAAAGATAACTGAAACAACAGTTATGTAACAAGAAGAAATCACAATTGAAAAAATCAGTTAACCAAAAGCTTAATTAAAAGATTAGAAATGAAGATCATCAGAAAATAGTATGTTGCAGAAAATTTAAGGACTTTAAGATCATCAAAGAATCTATAAAGCTGCCTGTTATGTTCCATCAAACATAATCTAAAACAACAAGCTGGAAAAACCTTTTGAATACAAGAAAAACCCTTCAGTGTTATAGCTAAACCTCACTAAACTAGATACCATGACAGGCAAATTTTAAAATCTATCAGACTATAATACACAGGAAGCAGTTTCCCTTATCAGCTCCACATTTTATGAATCAACACTTACCAATTAACACTTACCTTTACGGCTATAGATAGGCAAAAATCCACTCACAAATCATGCTTTTTAAATAGAAGTATCAATCTTCCAAATTGAGCTACATGGAAAATTACCTCAAGAACTCTAGATCTATCTAAAAGGAAATGACATTAGAACCTCATCAGAGGACCCTCTTCCAGAGGTCTCTATCTAACTTGACACCTAATACTAAAACTTTAAATGACTCATAAATAACACACATATGCAATAGATTCCATCTTCTAGACCAAAAACACAGTGAAATAAGAAACACCAGGGCAGCCCTCCAGCAACTAAAGGCAAACAAGAATCTTGCTTCCATATAATCTTACAAAAAAAATAAAAATCTAGAGACTTCTCTTCTAGGAGTCATAACAAAGTGTAACATATTTATACCAACTGGAGCTCACATAATCACAAAAGCACTCCTGCATCTAGGACTCTCTTTGGATAGCAAACAAACTGGTATATCCAGCTTATAGGTGCTATTTTGATGTAAAAAGCAACCATGTCCAATAGGACATAAGTTAAAGGCAGTCACTTGTCAAGAAAATATGCAGTGCATGATGGGTAAGTGATTGATCACTCAGTTCTAATAACCAATCATGAATACCAAAACCTGAATGTATCTTTTTGATACAAACTGGTAACCAAAAAGCCTTATTTAATCAATCACCACAAGCCAGTCAATGATTGAGTTGAACTTTTGTTAGCTGAAGCCACCCAAATAGCACTTCAAATGAAGCCCATCCCGAACAATCTAAATAAGAGCAACATTATTATTTCCTTAATTGAATTATTGTTATTTTACAGCTGATAAAAAGACAAGAGGCCCAAAAACAGTACATTAAGAAGCTAACTCTCAACAAATGCAGGGACTAAAAAATTAGTTGGTTAAAGTACAATCAAACTTCCATCCAAAAATATATTCACATTTTCACCTCAACTTCTAATGTCAATTAAAGATATGATATGTTAAGAATTAAAAATAAAAGAGGAACTCAAGGAGAAACCTTATGGCAATAGCATTCTCAGTGAAGCCTACACGCCTATCACGGAATGAACCCCGCACCATGCTCATAGGCTGAAACTTACAATACAGCAGTTATGTGGAATTTAGGTATTAAACATAGTTAATAAGGAAAACAAGAGGGGCAGAGATAGATAGATAGATAGATAGAGAGAGAGAGAGAGAGAGAGAGAGATGGAGATAAAAAAAATGAGAGATGGACGAATAAAAAAGCATTGAACCATGCAAACAAAATTTAAAAAGGTTAAGTGTGAGCCAATATCAGGGCTTTCTTCATGCACCAACATATGGGTCATTTGGAATCAATGTTGCAAGCAAACTCATATCTCATCCTACAATTATGATATCTTAATTTCTTCAATGGTAGGCAACAATACGAATTGTGCAACCATATAGCACACACATAAAAAGAATTTACAGGATACAACCACCAAGCAAGGACCCCAGGTATTTCCACACAATATTAGAAAAAGGCATCACATACATAGTTCCGCTTCGGCAATATTAGAAGTCGAGCAACCCTCTCAATCCCATTCAAAACAAAGTAACTGCATTCAAAAGAGCAAATAGAATAAGAACATAAAAGGCAGGTTGTCCATAAAAAAATTATCTGCAACATCAGAAAGGTGCAACAAACAAATTTTATAACTGTAATGGCCAGATCCATCACAACAACAAAAACAATAAGGATATACAATCATACAATGAGCCTAATCTGGATATTTGATACCTAGGAAGAAGCATTTTAAAACACATCAAACTAAAACAGATCCATAATAGGAAAGTACCACCCCTTTCTTCAGTTCTCTTACTTGACTTCTCCTACCAAAGAATAGAGGACAAATTTCATGTGATTCCAAAGTTCAAATAAAGGAATCCTCTCCTCTTAGTGAACCTTTGCTTATTAAAACAAAAAAGGACAAGTATCATTTGATTACAAAATTCACACCCGTTTTTCAGTACATGAAGTAAGAAAGGATGGATCAAATGATCATTTCTTGTGCACCTTTTTAATAACCTTACTTATGATACGAGAGATTCTCATGGCACTTAGGAATATGTATTGCTCGGTCACAAGAGCAAAAAATCAGTAACATACATACCACTAAATTTATAAGCTTCAAATCATTGTCTAAAGGAAATCACCAAATGAATGGCTATCATGACTTACCCACCCATTTCTGTACACTCCTCTTTAAGGGAAACCAATTTCTGGGGATTCGCACCTCTTAAGTGACAAAGCTTCGACTGTTTCATTGGATAGACATTGCACGTTACAAACAATAAAGGACATAAATTGTGCTGATTAAAATATATACTTAAAAAGCAGTCACCAACAATCAGCTGGCCCAGAAATTTTTATCATTCACATCATTGTATATAGTAGAAGGAATGTATACACCAGTTAAAAATAAAAGAATAATATTAATAGCTGGAGGCACCAGCAATTTTTTCCAAGAACATTTCCATAGCATATGATGACAGGAAACACTAAACAAGCCCAGAAAGATGCTCAAAAAGATTTCAAAAAACAATGCAACAAACTTTTGAGGAAAAATAAAATGTATGGTGTAAAGCTCTACAGTTGCATGATGACAATACAGGAGATTGAAAATTGCAACAATTTTAAATCAGTACAAATTCAAGAAGAAGGAAGAAGAGTAGGAGGACAGAATAAGACACAGTGAGCACACTTAGAAGAGTCCTTCAATTCCCAACTATGTCTCATAGGACAGCAAGCATTCTCTTGATTTACTTGACCTTCTGTAGTGCTTAATAGTAAAATTTTGCCCTAAACCATCCCTCATCAGGAATCCATCTTCCAACACAATATCCATGAATATCAAGATCAAATAATGTCCCTTAAAGGATGTTCTCGGTGGAGCATCCTTGTCACTAGCAAACGAATATAATTAGGAAAGTTGATCTCTTAAGGAAGAACCATTATGTCAAGTTTCATATCAGAAAAACTTGGAAACCCATTCCTGAATTCAGAATTTAAACAAGATAAGGAACTTTGCAAGGAGAGATTCAGGGAAGGGGAACAAATAATATTTACACTAAAAAATTCAATTAAAGTATACATGTCATTCCCTTGACAGATTTCCTGTCAACTTACAGTTCATGTGGGACACATAATACAATCACTGTCAAAATGAAATATTCTCCTAATCTAAAGAACAACCAACATAAAAAATAAAATTTAAAAAAAACAACAAAATAAACACATACCTTTAACATTATAGGTAACTGTCCAAAATTAAACCTCTCTCTTATGGCCGGTCTGCCATTATACTGAAAGCAAACATCTGCCTCAAACCTTCCAGTATATGAGATCTTAGCTTGTCGACACTGTGCAAAGATATTAAATTCAGTCAGTGAACCTACAAAAGGAAAGAGAAATACACAGCAAGAACAAGAAAAGTGCAGAGAGAGAAGCTACTTCAAAGGGAAACAAAGCACTATGCTTGGTTTTCGAACCCTGTTCTTTCTGAGGCTCGTATAATCTAGGATTACTCAAGAAAAGTAAGAAGTCAAGAACAAACATTTAATCTCGTTGATCAAGCAATTCAATTAGAACCCATATCAAGACTTAAACCAATAAATTAAAGAAACAACTACCCCACTTTTTCCAAGTATAAAATCAATTCCTCACACAATTCTGATAAAGAAATAGGGAAAAAGTTAACAACTTCTTGAAAGACATTCAAGGATATGAGAAAGAGTGGTGTCAGTGAAGGAGTCGTGAATCTTGACGGGCTTGATGCTGTCGAGCATAATCTCAAGTCCTCTCTCAACCATGTAATCGTAAGAATCTAAGTGGTGCCTCACCAGCTCCTCCAGCTCCGCATGATCTCCCATCTCTCTCATCGCTGCCATCTGCCCAAACTCCAAGTATTAGAGATAGACAACCCTAATAATGGTCAAGTTTAGGACTCAATTCTTAATAATTTAGGGTACAGATAAATAAAAACAACTATTGGAGAAAAGGAAATAAATTTTAATATTAATAAAATATTTAATTTAAATTAAATAATTATATATATATATATATATATATATATATATATATATATATATATATATATATATATATATATATCAATTAAAATATTAATCGAACACAAACAGCAGAAAGAGAAATGATACGAATTAATTTAATTTAAACACAAAAAAGAGAATATATTATAAACTTAATTATTCCATTATTCAACTAATAATCCTGTCAACCAGTACTTCGGTTAATGAAGTACTAGGGCAGGACAGGAGAAGAGAGAGATTGTGCGAGTATCTGTGAGAGAGAACTCGTGAATGCATAAAGGATCAGATCAGGATGCATCCAAATCAATATGCCCAAGCTGCAAGGACTCTATAACGATTAAGGATCTTAAACGATTTACACATAATATCATAGATATTATCATGAAAAGCGCACCGCAAAAAGGAAAAATAACCTCAATGCCAAATTGCACAAACCAATATCCTCATGTGGAACAGCCTTAACTGTTTTCGCCAACCACAAACCCTAATTTGAAATAAAACCATAATAAATCCAACATACCACTAAAAATTTTATTAAAAAAGTAAAAATTAAAAAACCCTGACCCTAACCCCAAATCGAAAAAAGAGCACCTCCGGGCAAGGCAACAATCAAGCGGGATTCACATCAAAATATGATAGGATCTCAGATCCGATTCAAATCAAAACACAGAAGCCAACACGCAAATAAAAACACACAAAGATAGAGATAGAGAAAGAAAGAGAGAGAAAGGAGACCTGAAAACCAATAGGCATAAGAACCGTCGTGGGGGACGGGAAGAGGAGGAATCCAGAGCTGCTTCTTCTCTCCTTCTCTCTCTCGATTTTCTTTCTTTTTTCTCTCTCTCTCTCCTATTTCTCCTATTTTCTTTCCTACTCACTTTCTTTGTGTTTTTTTTTTTTCTTTCTTTCTTTCTTTTTTCTCGTTTTTTCTCTCCTATATATGGATGGACGGCTGGCCGGCCGTGTGTTTGGCTGTTTTGTCTTCTCCTCTCGGTTTTTGATTTTTCGGTGGAAAGATGTTATGCAATTAATATGGTAGAAAGATAATGAGAAGAATAAAAAATTAAAATAATAAAAAGTTAATACGAAAAATTCTTCCCTTTTTTTATAAATAAAGTAAAAAGTGTAAATATAATTTTATTAAATGTCTTATATAATTTTTAAAATAATAATTTCTTATTCTCTTAGTGCACATGTTACCTATAATAAAATATATAAAAAAAAAAAAGAAAATTGGTTCGTGCATTATCTAATCAAAGTTTGATAGGTCTAATTAATCTATTTTGGGGTGATTGACAATGCGATCGAGCAACAATTTCAACGACCCCAGCAAAGCTAGCGCACCAAACGGGGGGTTTCTTTTTATTTTCACGTAATTGTAATTATAAGTATTAAATAGGGATAGTAACCCCTTCGCATAAATTTTTTCAGGGGAACTAGTCGTTTTCCCTTTCATTTTGGGATCAGTCTAATTTTCTATTCACCTTTTTCTCTTTCCCCCCCCCCTCCCTTTTCCCCTCTTTCCAAACATAACATTAAGATTACAATCATATTTGGCAAGTGAAATTCAATTTTTTTTCTAAAATTCCAAAATGATTCCTTAAGGAAAATTGTCTGTCTTAAGATCACACTCCCTCTCTCTCTCTCTCTTTGCTCCCTCTCTCTCTCTTTCACGTAATTGTTTTTCTTCTGTCTTGACTTTTTAATTATATGTATTTGCATGTATGTGGAACAATAACAATTGTTGTGCAATTAATTTGTATTTTGTGATTAAAAATGTTATTTTTTTAATCTATATAAATTATTATTATTATTATTTTAAATCGTCCTTTTAATGCTCGAAATTAGAATAGTTCACTAGTATCATTGTGATTAGATAAATTAATCTCTTATAATTTATCATTAATGTTTTAATTAATTTATTTATAATATAAATCAAGAATAATGTCTAGTCACGTATTATAACCATCCAAATATTAAAAATTTCAAAATAATTTGACTAATTTTTTTTAGTATATGGCCTTTCACTATAATTTAATTATTTCGTTATATGGATATTGTTATGCACAAAAAAAACAAATCAAAGGCTGAAATAGAATAGAGAGACTAAAAGCTGTGAGCGTTAGACAGAGCAAATATAAGCAAAAAGGAGGATAAGGACACGGAGAGGAACATTATACATGATAAATGAAAAATTAATTTTAAATTTTTATAGATTTTTGTGACCAATTTTTATTTTTTTATTTTTATTTAAGTAATATATTTTTTCAATTTATTTTTTTATTTAAAAGTTATTAAATCGTTAATAATTTTCTTTTGATTAATATATAAATTTTTAATGATTTTAACCACATTCAACCCAAAAAAATAAATTTAAATTATGTAAAATTTAAATAAAAATGTAAAAAGCATTTAGAAACTAATCCTAAAAATTCATTAAGGATTCATATTTTTGTATATCCTTTAGGAACAGGGAGGATATATAGACGAGAGAAAGTTGAGACTTTGGTAGGAAAGGTACGAAAGAACAGAAAAAGAAGTACCATAACAGAGACGAGAATAGTAAGTAGCAAACGCTTGCCTTATAGACTTTTTACTCTAAAATTAAAGATTTATTTTTTCTTTATCCTAAAATAAAGGAGTTGTCTTCCCTGCAGTGCTTGAGTTTGTACCAGAACTCTATGTTGCCACAAGATACGCCTTTCTAAAGGCTGTAAACCGTGCACCTCGTACACTCTGCGCTTTAGGTGCGCTGCATGGAAGTCGCCTCGCCTTGCAACCAACAAGCACCGGACTCTTGGCGCCCTAAAGTGCGTGGCGCTCTAAACAACGCTGCACCAAAGTTTTGCAGCCCTGCTTGCAAATTTAACAGTGCCTTCCATTTTTTTTGTCAGTTTTGATCATTTCAAGTTACACCCTTGTGATAAAAACTAACATTCAATTAATCCAAGATGTTTTTTCATAATTGCACTTGAATTTTTGGCATGATTCTTGAGAAATGCAGTACACAGAATGTAATTAGCCCTTAAATTTACGCATGTAAATGTGAGGTAACTTTCCCTTGATGTAGCCCCCAACAATACGGAAAGTGAAAAGGAGAGAGAAAAGCAGACAAACCAACCAAGAGAGTACTTCGATTTCAAAAACTTTTGTAATCCACCAAACCAAAAAAGAGAAAAAAAAGGCTGAAATGTGCAAGAATGTAGCAGCACCAGTCAACGTTCGTGTCCATAATTTTTTAAAAACTTTTATTTAATAGAAAAAGAATAGCATGCCTTCGATCATAGTCATCCATTACAAAGAATACATATCTGTGGGCATTCATAAATTAATTAAAAAACATCATGGCATTGAGCAGCTAATTCTTTAGTATACTGACAGCTGATCTTTTAAGTGACAATACGAATGTGAAAGTTGCTGTTTTCTATAGAATGAACTAAATATGTGTGTATGAAGCGTTCCGGCTTACTTGTGTTTGATTCTATCCCACGTTACAATTTGCATTAAGCAATTCAAGGCGACTTGTTACTGCCTTTGTCATATAGAACTCTGGTTTGAGGAGTGCCAGAGTTTCTTCTGGCAAATCAGTATCTTTTCTTTCTCCATGGCATACTCTGTCTCTTCTTTGTGGCAACCCCACCTCATCCCTTTGGCAATAGTCGCAACGGCATCCACGAAGTAGCTGGATTCTCTAATGATTGCAGCCTGTGGGTCGCAGGATCCTATCCATCTCCAGGAGCACAAATTTCATATCACATCTGCCCATGTGCCAAAAAGTAAAAAAATAATAATAATAAACCAAAAAAAAAAAAAAGATCAGAACTATAACAAGATGTTACTTTCCATATTGATGTTCATCACATGATGTTTTGGTCAAAAGATATAACTACAAGTCTCCAAGTCAAACAAATTTTACGCTAACTGAGAATTCTATGCAGAACATGTCAAAACCATCCTGAATTCCAGGCTCTCTAGTAACAGACAGTTCGAGCTAACTTTTCCCACTCGTGGTCAACTTCGGCAACCTGCTATTTTCTTACTAGTGTTCAGGTTTCCTTGGTAGGCATAAATCATAAAACAAATATCTATGATTTGGTTATTAGAATCACCAAATCAAAGCAACATGCTAAAATCTAAATTAACAAACTTATTTTACCAAGTCTAAAATGCTGAAAACAATCCCTAAAGTGTATATTCTTAGTGTTAGATCCTAAAGCAACAGTGGAAATTAGATCAATACTCACCGGTGGCTTTCTGAAGTGAAAAGGCCATCAACATGAAGGAGATCGTAAGTTCTAGGATATGTTGAGAATGCTTCACACCTGGAAAATATAAACAAGGAGATGAATAAAGTATGCCGTTATTTTATAATAGGGAAAGACCATCACAGTTACACCATTCTCACATTTGTTAAAAAAAAAAAAAAAAAGAGCATTATGCATATACAGATTTAATTATTACCAATCATGGTAAGTTCCAATGAGGCCTCGATCATAGACCACAGGAAGTGTATTGGCAGCATAAGAGGAGACTACATTCAGGACCCATAGAGGATCATCAATGACAGCTGCAGCAAAACCTCCATAAATTGTATTCATGTCCATCACATTTCTTATCTTGTTTGTTCCAATTGCTGGGAGTAATTTTTTGTAGTGCTTCATTCTCGCCTTCCACTTGCTGTCATCGTGCTTGAAAGCATTAGCACTGCCACGGTGAACATCTCCAATACGTTCGGGTGCAACATGCAACCTTTGTGGCCATTTAGGTAGTGATTCCAGAACCAATTTCTTATATTTTGGGCCTGGAACTACAACACAAGGCTGAAGTGGAGTATACCATGCAGAATCCGGTTCAAGCCTGTCATCGCACTTCGGTGGGTAAGCGTCAGGAAAAGCAAGCTTATTATAGCAACTTTTATCTGAAGTTTTCCTCCACACGGCAATGTCATCCTTTTTTCCGTGCAATTTGAAGCACATTGAAGCAAGCAATTCTTGCAGCTTTTCATAATCTGTTTTCTGCTCCTCTATTGTAGTATTCCACCCTCGCCAACGGTTCTCATAGTTGACGGGAGGACCGGACAGGACCCAAAAACCTCCAGGACGGAGAATACGGTGAATTTCTAACAGATAAATTCCACCTGAAAGCAAGATAGCACTATCACTGAAAACAGCAAAAGAAAACGCATTGATAGAATTATATCAAATTTTAAAATTTGGGAAAGGAGGAAGAAAAAACCCCACACAGAATGTAATAAGAAACTTATTTGGAAGGAAAACTGGTAACAATAGTGACAGTGAAGCTGACAAGATAGGGGCATTGTTTTCTGTTTGACTGTTTGTTCATATACAGAAAGACCCCAGTATTCCTCTAGCTTTCCCAGACTGGAAAAATCAATTACCAAATTCTGTCCATGGTATAAGGCATCTAGAGCAATGAGCCATATCAAATGCACTTGATGGGAATGGAAGACGCTGTGTAGAAATGATGCCAAGAATAGCAGGAATTCCACGTTCCAATGCAAACTGGACTTGAGCCTCATGATTATCTCTTGGGGCAAGAGAAACAGTTATAATTCCACGATCTAATAAAGCACCTCCCCAGCTTGCTACCTAGAAGTAGAAACAATTATGCTGTATAAGTGATTGAACTCTGCAGACATTATGACTCAATTGAACATGAGCCGTGTAACAGTTCCATGAATATTCTGATAAGAACAGGCCTCATTTGCTTCTAGTATGGTTAATTCAAGTTAGAAGAAGGGTTGGAACTTACTCCACAGCCTGTGTCAATGGCAGTGCGAATAGTTCCATTTTGCATTTCCGGGATCAGATCTTGCATCAGATCAACATAGGCACTCACTCCTTTTGGAAACATAGTACCGCCGCCAGGAAAGAGGAACTTCTCCCCCTCTTTTCTCAGCCAGTTCTGATTAGATTTCTTCTTATTAATCCAATCATATGGTACATTGCTGAAGCCATATTCACAGGGTCAATCGAACAAACTAGCAAAAGCAGAAGGATAAAGCTTACCATTCAAGTTAAAATGCTGAAAAGGTCAAAAACTCTGCCGTACCTGTACCAACACTCATCCCGGCTCTTTGGCCATCTGATTGGGGGCTTATAACCATTTGGAGGTGGAACTAAGCACTCCTTCTTTTCAAATATTGGAGGGCAGTGGCGTTCCATGAAAGTAAGCCGATGAAGCCCATACTTTTTCCATCTCTGTGCAATAGACATAGTACAGCACTATGAAACTTCATACCTTTACAACAAATCTAAATAGCTTAACAGCATCACGCACTGGATAATAAAGTAATACCCTTGGATCTGTGCATGGAGTATAGTCTTGATAGTCAATGCTGCATTCGGAGAAAGCACTGTAGTTGATTTGAAGAGGAGCAACTGCTGTTTCCTTGGGAGACTGCACTGCCTTTTTAACACCCCCCATGTCCCTATCCTCAAATTTATTTTTCTGAACAGAATATTCCACCAAGGTAGAATGAAAACCCGCATAGTACAACAAGCATTACTGCCATGGGAACAACCCTGGGGTTTTTATCATGTTGGGAAACCAGCTTTCCATCTCTGAACTTCATGATTCCCTCAGTGAAGAACGGTCTGCATATTTTGCACAAATGCAGATTGTTAGTGCCAAAGGACTAAATGCATACACAGGATGCTAATTTCCGGCCTCTGCCAATTGGATGATAAGATTCCAGATGAGATTAATTAAACATCATTTTTCTTTTTTGATTAACTAAATAGAATATTGAGAAGTTACAGAGCAGGACAGTTAGAAAAATAGCCTGGAGGATTAAAACAATTCATTCAATCAACATTACACATGTGATCCATTAAAACCCATCAATCTTCAGCATAGAAAGGGCAGATTAATGAGTTAAGGTGTTGCAGCTGATGGAATCTTGAATGGAAAAGTAAGCAGATCCAGCATAAGACCAGGAAGCAACGACCATTAACGCCTATATAAGAAAGCTCAATCACTTCGGCGATACCTCTACGAGAAGCAAAAGGGAAGGAAATAGAGGAAGTAAGTGACTGACAGAGATGCAAGTGTCTCTAGCGGAAATTTAAGACTTGAAAAATTTGCAAACAACGAGATCTTATGGTAGCTACCGACATCAAGTTTCACTTTCCATTTTTGCTTTCCTTTAACATTTCTTACGTGATACTGGGACCCAAATCCTTTAAAACTTTGATATCTCCCTTCCTCGCATTCACGCATACACCACTCATGAGTCCATGCCAAGTCAAAAAGACAAATGATGGAACACTGCATCTCGAACCAATATATATGAAACCAAAAAAAGAAAAAGAAATCAAAAGCAGCATAATCATTTCCTTGACATCCAAGAAAACATATGCAAAGTGTTGTGTTGTTATTAATTTATCTGTCATGCAACGCAACATAAATAATTACATGAACTCATGAACAGTAGGAAAATGGTGATGATGACACGATTGCTCTGCAAAGTCAAGACAATAACAGAGTCTGAAAAAATGGGAAACGAAAGGTATAAACAAAAGGGTATCCGTATCCAGCCAAAAAAATTAAAAACAGTTCCATAAGAAAGACAGACACAGGAGAGATCTCTCTCGAAAGATAAAATAATTAAATAAATAAATGAGAGAGAGAGCGGGTACAAATAATGTTATTAGACAAGAAGACAGAGGAAGAGAAGACAATCTTAGCGTTAAAATATACCCTTCTTCTTTCTTCTTCTTTTCTCTCTGTCACACTATTTGTGGTTGTTAGCCTTTCAATCTATATTTCTGCTTCAATTCAAGAAGTCCAAAGAGAGAAATAACAATAAAGCGGACAACAGAGGTTGTACAGATTGATCTTCTGATTTGTTGATGATATTTTATGATTGAGACCACAACCTCCTCCTCCTCCTCCCCCTCCTCAAAAATCTTAATCCGAGGGATAAAGAAAGAGAAGAGGAGAGGATAGAGAATCGGGTTTCGTAGTTCGAGAGAGGAAAGACGCTCTGAAACTCTGGACTTCCACACACACATACAGCACGACACAAAGACAGACACACAGGCAGTGTTTCCTACCTTAAATAACTCTACCTCGTCGCCTTCTGTTTTGCCTAGCTGTCTCCTCCCTCCTCGCCCTTTCCCTTCTCATTATTGTTTTCATTTTTTTTTAATATATGTATATATATATATATATATATTGAGAAGTTATTACCTCTTTTTCACGCCGCCGCTAATCTTTCGTCACAATCCAGAGTTTAATTATTCTAGAACACGCAACTAATTATCCATTGCTAGCTACTAATTGTCGAGGCAAGTTGATTACCGTTGCTAATTATTGTTAATGATAAAAAAATATTGTATTATTTGGTTAGACTGATGGTACTTATAGTGGTTAAATAATCAAATAAGTAATTTATAAATACAACATATATTTTATTTCATAATAAGGGTTTGATGAGTGGCATAATTTTATTTTATTTTCTTTTTTTTTTTGAAGCTTTTGGAACTCATTCTAATATTCAAGCCAATTATTTTACCAACAATAATTGTAAAAATATAAGCATATGAAATGGTAACGTGAAAGAGATCTTTTATGAGCTATATATGAGTTTTAAAATAAATATATAGATAGATTAAAGGCTCAGTCAATTTAAGTGGGGTTCGTATATTAATATTATTGTGAAGTACTTAGAATTTTAATCTGCCAAAAGATTTTGGGAAGCTGAATGAAAAAAACAAAAAAAAGGTGGGGGACACCGATCAATTAAAGCATTTAAGAACATTGAGATCCTTAGTGTTGTAAGAATTTTTTTAACATTTACAGTCATTACTAGGTTGTTTTAATTTTAGACGGGAGGTATAATACATTAAAACCATTCATGTAGGCGTGCATTTCATCATCGTGGTTTTGTTGTTTCTCTTGATCCTGAATTGTACCTCTGTTTATAAGGTAAATGATATTTCATTCCATGTGTTTAGAATTTAATTATTATCTAAATTATGTATTTTAAAAATAATAAAAAAAGAAAATTAATAAGTTGAAGAAAAACATAAAAATATTATATTACCTCATCTGTATTTAAGAGTGAAAAACCTAATTACATCTTACAATCCTATAACTTCCTAAACCTTTGAATTTTCTTTCTCTCTTTTCCAAACTTCAAATTTTTTTTAATTAAAAATTAATTTCATGGTTGTTTATTTTTAGATTATTGAATATTTCATCATTCTCTCACTTTTATATGCTTAAATTAATGCATTTTTACTTGTTTGGAATCATTATAAAGTAGTTAGGGTTTTGTTTGAAATTAGGTTTTGTTTCTCTCTTTTTTTGTGATGGCTTTTCTTTGCCATTTGCAAGGAATTTTATAGGTGTTAAGGTTTTTTTTTTCTCTCTCTTTTACATAATAAAATTTGTATCTTTTAAGTTATCTAAGACTACTTAAAGAAAGGATCTACTTTGTTTATTCTTAGGTTTTTTATTTTTAGTATCTATTTACAATAAACAAAGTATGATTTGATTTTTTTAGTGTTTTATCACATCAATTAATGGGGTTTGCATCCTTTATTTATGTTTTCTTTAAATTTTAAATTTTAAATATTTTTCTTTTTAAATTTATAAGAATTTTCAAATAATTTTTGAAGGTTTGCTTTAAGTAAGTGAATATAGGTTATTTTAGGAATTTTTGAAGTGAGCTTTTGGGATATATTATTTTAAGATTTTTTACCATTTTTTTAGGAATTTTGAAATTAAAAATTATATTTGTTCTTATTATATATATATATATATATATATTGCTTTTTTAACTTTTTGTGGTTGTGTTGTTAATAGGGTGATCAAATAATGACATTTGTTATACACTTTATAGACAACAAAGATGATGTTTAGGATAGGGATTATGCAACTTGCATCAATGTGATGAGAATGTGTAAAGTATGTTTGATTTAAAGAAGAAAGGCTTTAGATTGTTAACACAAAGTGTGTTATGCATCCAAGGTGATTTAGAGCTATACAATATCATTAATGAAGAGAAGATAAATATAATCCATTTATACCTCATATTAGATTTAAGGTTAATGCTTCTACCTTACAAGATCCTTTATGCCTTGCTAGAACTTAGTGAAAATATATAGCATAGTAATGGTAACACTTATGACTTTATAGACATGTTTGATGTTGGTAATGTGAATGTTATTATGCCTTTGGGTAATAATTCTAAAATTAGAGACATTATTGTTGTAAATAATATCATTGCTCTACATGTTGTCTCTACCTTTGATACTTCGAGGAGAAATCTTAAACTTAAAAGAATAGTTAAAAAAATAGATGAAGAACATGTAAAAAATAAATTGAATGTTAAAAGTATAAATAAAATGACTACTACAAAAGAATTTGTATCTAAAATTGCATATATTAATGTAATTTGTTTTACTTTTATACTTTTTTATGCGTTTAGGTTTATAATTATTAAAAACCAAAAGATGAAAAAAAATCATTTAAAAACCATATGTTAAGAAACAAAAGTAGTATGAACATCAAATAGTGAGGAGAAAGAAGACTAGAATAGTTAAAGATACAAATGTAAATGAAGGTGTTGGCTTATATAAAAAAAGTGAATAATAATAAATGGTTTAACAAATTTTAAAAGGATAATGATGGCCTATATTTTAAAATGATAATGATGACTTAGATTGTTTTAGATAATAAGTATAAATATACTAACTTTGATGATAATAAGTGATTGAAAATTGTCATTCATAAAAGGAGTTACAAGATCAAATGTTAAATGGATTGGTATATGGTTGAAGTGGCAATAACATTATAGAAGATTGTAATAACATTGATTTAGTAAATTTATATGGTTATGTGAAAAAATATATGTTGATAAGGAAGATAAGGACAAAAAAATTAATTTAAAGAAGACTAAACCAATTTATAGAATAAAAGACATATTTTTAAGGTATAAATAGAGGGCAAAGTGAAAGTGTATGATATTTAATTTTTCAAGATGTGTATATGTTTAGAAATATGTTAAAGGAATATATAATAAAAAATAATATGAATTTAAGTTACACAAAAAATTTTTAAAAAATGTGTGGGTATTAGGTGTGAAGCTTATGAATGTTAGTTTTATATATAAACCCACCTAAAGAGACTTTTATGATTAAAAAATTGACAAGCTTATATAATTATGTGAGGGTTGAAAAAGTGAGAGAAGTCATTACTAAATAAATAGATATAGTGTTATTGTCATACCTTAAGGCAGATTATGACATAAGTATAAAGTTGATGTATATAGTTTTGAAAGATCCATGTAAAGTGAAATAAAATTTTATGAGGTTATAGAGGAGAAGGAAAAAGGTAATGGAATTAATTGAAGGGCCACATATAAACTTATTCAAAAAATTGCCTAAAAGCATTGTAAAATTTAAATCTAAAGACAAGATTAATTAAATAGGCACATCATTTAATTTGTTCCAAAGGTTATTCATTTGTTTAAAAGCTTGTAGAGATGGATTTATGGCTATATGTATACCATTCATAAGTTTAGATAAAAGCCATTTAAAAAGACCTTTCATAGTAGTATATTAACATCAATATCAGTAAATGAAAATAAAGAGATGTTTTTGGGTTTTTATGTTGTTGAGAAGAAATGTAATAAGAGTTGGAACTAATTCATAGATAACTTGTATCAGTGCATTAGAGTTAACATGGAAGGAAAACTATTTACCTTTATATCAAATAAATAAAAGGTATGTTTTTTTTAGCCAATTATTCAACTTTGTCTTTTTAACATGAACACATTTATTGTTATGTAATTATTTTTTATTAAGACATTATATTAGCACCAAATTTAGTTTCAAATTACGAAATAATCAATGTTGTTGAATATCATTTTCCTAAAGCCACAAATAGGAAATGCATTAGACATATTTATGTAAACTTTAAAGCAAAGTGACTTGGTGTAGACTTAATAACTTTATTTTGAAAGACATGTAAAGTATACTATTACATTGATTATACCAATGAAGTTAAAGAAATTGGTAAGGTTTAGAAAAATGATAAAGCTATCAAGTATTTCAAAATTATTCTAATAAATCAACGTTGTAAGTGGATTTTAACATTGAGGCCAAAAGTCTTCACACCATAAATAACTTAATTGAGTCTTTTAACCATTGGATAAAAAAGTTTAGGAATAAGTTATTCTCATCTTTTTGGAGAACATAAAATTAAAATTAATGGCTTGGCATCATAAGAGATTTGTAAAGGCATTAAACTTAAAGGGGTAAGTCATACCAAATGTTAAATAAAAGTTGCAAAAATTTTCTACAGTTACCAAATATTTGAAGTTAATATTAGTTAGCCTAGAAGAGTACCAAGTGTTTAATGGAACCCAAAAATTTCATGTCTAACCTTAAAGCAAAAACTTGTAATTGTAAAGAGTGTATGGTTTTTAGCATCCCTTGTAAGCATATGACATGCTACATTAGTTATATAAGGGGAAATTTAAAGGATTATTGTGATTAATGTTTCAGTGTTTAGAAGTACTTGTATATTTATAAAGATATTATTCATCCTTTACATAAGACTAACCTTGATCCATTAAAGAGTAAGGTAGTCTTAGAGTCTTAAAAAATGAAAAGAAGTATTGCTAGGCCAATACAAAGTAGAACAAAAGAGATCTTTTATGGTTAAATATAGGAAGTGCAAGAATTTTCATCATAATTTAAAGACATACAAAGAGGTAATTCTATAAACTCCTCTTTCATTATTAAAATAGAAAATTACTTATAATTTTTTTTGTTTTGTTTTTGTTAAATGTGCAAATTAACAAGATTGACACAACAATAATAAAAAATGTTATAAATTTTAAGGCATATAAAATGTAATTTGTCATTTTTTAATAGTTGAAACTATTAGACAAATTCATTATAAAGAAAAGATATTAGAGCAAAAAAAAAAAAAAAGGTCACATCTATTAAGTTAACTTCTTTAATTAATTTTAAAAAAATATTTATCTTGACAAGAAATAAAAATATTTATGTTTGACTTAGTTATATACAAAATCCTAATTAATTTTTATGATTATTAATTTTTATTTAGCAAGTATATTCAATACTATTATGATTTTAATTTTTTTAATTTTTAAAAGAAAATTTGAAATTTGAAATGTTACTTATTATATTATCAATTTAAGTGTTTACTTATAATAAAAGTCTATAGGTTATTTCAATTTTAGTTAGTTGAATTATTATTAAAGGATTTACAAGCATAATGGTAAATGTTAGAAATTAATATATTTTAACATACTTAATTTATATATTTAATAGAAAAATATCATTATTTATCTGTTACTAATTTTTATATATATCATAATAGTGTTAGCTATTCATTATCATTGTAATTATATTTTATATTATAAATTAAGAAGTAATAATTGATATAAATTAATTTTTTTCTCATATTCATAAAGGACAATACTCTTATCAATTCACAACTTATCGCTAAGTTAATAAAAAAATTGAGTTATTTTATTATTTTACTAAGTAAAGTATTCATTAATTGAAAAAGTTTATTATATCTTAAAAGATAAATGTTATAACTTGTAGCAATATAATAATATAGTTATAAAGATATAAATTATTTTTAATGATTATGTCTAACACACTTTAAATATAATTTTTTTGTTAATTTATTTTTTTTCACAATATTATATTATTTTATTAATTATTTTGCTATAATGAATATTCCATAGTAATTCACAAATTTTTGTTTTATAGAAAAGTATTGAATTAAGATGATGATAAGCATTTTGTAATTTTACACGGATTGTGATAATGGAATTTAATTCATGATTAAATTGAGAAGACACAAGAAGAAGATGAGAGAAAATGAGAGAAGATAAGGGATCTATTTGAGTTTTAAGATTTAGATTGTTATGCAATTTTAACAATAATTAAAAAAAAAAATATATATATATATATATATATATGTAAAGTTGAATATTTTCAGTCTCCCTTTCAATTTTCATTTTTGGAGTTTAAACGCCCAAACGACTCTGGTATATCTACTAGAATTGACAAGTTGAATCATTGTGGTACTCCTCTTTGTGTTTCTTATTCTACGAGTACAATAAACTATCTTGGCTTGTCTAGGCCAAAAATAAAATAAAATAAAATAAAACTAAAGATAAAATCTCAACGTAAATCAATTAATGGAACTAAAAAGTAATTAAAAAGTACTCTTCTAATCACTAGTACCAAGCTATTGGCAATTAGTAGGCTTTAAAAGATTATCAAATGCTCTCTAGACCATTATTGAATAACAATTAACAACTAACTTCTTGTTGCAAGCCAGATCTGAGCCTTGTCACATAATGGTGAAAAAAGAAGAAGAAGAAGAAGAAGAAGAGTTTTCGTTATCGATTTGAGTTATTACAATCCAAAAGAGATGTAATTAATAATAGCTTGTCTGTCTAGACAACTTATAAATCAAATGTTGGGATACCGAATCACAGCACAGGTTGCTCCACCGAACTAATGGGATTCTTGGGGTGGTCACCATATATGTTCAAGATAACGCTTTGTATGGGGTGTAAATGAATTGATATGTTCAACAAAAATTTAGTGACTTAATTTAATAAAAATTTGTTTGAAACTTGATATCAAATCTCGTTGAATAAAATAAGTTCAAACAAAAATAGCCTCGACTTGTGAAAGCTTGTCAACAGTTTTTTTTTAAAATAAATTATGTAAAATTCATCTTAAATTCATGAAAAACTTTGTTTAATATGTTATTAGAATATATTTAAGAGGTTTATTCAATTTATAAAATAAAGTTTTTAATAAATAATGATAGAATTATGCACATTGATTATTTATAAATTTTATGAGTATTATGCGCACTCAAATACACAATTATATTTTTATAATTATACATTAAAATAAATATTTATTTTTTAATTAGTTAATATTTAATTCTATTTATAAAAATAATTTTTATAATTTATGTTAATATTATAAAGTTAAACAACCCATTTATAAAAAGAAAATAAAAATCCAATTTAATAAAAATTTAGACTCAACTTGACTTGACCCGTTAATTAAAAAGAATCAAGTCAAAAGCGGACATGCGTCATCGAATGTTATTGAAAGAGACAAGAGATTCGCACTAAACTTAAATCACGATTTGATGCATGCGGGTGGGAATTGAAACTTGCTTGTTATTCGACATGATATTAAACTACAATTATTATCTTTACCTCATTCAAGCTATGGCATCGTTCCATTGTCATGCGTGCAATAGAATTATTATCATGATGTAATAATTTATGTGAAATGTACGTCATCAATTAAACTGATGCGTTTAAGGAAACAGTATCAATTATTGAATTGATGAAATTACGAAATATGTTTAGTATTATAATGAATAAAGGTTTATTATTATTATTATTATTATTATTATTATTATTATTATTATTATTATTATTATTATTATTATTATTATTATTATTATTGTTGAGTCTACGATTATTTAATATTCTCCTAAAAACGATTTTCTAAAAAATAATCAAACGGCATCCTTTTTCTTTTTTGCTAAGCAGTTTGTCGTCATCCTGCTCATCACCCTATGGGCAATTGCAATCATTAATAAGCAATTTGCAGTTAATGGCAACGATCATGATCAATTAATGGCAAACCAACATATTTTTTTAGCCTTGTCGTTTAATTTTCATTGACTCTAATTTTAAAAAATAAATGGATTGTGAACAATTATAATACGGGCCAGCCAATTATGGCCTGACTGTTTACGTAGAAGTGATGCAATGAGACGTAATGTAATAATAAACTTTACATGAAAATAAAAAAAAAAAAAAAAGAGAGAAGGAAAAACAAATATTAATTGGAGCCCACGTAGGCATGACAAAAGCATGATGATAAAACACCGAGGTTTTTCTACTTTTGTTTATCTATTTTTATGTAAAAGGTTATGTCTATTTTTATCTCTTTCTTGTTTACTTCTTTTACATCGTTACCTCCTTCATGTTTCAATTTATGCTTTAAGATCCACGCAGTCTTTTTATTTTAGTATTTGAGACTCCCTGTAAAAACTTTATTAACTTCATATTGACAAAATTTAGGCCAAATGATGTCGATTTTTAATTTCTTTTGATTAAAACGATAATGACACCATTTTATTTTGGTAAAAAAAAAAAAAAAACATTTAAACATATTCGCAACGATACTAATCTTTTTTTTATTAATTGTGACAATGAAATTAACAAAATTCTAACAAAGAATTTCAATCGTATAAAAGTTTTAGAGTAAAAATTAAAATCAAATGGACGTGAAAGTTTGCATAAGGATGAATAAGACCGAGTTTGGATTGTTCTTCGAGCCTCACCCTTATTTCTTTATACAAAGTTTATTTTATAATTTAAACATGAAATTATTACTTAAATTACAGTAAAATAACTTACATTCAATGATATTTTTATCTTATATAAATCAACTAAAAGTTGAAAATATAAAATTAACATGTCAATTAATAAATTTCAGAAATATTTAAGAGACGAATTCCGATGGCCAATTTCATCAATACGAGTTGGAACCCCATCCTTGCACCCGATAACAAAAGTTCATTCACATACAAATGCTCGAAGGTTTGAGCCCCAAGCGTTTTTCGTAATCTTCATTTTGGACCAATAAAATGATCACAATTTAATGTGTCCTTCCTTTGAAAAAAAAAAAAAAAACCATCACTTTGCCCCCAAGAATTTTGAAGCCTGAGGCCGTGTAAGCCTTCAAGTTCGCATCGGTTAAGCCACCGAGAAATGCTTCTTATGTAACAAAGTGAATAAAGGCAGTTGTCTTTTTTTTTTTTTTTTTTTGTCTCGTCTCTCTTTGGTTTCTTTGTTACTTTACAGTTCATACACAACAACTTGCATTAAACCAGAATGTTGTTAAAAATGGGACTAAAAGATGTTTGTTTGATTGCACCGACGGCACCGACGATTCTCTGTTCATATATACACCTTGTTCGTTCCTTGGTCTTTGTCAACACTGACTTTTTGGACACAGAGAGAGAGAGAGAGAGAGAGTGGGGGGCAGTAGCCATGAACGTGATGTTGTGTAATAACTTCTGTAGGACTTAAATTGTATTATTTATCACATAATTGCAAGTGGCACAACTTTCAGGATATATCATGAATGAATTGGCCCTCGGTTGGGAAGCTATCCGGACAGCGCATTTATTTGACAAAGCATTAATCGTACTAGCGAGAATAACCCACCGAGCGTTCTGAAATGGAAAGAGTAAGTACATAAGAATATGTAAAATATTATGAATTTTATGATAGTAATAATATATTTGGGACAAATTGTTTTATGTTGAGAAATTTTTGTAAAATAGAATTGAATGGGAACCCCCCCCCCCAAAAAAAAAAACAAAACAAAAGAAAAAAGCTTGACTTATAAAAAGGGCAAAGAATCGGATACTTCGTGGCAAGTTGTTGCCCACAACTTTACGGAACCGACACTATTGGGACAATTCAATCCCCATTACTTGGCTGTGACGGTGGCAACCAAACTTACTTCCAAAATCATGTAGTTCTATTAATTTCCAGAAAAACAGCATTAACTTCAACCCAAAAATATCGTTCTTCTTATAATTCACAATCACACATTAATTTGTTAAATATCTTTAAAAAAAAAAAAAGACAAAAGGGATATGATAAAACATTGTTGGACAACCTTTGGCCTCTGTCTCGGCATCACATCACAACACTGAGATGGAAGAAGAAAGAATTGACAAATATTTCAAACATCTCATTTATCATTGAAAAGCTTAAAAACGGGAGAATAATGGAATTGAAGAACAAATCAAACAGTTATAGAACTAAATGATAAAAATAAAAATAAAAAATAAAAACCATGATGGTATTTCACTATTAAAATCCAGGCGACTGCAATATGAGAAAGTAAACTTATAAAAAAAAAAACCGAAAAACTATGGAGGGAAACCTATAAGGGCGTTTCGCCATTAAAATCCAATCATAGTTATATTTTAATATCCACAGACTTTTGAAATTCTACTAAATAAACTTTTTACCCTTCAGCTTTCACAGGCTTTTCGAATTTTGGAGTAGGCTCCTCAAATTTTGTTTTCAAACAAATATAATGACAAATAAAAAAAAATCATGTCTTTCACGTCACCCTTTCATGTCCTCACAGGCCACTTATCTTTATCTTTATTGTTAGTAGAGAAAGTGACTTGGGGTCATGGGATGAACTCTAAAAGTACATTGTTATATAGCATAACAAATTTTTATCATGAAATAAATGTCTTCAAGATTAACAGTATTTTACACACACACACACACACACACACAAAGAAGCAAAAATTGAAAAAAAAAAATCATTTTACACAACCAATTTCATCATTAAATTATGTGCAGAAACGAATGCATTTGTACATAATTTATAATTTACAATGTATCTAATATTTTAATTACAAATTAGTAATCATTATTATTTAATATTCTTAAATAGGTTCTTATGGTGACATAATCCTAATGTAACTGTAAATCAAGTTTGGTCCAAAAGGTAAAAATATTGAGTAAAAATGCCTTCAAAAATTAAGCCAACATTCTGGCCTATGGAAATATGATATGGTGACAATTTTCTTGGTAATGTGATACTTCGGGATAAGGACAATGGTATATTACTTGGAACTATTTATTTATACTCTAGACATTGGTATATATTACTCGGTAATGTGATACCTATTGATCGACACGTCATTTAAGACAAGGGATTTGCTAAGACCAATGCAAGCCTATTAAAAAAAAAAAAAACTTAACTGATTTGCCCCCCCCCCCCCACAAGGAGAAGATGTAACATAATATCCTAATACATGCAAGTGAAGCCTACAAACAAACACTAGTCACTAGTTTTCATGCTATGAATAATACATAATGCAAAAACACATGAAATACAAATGCTTAACACTGGGGGAGTGCCCAAAAACATGATAAATGAATATACAAAATAATAGCATCGAGTTGAGTTAAAAATTTAAAAGCGTAAAAAAAATAATAATCATGTCAACTCCAAATTATTTTAAAAATAGTAAAAATAATAAAATAAGTACAATAACGTAATAAGTAATTATAATATACACAATATGAAAAAAGAATTTAGTTAGGTAAATGACAAAATAAAAATGAGATGTTTTACTGTGCAAAAATATGGTAACGAAAAATACATATAATTGTTAAAAGTATAGTTGGGTATAACCTACAAAAGTATACTTATTTATATCTAGTCATAAATGGAGAGATAAGATAAGGACGAAACATTTATATCTAGTCATTTTTACAATAAATACTTGTCACATTGTACCTAACTGTCACAGGCACATAACAAACAAGCACAATGTCAAGATCGACACTCTCCTAATTCGATAGTTAGGCATTCAACAATCATATCTTGATATAAATATGTTAAGAGGGTTAATATAACCATATATAACATATACAAGTAAATGATGTTTGTTATTTTATTTCTAAAAGGTTCATTTTAATTATAAAAAGTTTTCCTTTTATCACCATTAACTATCCAAATAATTAAAAATATGTCACTGAAATTTAATCTCATAATTAATTATAAATTGATAAATAGTTATCATATCTCTAGTCTAAATAGAGTCAAAGTTAAACTCGTCCCAAAGTCCCTAAAAAAAAAAGGGGGTCTCTAATGATATTAAAAGTACCAAATATCAACAAATCAACCATAATATGTGAGACTTATTATATACATGCACATAAAGTTAGTTCTAACAAATCACTCTCCTTTATGTATTAATGTTTATTTCTTTTAGAAATAATTTACCAATTTCCTTTATCATTAGTTAATTAGATTTCAAAAATTGTTATTTTTTTGGGTAAATAGTAAATATGTAATAATTTAAATAATATATACAAAAAAACCTAATACATTATACATATTATAACTACTCATAAAAAGTAAAGATTGAATAATGAACTTGACTTCCATCATAATTGAACCTAAATTAATATGTGTAATACAAGATCAAAATTAATAATAAATTATAATGACTAAATGGAATAGTCTAAGAATGAAAATTGGTCCTCATAATCTAACCCAATAAAATCGAATATCACACAAACTAGAAAGTCAAAAGCTAAAACAAACACACATCTAGAACCATTTATGTGTCACTATTTAATTTTCTATTCAATGCACACATCTAGAATCATTTATGTGTCACTATTTAATTTTTTATTCAATGTTTGAATATATATTTATCAAAAAAATTATTTATAAATTAAAATAAAATTTAGTAAAAGACATACCTTTAATCATATTGATTAACAATTAGAGAATATAGATATGTGTCTGCAAAATAAAAATTGATAGTACTAACTAAGTCTTCTAGCCTATAACTTAATATTTTTCAGAAATGTATGGTTCATTGATTTCTCTTTATATAAGGTAGATTAGGAATCATGTCAGTTATTAATTTTTATTCAACTTCCTTCCATTAAGCTAAGTGATTATAATTAATTTAAACTAGCTGTTATGATAATTGAGTAATTATTCCTTTAATTATCACCTTAAAAAATAAATAATTTCATATTTGTCTATAATTATGTGGGTTACCTTCATAATAATTTTAACATTCTTCCACTTTACTTGAATGATTACAAAAAGTTGATATTATTAATAATGGCCATTACAAATATGACTCATGTCTTAAATTATATTTTGTATAAATAGAAATTTTTATATATAAATCATAATGGTTATTAACGCTTTTGGAAACATTTCTTTCCATATATCACAATGATAGTAAATTTTTTATTATATATTTTATTGAGACAAAACTTTATTAAACAGGAAAACTTTATGTTTCAACTTATACAAGTCCTAAACAAACTTTATGCAAATAAGCTTTATATGCAAAAATAAATTTTATTTGTAAATGATCAAAAAATCTCCAAAATTGCTAAAACATCAGAAAACATAGTTTACAATATCTTTAATTAAAGTTAATAAGTTTCATACACTTAACTTGATTCTTATATAACTTAGCCTACAATCTTTTAGTCATAGAATTAGCAACCATAAGTTGAATATTGATATGTTTTACCATAATTACTTGCCTTTTAACATGATCTTTAACAACTAAATACTTTATATAATATGTTTATTTCAACTTCCACTTTTATTGTTCTTTGAAAAGAACATTACAGCTGAATTATCACAACATATTTTAATATCTAGAAATAGAATCTACAATTTGTAGTCTTGTCATAAAATTCTTCAACTATAAAGCTTGTGCTGTAGTCTCATAACACATAATAAATTTTGCTTTCATAATAGAAGAGGCAATAATAGTTAACTTAATGCTTCTTTACGATACGATATCTTCAACAAGTATAAAAATGTATTCAATGGTAGACTTATTGTTATTTACATAATAAAAAAAAATTAGCATCTAAATACTTAACCACCTCTAAATGGTCTATATGTTTGTATGTTAGCCTGTAGTTCTTGGTTTTTTATAGATACCTCATATCCTTTTAAGTTTCTTTTCAATGTTTTTACTTAGGATTACTTTGATTCTTCCCTAACATTCCTACTATAAATGCAATATTAGGTCTAGTGCAAACTTGTGCATACACGAGGCTATTAACCACTAATGTATATGGTATGCACTTTATTTCTTTGCATTCTAAGTCATTTTGAGAACATTGTGCAAAATTGAACTTATCCTTTTTGACCATAGGTGTTATAGTGGACAGACATTTTCTATCTTAAATCTCTCTAAAACTTTTTCAATGTAGGTGTTTTGAGGTAGTCTTAACATTTGTTAGAATCTATCTTTGTGAATTTTTATACCTATGACATAAGAGACTTTACCCATATCCTTTATTTTAAAGTTTTAAGAGAGATATTTCTTTGTTTTATGCAGTAATCTCAAATTATTGCATGTAAGTAAAATATCATCCACATATATGATTAAAATAATGTATTTATTCCTATTAACTTTAAGGTATATACATTGATCTATAATATTCTTTGTAAAGTCATATGATACCATGATATTGTGGAATTTTATATACTATTATTAAGAAGCTTATTAAAGTCCATATACAGATTTCTTAAGTTTGTATATTAAGTGATTTTATTTATCAACAATGAAATTTTCAAATTGACTCATGTATATCTCTTCCTCGAAATCCCTATTTAAAAAAGTAATTTTCATATCTATTTAATGTGGCTCCAAATCAAAATGAGTCACTAAAGCTATGATGATTCTAAATAAATCCTTTTTTAAAACTAAAATATAGGTTTCATAGTAATCAATACCTTTTATTTTTAAGTGACACATTTAGCCACAGGTCTAGCCTTATATCTATCAATATTACTAGAAAAGTTCCTTTTGGTTTTATAAACTCATTTACAATCAATGGCTATAACTATTTTTTGTAATTCAATAAGGTGCTAAACTTGATTGATTATTAACCATAAATTTAATTTTCTCCTTTATGACATCATACCATAATTGAGACATTTCATTATTCATGGTTTGTGAAAACATGCTAGGATAATCCTTATGATTAACGTTAATTTCTTGAAGATATATAAGATAGTCATCAGGAATTGTAGGTTTCTTTAGTCTTGAGGATCTTTTGAGCCCTTCATTTTTTATATTTTCATTATGTGATTCAAGTACCACAAGTTCTAAATTTGCTCATATTGCATTAGGCATTTGATTTTCAATTTTTTGTTCTTTAATATTATTATGTGAAATTTCTTGAACAATAATTGAATCTTTAAGTTTATAAGAACTTTAATAGAGTTTTTACTTTTCTCAAATTGTATATTTGCATATGTCTTAAACTTGGTTTCACTCGTTCCATAATTTAAATGGTGTTTTAGGGATAACCTTCAATAAAACTCTATTTAAGACATATACTACATTTTTTAAAGCTTCACTCCATGAACTTAATATTATATTAGAATTACTAATCATGCTTCTCATTATGTCTATAAGTTTGTAGTTCCTTTTTTAAGCTAAATCTTTTTTTAAAGGTGTACCTAAAGTGATATATGGTGTAATAATACTCTGATATTTAAAGAACTTAGCAAATGGACCTTTTTGTTATCCCATATTTGTGTACATTCTATAATACTCTTCTCCTCTATTAAATCTTTCAATTTTGATCTTTTTATCCTTTTTCTCTACTTCAACCTTATATATTTTAAAAATATCAATTTCTTTTACCTTATCAAACAATAAGTAAAGATATATAAATTTTGTATTATATTTCTAACCATTAAGACAGGGAGTGTAAAATAGTTCACAAATGTTTTAATGTACAATCCACATAAATACCAAAATTTGTAAAGTCAAAAGTTTTTAAAATTTTGTCATTTACAAATCTCTTTATTCTCTCAAGAGAGATGTGACCTAATCTTTTGTACCATAACTAAAAAGATGACTCATTAATAATGCATCTTTTTATACCAGTACTGTCACGAATGTAGTATTACATTCCTAAGTAAGGTTAAATTTGTATAAACCATCAACCATATGCTTATAATCAATAATGGTTTTATTTTGTAAAATATTAAAATTAAAATTATTAAAAATAAAATGATAATTAGTATAAGCTAATCTGCAAACTGAAACCAAATTCATAAAAAATGAATGAACATAAAAGGTATTATAAAGGTTAAAAAAAATTAGATTTTAAGACTAAACATTAAGTCTTCATAGCCTTAACATGAAAACAAATATAATTTCTTGAATAGATGGCTTCTTCATTTTCCTTTGGTTTGTTTAGCTCCAAAAAGCCCTACATAGTATTAGTAATATTGATTGTAGTATAAGAATCAATCCACTATGTATTATTTGGAGGATCAATAAAAAGATATTGATGACATACTAAAGACATAAGAATACCTTTCTTTTCTACTCATGTTTTACATTTAATGCAAGCCTTTTTCATATGTCTTTGTTTTTGGCAGAAGAAATATGCACGTTATTGCTTATTTTCTTCATTGACATATTTACATTTTTCTTACAATACGAAGTACTTTTACCTTATTTGCCTTTTCCCTTTTTTTTTTTTTGGTCACAAGATGAGTACTTTTTAAATTTTGGTGATTCATTCTTTCCTTCTCTTGAACACACATGGTCAAAAGCTTATTAATTGATCATTTTTCCTTATATATGTCATATGATATCTTGAAAGTCGTATATGTAAAAGGAAAGGAGTTCAAGATAAAATGTATTTAAAAAGTCTTATATATGTCAACCTCTAGAAATTTAAGTTAAGCAACAATATCTCTTATTTTCATGATGTGCTCATGTCCACCTTTATTATTATCAAAGTTCTTTCTTGAAAATTTCTTCATTAAGGTGCTAGCCAATGTCTTATCTGATTTCACAAATTGTTCTTTGATTACTTTCATGAAATCCTTAACTTTATTTGTTTCAAAAATAGAGCCATTAATGCTTTAATTGATTTAGGACTTAGATGATTATTAAACTTATAAATTAGATTGCTTCCACTTATCATAAGTAACTCTTTCAATTAGCATACTTAATTTTATAGGAACAGGTAATTGATTCTCACATAAGGATAAAGTCAAAAGGACTTTTTCTTTTTAATCAGCAAAATTGTCATTAGGCAATATTGGAATATGAGTAAATTATTATAATAAGTAGTAAGAATAATTGTACTAACCAAGAAATATAAATGTCATAAAAATAATGAACTATCATAAATATAAATTTAAATCTTCCTATAGGTAAAAGTTGCAACATGTATTGAATTTATATATGTACTTTTTAATAAAACTAATAAATTAAATATTAAAATATAAAATTTTTAAATATGTGGTATAGGAAAATCTAATTTTTAATAATTAATGTAATATTTTATTCTAATTAATTTATTAAAATAAATACCTTCATATGAGATAAAGTAATTTATTTTAAAGAATTAATTGTAACTCTTATATGTCATATATAATCTATTAACTATATTTTTATGTAATTTTTTAACAAATTATTAATATCAAAATAATTTAAGATATCATGATTACTCTTAAATTATTATGATATTTTTTACATTGATACTCGTAAGAATAAATATAATTTATATTGACTCAATTTTAAAATAATACTTGCATAGACTTTTCTAAAAAATCAAAATTTATCAAAATATATTTTTTAAAAAATAAGTAAATAATCTTATTAATATCATATAATTTATGACTCAATTTATCTAAAAACAAAATATTATATAAAGATAATATTATATCAAAATAATAATAAGAATAATAAGGTATTGCCGCCATTGGAGCCCACTGGTGGCCACCGACCAAGAACCCCGACAAGCTCTGCAAAAAGGACCGCAAGTGGCGTAGCGTGCGTAGGTGATGGTTTCTGGACGCGGCAGTCTGGTTCCCAAACGAGCAGTTCCAAGTTGCCCATAAGCATCTGGAAAGAACTTGTTTACTCAGTGGGAGACACCAGTCAGAAATTGGCCCCGTTGTTGCTTTTCTTTTTCTTAGAGTTGTTTACGCATGTAGACCGAGCTAGTTATGTTTCTTGCATGAGTCCTGTATAATTTGAACTTGTACTAGTGTGTGCATGTGTGTGTTTGTGTTTTTTTATTGTTGAGATGATAAAACGTGTGTTTGCATGGCTTTCTCAATTGGATTCTGAACCGCGCAATAACCAGCAGTACTTTTTCTTTACTGATAAATGTATATGTCTCGTGCTTGTATCACAATAGTAAGAACATCTATTGCATTAAAAATTTCATTAATTTATTTTTTTAACCACTAAACTGTTCCCTCATATACTTGATATACTGAAAGCAATTTGCATATTCATCATTATTTTTATACATCCAATTCTTTAAAAGTGAAAGTTAAATAGTTTTATTTTTGTAATGGGAAGGATTTTAAAACATTTAATTTTTTTTCTTTGAAATATACTTCAGCCAAAAAAAAAGAAAAAACAAGTTCTACTTTTGAAAAGGTTTGCAGGAAGCTTTTTTTTTTTTTTTTTAAACCATAGTTAGGAAACTTGTGTCCTAAAATGTAGAAAACAATTAGAAAATTCTTCTTTTTTTTTTTTTTTTTGAAGGACCAATACCTTTTTGTGAATAGTTCTGTTTAAACAAAATTGTTCTTAAGAAGAAATTTCTATTCTAGATAATTTTTTTTAGAGTTGTATTACAAAAATAATTGAATACATTTAAAATGAATACTAATTTATTATATTTGTTAGTTTTAATGGACATAATTTTTGCATATAATTATTAGTTATAATTAACAATTTCACTTGACTTTCTAACTTTTTTTTTTTTTTATGTTCAATATGATCCTCCATGCAGTCAACCAGGAACTCTAGTCTAGCCCAAGAAGAAGCTCTCTCTCATGCCTTATCGAGTCTATATTATTGGGATGTTGATATTGGGTCTAGCTTTCATCCTCACTTTCTACAATATTACTGCTAAAACTAAAATTAGTGACCAAATTTTTTTTATTTATCTTTTCGTTTCAGCAACTAACTTGTTGATGTTTTATTGAAGGAAGACAAGACTGTCATATAAAATTAAAAACGTAGTTATAAGAGTATGGATTGATCTAAATTATACATTAGGCGTTATACATAAGTGGATTTATGCATTTCTTTTTTTTTCTTTTTGGTATTTTTCGCTCAACCCGAGGATCGCCGTACTCATAATCTCGTGTGCTGTACACATTTTCCATATTTATACATCTTCACGATTCCAAAAAAAAAAAAAAAAAAAAAGAAACTCTCATCCTCTCTTTTGCAGCCATCTTCCATGTCCAGCTCCACGACTTGTCTACATTCTCAGCTAAATCATTGTTTGAGAAAAATATGTTTCATGATAGCTCAATTGAAGACAAAAGTCAATGACTTATCAGCTTAACTTGTCTACGTTATGAGCTAAACATTGACTGTATGAAAGGAAGACAAATTATATTCAAATCAAAAAATAATTTACATATATACAACAAAATTTACAAATAATTCATATCACAAATATACAGAGTGATAAGCTTTCTGAGGGCATCAGATATGCTATAATTTGATTGATGTGATCCTTGCTTACATGATTCGACTATAAAAGATTGTTAATAAAATAGTATTACCACTTCATTTTGCTGGTATCCTACTGTGCTCTTTCACATTGCTAAATGCAATTTTTTTTTTTTTTGGTCTAATTCTGTTGACGACAGTATTCCAACTCAATGAAAAGAAGCAAATTAATTCTGATACCTCAGTTTAGACTACTGGCTTCTTGTCATGGCTTGTGAACCATGAAACCAAGCCTATATAGAAGTCGATATACCATATAAAAATCATGCAGATTCATTGACTTGAAGTTTTTGTGGATCTCTAGATGCAAGTACCTTGGCCAGACACAAATTACTGCGCTGCATACTTCTTTCAACAGCATTGCCGATATTATTTTGAAAAAAAAAAAAAAAATAGTCATAACACATAAGAACATACATTCTCTCGACAGCTTGATGCAACTTTCATGTAATAAAGTGGAGTAGATAGCAGATGGGGTTGGCAGGAACTTGATTGACTGTTGATCGTGATCAGTGGAGACATCTCTGGCTAATGGAGTATTTTATGTAAATATATCATTACTTGTTTTCCTTTGTAGTGTAGCCCTTCGTTTTTGACTAGACATATTGGCTAGTTCAGTTGAAATCCTGCGAATGGTACATCAGTTTTCATGCCATCAAAAGAATACTGATGAATAATGAAAAACTTCAATTCAACAAATAGGTTGGGTCAAACAATGTGTTTTGGTCTTAGCTATGGTGCAAGGCTCCCAGCACACCAATTAGCAGAGTAGTAAGTCCATGGTTCTGTTAATTTATTAAAATGCCCGAACAAGGGAACGACTTAATCCTCCAAAATTTAAAATTTTTATTGCATGACTAGAAACCAGAGACCATCATCACATGTCTAACTGGAGGACCCTAGAAAACCTTAAAGCCTTATGTTTAGACGAATAAAAATGTGTTATGGATGAGGGAAGGCATATCATTTCAGATACAGCTTTCAATCTTGTTTACAAAGGTGGGTTACATGACAGCCCAAGTCTGTGGAGTATATGCTGGCATTTAGAAAGCTTCCTTTATGTCACATTAAGCTTAAATCATACTTTTATGCAACGGTGCAACTTCATTGGCCAATGAAGGCTGATGAACAAATTAATCCCAATATTGAGATATATACTATGTAGGATTCATGACTGAAAAACAGATTATATGCAAATAAATATTATAGTTTAGCTCATTGATCCACTATTTAACTCCGGGGTTTTGGATTCAGAAAAACAGAACTGGTGGATGTGAAGACCAACCAAATCCTTGAGTCACATTCTATCGTTTTGATATGACAAAGATCAGAATTTGTAATATTCTCTAACCCATGGATGGTTCTTTGCTAACACACAAGCAAGTAGCAGAGGAAAAATCCTTTGTCGAAGGCCCTCAGAAATTGAAGGAATCTAAAACTGTGTAACACAAACACTATGTGGCAAGATTTATGTCTTTCAATCCACTGACCTGCTTGATGCTTGTCATGTCCGATGCGTTATTCTTGATGCATAGCCATTATTCTGAAACCAAACAGGCGAGGTTTAAAACAAAACTAGACATAGCAATTTATGAATTAGACAAAATGAGCTCACACATGCAACTAAACCATAATCTTTTGTTGGCTTTATCGCAATTTCTATCAAAATAATAAGTGCTGAAACTCATTAGTTTGTCCATCAAGCAGGACAGGCTGATGACATGCATAGCTGTATAAGACAATGTTGCAAAGGCTAGTAGCAATGGACAAGACTTTCTAACGTATCTATGATAAAAAAGGACTAAGATTTCTGCTTGCCTGTCCATTGGCAAGCCAGCTCTTGAAGAACTCCTCACTATCCGCATGAAAATTCTAATGAAGCTTCTTGAACCCCTGCATCTCAATTGTGGGTACAGGCATGCCAACGAAGCTCTCCATAAAGGATTTGATGAACAATTCCTCACTTGTGTTTCTACACAGGTCTGGAAGTCATGTTCCTTCCATCTCCATCTAATGATGATTCTTCTCTGCTTCACCATTCTGAAAGTGATGATGATGATGATGGTCATAGCTTTCTGGCTTAATATAAATGAATTATCATTCATCAATCGCCCACTATTTCCATCATTGACCAAACCACCTTTTCCCAAAACCAAGATGGAATTATATATACCTCCTTCTTGCTCAATGATACCAATGATTGTGCCACAACCTTCATGGAAAAATGAATCCACAGCCCACAAACCACCTGCTGAACTCCAGAGTCAATTGAAAAACTGCTCCAAAACTAAAACAAAGGAAGTTATATAGACTTTGATTAACTAGGAACCTAACTTCCTATGCAGGAAATTAACAAAGACAACAAGAATTATGCACTTTAGTGGTGAAAAGAGAAAAATGTTTCCTTGTAGCCAATGAACCAAAGAAGGTATTATAATTGCATTAGTTCTTATGTAGGCATATGTTAACACCAACTATGCATATGATATTATTATAACGAAGTAGGACAATAATAAGAAAGGGAAGAGCAATAATAAAAAAGGGGAATTTCTTTGGTGCGAGCGAACGCATTGAACACACTTTCCTACAATACAATTGTCTTTTTTTTTTCCTTAATTTGTAGGAACGAAGAATAGAATTATATACTTAAAACTAAGAGTCAACTGTAATTTTTGTGTTTATACGGGTGCATATACGCACCTTGTTGTTTAGAACACCAAGAGCAACAATGTAGTGTAGTAATAATTAATTTTATTATCACAATGAAGTGAATTTAAGGAAAAGTGGTAGCAAGTTGCCAGTAAAAATTTTAAGAAAAAACCAAAAAAAAAAAAAGTGTGAAAAGAATATTAAGCAGAGTCAAAGTTGGTAGAAATGATCAGACAATACTTTCAATGATTACGATACAAATTATGTCCTTTATTGTTTGTAACGTGCAATGTCTATCCAATGAAACAGTCTGAGCTTTGTCACTTAAGAGGTGCCGATCCCCAGAAATTGGTTTCCCTTAAAGAAGAGTACAGAAATGGGTGGGTAAGTCATGATAGCCATTCGTTTGGTGATTTCCTTTAGACGATGATTTGAAGCTTATAAATTTAGTGGTATGTATGTTACTGTTTTTGTTGCACTTGTGACCGGGCCATGCATATTCCTAAGTGCCATGAGAATCTTTCGTATCATAGGTAAGGTTATTAAAAAAGGTGCACAAGAAATGACCATTTAATCCATCCTTTCTTACTTCATGTACTGAAAAACGGGTGTGAATTTTGTAATCAATTGATACTTGTCCTTTTTCGTTTTAATAAGCAAAGGTTCACTAAGAGGAGAGAATTCCTTTATTTGAACTTTGGAATCATATGAAATTTGTCCTCTATTCTTTGGTAGGAGAAGTCAAGTAAGAGAACTGAAGAAAGGGTTGGTACTTTCCTATTATGGATCTGTTTTAGTTTGATGTGTTTTAAATGCTTCTTCCTAGGTATCAAATATCCAGATTAGGCTCATTGTATGATTGCATATCCTTATAGTTTTTGTTGTTCTGATGGATCTGGCCATTACAGTTATAAAATTTGTTTGTTGCGCCTTTCTAATGTTGCAGATAATTTTTTATGGACAACCTGCCTTTTAAGTTCTTATTCTATTCGCTCTTTTGAATGCAGTTACTTTGTTTTGAATGGGATTGAGAGGGTTGCTCGACTTCTAATATTGCCAGGGCATTCTGCAATATTTTTTTTTTTCACTCCTAGCAATGAGTGTACAAAGTTCCTTTTGTACATATATTGTGCTTGATTGTAAACCCTTGAATTGCTTATTAATAGTATTTACTTGTTGGATGGGCTATCCCTGCCCTTGACTTGTATTAAAAAGGTTTTTGGGCCCCATGCCCACTGCAATTTCAATATTTAAAATAAATAAACTCAATTAAGGCCCAGAGCACTTGAATAATAAAATATGTGAATGTAATCTCAGTAGCACAACCATGATTTACTAATTCTTAACAGTTTTGGGTTGTGCACCATAAATTTTCTTATGTTGCACTTTTTGCATTTGGTTTGGTATGAACTGTTGGTATGTCTAAGCAGGTGAATATACGTTCTCGTCATCCTAGAAACCCCATCATTGGTGACAAATTTAGCAGTAGACATGGCCAAAAGGGTGTCTGCTCCCAATTATGGCCAGACATTGATATGCCATTTTCTGGAATGACAGGGATGCGTCCTGATCTGATAATTAATCCTCATGCCTTTCCTTCAAGAATGA
The DNA here is from genome assembly GCA_037897445.1 of Ceriops zippeliana. Taxonomy (NCBI): domain Eukaryota; kingdom Viridiplantae; phylum Streptophyta; class Magnoliopsida; order Malpighiales; family Rhizophoraceae; genus Ceriops; species Ceriops zippeliana. Next base: position 1,525,137 of record JBAPLH010000115.1, read on the forward strand.
CAATTGTGATGCTTTTGGAAAGTCTTGCTGCTAAGGTTATGCCTCACAATATATGTAGGTCACACTCTTCAATGCATTGATATTGTTTGTTTGTCTTTGTATGTGCTTATGCCTGTGTTTTTGTGTGTTTATTTGTCTGTATGCATTTGCATGTATAAGTTCTAACCCAAAAATAAATAAATAAAGCTTAGATATTTGTTGCACAGCACAGAATTATCATTTCCAATGGAAATGTGGAATCCTACAATATATGAAGCATAAAAGTACAGTGGTGGAGAAAACTCAACTATTTCACAATTTAAAAACATCTTATTTTGAATACTAGAGAGAATCTGAAGATCTTGTTACATCTGAAGTAGTTTGTAGTAGCAACATCGAGCCTGATTATGAACAATAAAATGTATTTTCTGCTGTGCTCAATGCTTGAAGTATGATCTCCGTCGCCCTCCATGTATATGGGGGCAAACCTTTTGGTTTGTAATCTTAAAGACTATCCATGGAAGCACATGTGTCCCCACTCTACTTCATATCATCATTGGCTAATTACCAACCCATATTTGCTGCCAATATGATTTATATAAGCATCAAGATAAGGATTACAGGCAGATCATAGATGTCAGGGATATAACTGTGTATAAGAACACTAAAAGGGGGATAACTCGAAAATACATATGATAAACAATCAAAACATCTTGCAATAGAGTATTGAGATTCTTAGTGTCTATTACTTGGTTACATTCAATGCAAATTAGTGCAACTGAAGGTGAAGTTCTCCTATTTGTCTTCCCTTACTGTCTTAGTAATTCTTTCTTAATCTTACGAAATCAGTTATCCTATCAAATGGAGTTGGTTATTAATTTGATGCAAACGCATCGTTCCTGACCTGTTACTCTTGCCAGTTTTGTAGTTTGTTTTATACAAGTTCTCCTATTTGTCTCCATTTACAGTCTTAGTAATTCTTTCTTAATCAGAGATGATCAGATATTCTATCAAATGGAGTCAGTTATTAATTGGATGCAAACACATTGTTTTTGACCTTTAACTCCTGTCAATTTTGTAGTTGCAAAGAATTATTTTTATGAGACCTTAATGCAAGTTTTTGTGAAAATTGTCTCATCAGTCTACATTGCCGTCTAAAGATTTTTGCAATGTGAACTTGATGTAGCCGCCACAATCTAATGTTCACACTACCGTTCAAAGACTTTTGTAGTGTAAACCTGATATAGCCGACGTTGCCGCAACCTACTGTCATACTACCGTCCAAAGACTTTTGCAGTGTGAACCTGATATAGCCATCCCAACTTACCGTTCACACTACCATCCAAAAACTTTTGCAGTGTAAACCTGATATAGCCGCAACTGCCACAACTTATTGTTCACATTACCGTCCAAAGACTTTGTAGGCCATTTGTTTCCTATAAATACCTACAAGTTATGTAACAAAAGAAAAAGAAGGGTGGTATAGTGTAATCCGGTGTAAGAAAATCTGTAAAGGTTAAAACTTCTGAATATAAAGATCCGTTTCTCCCGTAGATGTAGGCAAATTGTTGAACCACGTTAAATCTTTGTGTTTTTCGTGTGTATATGTTCATTCGATCCTAACAAATTGGTATCAGAGCCTGGTTGGAAAAAATTGACGAAGAACATGAGACAAGCAGTCGAACCTGTCCCTGCAGCCGGAGCACACCACCACTGACGACCCAGCTCCTCTCCTCCTCCTCGGCCACCCAGCAGTTACTTCATCCTCCTTAGCCACCATCGTCCATGTCTAGATCGGAGACACTGTAGCAGCGGAGGTACTGTAGCGACAAATTGTAATTTGTTTATTTTTCGTGAAGTTCTGAAGCACGATGGCTGATCCAAAAGGAGCTGACATGCAATCTTCGACATCTACCACCAGTTCGTGGCAAAAAAGCTCAATGTCAAATGCAAAATTTGATATTGAGAAATTTGACGGTACAAATAACTTCGGCATGTGGCAATGCGAAGTCTTGGATCTGTTGTTCCGTGAAGGATCAGATATTGCACTAGGGTCCAAACCGGAGAATATTTCTGATAAAGATTGGAGCTATGTGAACTGTCAAGCCTGTGGCACTATCCGGTTGTGTCTTGCTAAAGATCAGAAGTATTTTATCATGAAAGAAAAGATGGTCTCAAGCTTCTGGAAGAAGCTGGAAGATAAATACATGACGAAGAGTGTAGAAAATCGGCTCTACTTGAAGAAAAAACTCTTTCGATTCCAGTATAAGAGAGGTATGCCTATGATTGAGCATCTCAATAATTTCAACAAAATTTTGGCTGATCTGCAAAATTTAGATGTAGATATTATTGATGAGGATAAGGCATTGTTATTGTTAAATTTTCTTCCTGAAAGTTATGATCATTTAACCACTACCCTGCTGTATGGAAAGGATAAGGTTAAATTCGTAAATGTTTCTAATGCTTTGGTGAATAATGAGTACCGGAAAAGGATCAGAATGACTTTAGAGAGTTGACACCAGAAGCATTGACTGTAACCCGAGGAAGAGAAGACAAAAGGAGAAATGGCAGATCAAATGGGCGAAACAAATGTCTCTCAAAATCCAGAGGAGAATCAAGAAAAAGACTGGCAAAAGATGAATGTGCCTACTGTCACTAGAAAGGGCACTAGAAGAAAGACTGTCCAAACAAGGATAAATCTACTGCAAATGTTGTAAAGGAAACTGACGATAAAGAAGATTCAACTTTCTCAGTTTCGCCAACAGATATCCAGGTAGACAAATGGATTCTTGATTCTGGCTATTCTTATCATATGTGTCCAAACAGGAACTGGTTCACAAGCTTTCAAGAGCTTGATGGAGGAGTTGTGATGATGGGTAACAACAACATATGTCAGACAAAAGGAGTAGGCACTATTCGCCTAAAGATGCATGACGGGACAACCAGACAACTGACAGATGTCAGATATGTTCTAGATTTGAAGAAGAACCTCATTTCACTGGGGTCTTGGACAACAGTGGATACAAGATGACCATAGAAGGTGGAGCCTTGAAAGTTGTACGAGGTGCATTCTTGGCAATGAAAGGTACACGACAGGGAAACCTATATTTCCTAAATGGACATACAGTTACAGGAAGAGTAGCTGTTGCCAAAGCTTCTAACAACGAAGCACCTGATTCGTCTCAACTCTGGCACATGCGCTTGGGACATGTTGGAGAGAAGCCTTGCAGAATTTGGTGAAACAAGGCCTACTGAAGGGAGCCAAAAGTGGAAAACTTGACTTTTATGAGCACTGTGTATTGGGAAAACAGACACGAGTCAAGTTTGGCACCACCATTCATTCTACCAAAGGAATATTGGACTATGTTCACATTGATGTATGGGGGCCATCAAAGAATTCATCTTTGGGAGGTAAAAATTATTTTGTTACCTTTATTGATGATTTCTCACGTTATGTTTGGGTGTATATGATGAAATACAAAGTTGAAATTCTAAACATATTTCTTCAATGGAAGAAGATGATTGAAATCCAGATCGGCAGGAAGATCAAGAGACGTCGCTCAAATAATGGTGGAGAATACAAATTAGATCCCTTCAAGCAAATCTGTCATAAAGAAGGGATAATCAGACATCTTACAGTTCCTGGAACCCCACAACAAAACGGTGTTGCAGAAAGGATGAACCGTACTCTGGTGGAGAAAGTGCGATGTATACTTTCTCAATCTGGCTTGAACAAAGTATTCTGGGCAGAAGCTTTGATGTATGCCTCATATTGTCAACCAGTTACTTACTTCTGCACTTGATGAGAAATGTCCCAAAGAGGTATGGTCTGGACAACCTGTTTCAGATTATGATCGGATACATATATTTGGATGTCCTGCGTATTTCCAAGTTACAGAATCCAAACTGGATCCTAGAGCTAAGAAAGCTATCTTCTTAGGCTTTAGTGAAGGAGTTAAGAGATTCAAACTTTGGAATCCTGAGTCAAAAAAGATCGTTCTAAGTCGAGACGTAACCTTTGATGAATCGACAATGCTGCAAAGGACTACCACAAAGGAGAAAGAGAATCAAAACTCTTTCCAACAAGTGAAGTTTGAGACTCCAAAGGAGCCATAGGAGTATCTTGATGACCAGGAGGATAACTTAGTTGAGGTGGAGGTTCCATCACCAACACCAAGCCAACAATCAGAGTCCATTGCACTCACAGACAAAGGAGGGAGATCCGGAAACCTGCTAAATATACTGACATGGTGGCATATGCGCTGCTAGTGACAGAGGATGATATTCCCAACACCTTCAAAGAAGCTGTTCAGTGTATGGAGAGTGATAAATGGAAGCTGGCTATGGATGATGAGATGCAGTCACTTCACCAGAATCAGACATGGAAATTAATACCACTTCCACATGGAAAGAAAGCTATTGGATGCAAATGGGTCTATGCTAAGAAGGAGTGTACCTCTGAAAAGGGAAGCACCATATATAAAGCCAGACTAGTAGCAAAAGGCTATGCTCAGAAGAAAGGAATAGATTATAATGAAGTATTTTCGCCAGTGGTCAAACATTCGTCTATTCGGATCCTGTTGGCTCTAGTAGCTCAATTTGACTTGGACTTAGCTCAACTTGATGTGAAGACAGCATTCTTGCATGGCAACTTCGAAGAAGAAATCTATATGTCCCAACTTGAAGGTTTCAAAGTCACCGAGAAGGAGAATTAGGCTTGCAAGCTAAGCAAGTCACTGTATGGTTTAAAGCAGTCACCTAGACAGTGGTACAAACGGTTTGATAGCTTTATCCAGAAGCAAAAGTACACACGCAGTCAGTTTGATCATTTTGTTTATCTGAAGAAACTCCAAGATGGTACGTTTGTATATTTTCTCCTATATGTTAATGATATGTTAATTGCATCTAGGAGCAAGGTGGAGATCGATAGGCTGAAGGCTCAATTGAGCTCAGAATTCGAGATGAAGGATCTTGGAGAAGCCAAGAAGATTCTTGGTATGGAGATCAAGCGTAACAGAGAAAGGGGCACAGTCTGGTTAACTCAGACTCAGTATCTGAAGAAAGTACTTCAGCAGTTTGGTGTAAATGGCAAGACTAAACCGGTTAGTACTCCATTGGCCTCACATTTCAAACTAAGTGCATTCATGTCTCCAAATACAGATGATGATCGAAGACAGATGAATAATATTCCATATGCTAATGCTGTTGGAGCCCTGATGTATGCAATGGTGTGTACACGACCTGATATTTCACAAGCTGTCAGCATGGTAAGTCGGTATATGCACAATCCCGGTAAAGGATACTGGCAAGCAGTTAAGTGGATTTTACGGTATATTCAAGGTATTGTGGATATTGGCCTGAAGTTCCAGAAAAATAAGACTATGACCAATCGTCTAGTCGGGTACGTCGATTCTGATTATGCCGGTGATCTTGACAAGCATCCATCAACTGCAGGTTATATGTTTACTATATCAGGAGGACCAGTAAGCTAGAGATCGACGCTTCAGTCAACTGTTACTTTGTCTACTACAGAGGCAGAGTATATGGCGATCACGGAGGTTTTCAAAGAAGCGATTTGGCTTCATGGGTTGATTAAAGACTTGGGACTTATTCAGGAGCACGTTGAAGTCCTCTGTGACAGTCAGAGTGCCATTTGCTTGGCAAAGAACCAAGTTTATCACTCTCGCACAAAGCATATCGATGTCCGATTTCATTTTATTCGAGAAATTATAAATGAAGGAGATATTCTGTTACGGAAGATTGGTACAGAAGATAATCCTGCAGATGTGTTCACAAAGATTGTTTCAGGAATCAAGTTCCAACACTGCTTGGACTTGGTCAACATTTCTCGGAGTTGTGCACCTTCGGGTGCTTGACGCCTTCGGGCATAATGGAAGAACGGTGATCATGTTTGGAAGAAGAATCGTCGTCAAGGTGAAAATTTGTGAAAATTGACTCCGATTCATCAGTTCACACTACTGTCCAAAGATTTTGCAGTGTGAACTTGATGTAGCCACCACAATCTAATGTTCACACTACCGTCCAAAGACTTTTGTAGTGTGAACCTGATATAGCCAACGCCGCCGCAACCTACCGTTCACACTACCGTCCAAAGACTTTTGCAGTGTGAACCTGATATAGCCGTCCCAACATACCGTTCACACTACCGTCCAAAGACTTTTACAGTGTGAACCTGATATAGCCGCAACCTCCATAACTTACCGTTCATACTACCGTCTAAAGACTTTACAGGCCATTTGTTTCCTATAAATACCTACAAGTTATGTAACAAAAGAAAAAGAAGGGTAGTGTAGTGTAATCTGGTGTAAGAAAATCTGTAGAGGTTAAAACTTCTGAATATAAAGATCCGTTCTTCCTGTAGATGTAGGTAAATTGCTGAACCACATTAAATTTTTGTGTTTTTCATGTGTGTATGTTCATTAGATCCTAACAGTTTTCAAAGGAACAACCAAGATGAAACTCCTAATAATGTGTGATTATGGATACCAGGACAACCATTTATCAATAACCAGGTGTCTGATGGCTATAACTAACTTTTCACAATTAGTAACACTGTTCCCTACACCTCCCTATAGATTTTGTTGTGATTCTTGTATGACTATCATCATCACTATGTCACCCTTTCTCTAATTCTCTCTTTTTGTTTATTTCTTGTTTTGTTACCATAAAAGATGAAGTTGCTTTCAATTTCTTGTCTGTTGATTCATCGATGGGATGTTTCTTTTGTTTCTTTTGTTTCTTTTATATTTTACATTGAACGAGGTTGATTCTGTTGAATGAGACCTACAAGTGATTCATTCAATTATGTGTGATCTTGGTATTGATTTTCTTGAAGTAGGTACATCAGATGTGTAAGTCAATGCATTTTGGGATTGAACCGTAACTTCAACTGTAATTAACCATTATTGGAATGTATTAGTGTATATTGCATAGCAACTAATTTAAGAAAGGAAAAAGAAAATTATGAATGCTTTTATTTTTCATATCCCAGGGAGGTAGTTTAAGTGGTAAATTTGTGGATTCAACACCTTTTGCTGGTTCAGTCAACAAAGCTAAGTTGGGGGAGACCAAATCTGAATCGCTTGTTGATGAACTTGGTGAGATGCTAAAGTCGCATGGGTTCAATTATCATGGAGCAGAGGTATTGTTCAATGGGGTTTATGGCATAGAACTTATTTGTGAAATCTTTATTGGGCTTGTTTATTATCAGCGGCTTCGACACATGGTTTCCGACAAATTTCAGGTGAGTCCTTCCTTGTTCCTTCCTGTAGTGATGGTCTTCAAATTGAACGAAACAAACATGTTCTCTGTAATTATTTAGTCTCCTTCCTATTCACTATTAGTAATGTTTTTTTGTCAATCTCCTATTGCCATTTTTTTCTTTTCTGGTTCTTTTTTTGTTCGTTTCCTCTATCTGTAAAGAGCGAACATGGGCTTATTGAAATGCATAACATGTGACATCATGAAGTATATGGACATGTTATGAGTAAAACATAGATTAAGAGAACTACATTTGGTTGCATATATTATGTGCCAACTTTTTAGCATTTTCCTCAATTGCACTTTGAATCTGGCATTACATTAACGTTGCAAGAAAGTATAAACTTAAGGGAAATGCAATTGCCTAAGGGAATATTGGAACATTCCTCTGGGAGGAGTGTTATTGTCTTCAAAGTAAGTGTTGCTCCATCTTATTTATGATGTTCTATTTTTATTAAAATTCCATCGATGTCTCACTTATTAACAGAGTGCATTTGGCAATTTTCCAATAAAAAGTCATAATAAGTCTAAGAATTAGTGCGATTAAGTGAACTAAAATTCGATTTACCAACCAATTGAAAATTTTGGTGAGAACTACTGTGAAATTCAGTTTATTCTTTTTCATAGTTTCAATGGGACTTTTAGGCTCATAAATGTTCCCTCTCTCTTCTTTGACTACTTGCCTTTGTTCTCTTTGGCATTATTTGAACTTAATCAATACTAAACTCAAAATTGGTGACACCAAAGATATTTTTTCCCTCATTTTTCATCCTTTATCTTCCATTTTCTCAGCAACCAAATGGAGGATCAATGTTCACTATATGTAGATTTCTATGTGAAGAATAACACTGAAAGATGCAAATTTTTAACTATTCTAATTAAGAATGGATTTGAGTTTCTTATAGTTATATGAAATTAAAAGTTGTTTCACAAAAAAGAAAAGATATTTGTGAGGAAATTCTTGATTATTGATGAATGATATTTAAAATAAAGAGTTTTTCTTTGTTTCTTTTGGTTTAAGAAAAACTAGTTTGGAATTTATATAAATAAGAGACTAACTTATACTATATTTTAATTTGTATGATTGCAGGAAGGAGTTATGTCAATGTTTCTATTATAAATCTAGTTTTTGAAAAAAATCCTTTTGTATTTGTATTTATGCATATTATGTAGTTATGAAATTATTGGATATGTAGATAATCTCTAATACTTGATAAAATTTGCCTTTTAAGTTAACTATACAAACTCGAAAGTTGTAACTTAATCAGGAAAGACAAAAATGATGAGGGCTTAGCAAGAGTATGTTGTATTTATATAAAAAATTAAATTAATGACGACTTAAAGGGACTTTGCAGCTTTTAAAAGATTTTGAGATTGGAATCACTTTTGTTGTTTGTAGTTAGTAATTGTAACTTAAATTAGCCGATGGCTAATGTATAAATAGCTTGTTGTCGTCATATGTAGGTGTTATTAAACAACATGACCCTACTTTTTTCCTCTTTTGGCATGGTAATCATAATTTTCTTATCTTCTCCATGCTATACTAATAGTATCTTAATTTGTCTATGAAATGTCTAGTTTTGCATTCTTTTTCCTTACGTTTACTTATGTATTTATGTACACAAATATGCTTAGCATTTTATTTATTTCCCTTGTTTTTGGGTAAGGTACTTTAATTGAATTTCTTAGTAATATTAATGTAGGAATTATCCTCTTAATGCTCATATAAAATAGTTTCATTAGTACCACAGTCATGCTACTTGAGAGGTCATTTTTGTACCATAGTCGTATGTCTCTACTTAGCACGTGGGTTTCCATTCTAATGTGTTCTCCAAGGAAATGAAGGTTATCTTATCTGTCACCATACATTAATGTTAAGCATATAATATGCTGTATTATTTCTTCATAAAGATAAGAAGAGTTAAATTTTAAATTAATATATGAGGCCTATTTGTTTTTATGGAGTTTTTTTTTTTAATTTTCCTTCGTTTTCTTCCTCCTTTTGTTACATCCCAAAAAAAAAAAAAAAAAAGAAAGAAAACTAACATTTAGTGAAGCACATTGTCAGATATTAGGTCATTATATCATTTTATAGTTTAAAGAGAGGAAATGCTATAAATATTGGTCAATATGTTACCTAGTTATTCTGCATTTCATCATATAATAAATGCCAACCTTGCAATACAAGCTAAAAGCCTAATTAAATCTTTTTGAATAATTTGAAGTTTTGTTAAAGCTATACTTTAAGTCAATTAGAAGATTGGATGATGCTTGCTATTAACAATTGGCTAGTTAACTTAGTTCAATAAATCATTGTTATTGGTTTTTGACACTTTATAGTTAAAAGTAGATTGCTTACATTTGGATTGAAATTAACCTTTTTGTTGCAAAAATTTGCCTTATGTGTCAATATGAAAAACAAATTGACTTAAACTACTTGGCTTGTCTTACATTGCAATTAATCATTATGCTTGGATTGCCACCTATATTATTTGTCTTTGGATATTTGAAACTCACACATTATTATATGTTATATATTGAAGAGCTCTTATAACACACCTTTAAAGAAGTAAGAAAACAAGTAATTTTTGATAATTTTGGGAGTGTCTTAATGTACAAGTTAAAGGTTTACAAGTCAGCGGATGAAGGGCAAAAAGAATTATACGGCACCTTTTTGAGGTTTTCTTTTACAATTATATTTTTTTATTTTTAAAGTTTTCTAAGTTTACATTAAAAAAAATTATTTTTCTTTCGTAAGATGATGCTCTTAATCAAAACTAAAAATTTCACAATTTTTTTTTAAATTCATTTAAAACTTGTGAATATTCTTTGACTTTATGTGAAATGGTTTAAGCAATAATAAAGTCATTTGTTGATTAATTATATTTGCTACAATGTTTGTTACTTTATGTGATGCTTCATTAGATGATGATACTCATTATACCGAATATATTACTTGTCTAATAGGAAAACAAAATTTAATTTAAATGACACTTGAGCATTTTATCAAGAATTATTACGTATTTTGTTGGAAAATTACTATTTATTTTAATAAAAATTGTTATCTATTCTATAAATAACTACTCTTTATTTTACTAAATTGCTGCCTAATGCATAATATATACTTCAAAGAATTACTGCTTATTTATCTAACAATTAATATTTATTTTTCTAATGACTACTACCTATTTCTCCAAAAATTGTAACTAAATGTAGAAAAATTTTTGCTTAAAGATATTAAAAGTATTTTGTAAAATAAGATAACCATCACATATATAACTGCCACATATATAATATAAAAAAGCATTACAATGAACATTTAAAACCATTCCTTAAATCATATTTATATAGTAGTTATATATATATATTGTTATAAGCTAAGTAAATTATTGCATAAGTTTTATTGTAGTACTCACAAATTTAACAGACTAAAAATCACTTTCTTTGATTTTATGCAATGATCCTATCCACGGTAACAATGGTTTTGATTCACTGTTAAATTGTTCTGACTAAAATATATACTTAAAAAGCAGTCACCAACAATCAGCTGGCCCAGAAACTTTTATCATTCACATCATTGTATATAGTAGAAGGAATGTATACACCAGTTAAAAATAAAAGAATAATATTAATAGCTGGAGGCACCAGCAATTTTTTCCAAGAACATTTCCATAGCATATGATGACAGGAAACACTAAACAAGCCCAGAAAGATGCTCAAAAAGATTTCAAAAAACAATGCAACAAACTTTTGAGGAAAAATAAAATGTATGGTGTAAAGCTCTACAGTTGCATGATGACAATACAGGAGATTGAAAATTGCAACAATTTTAAATCAGTACAAATTCAAGAAGAAGAAGGAAGAAGAGGAGGAGGACAGAATAAGACACAATGAGCACACTTTGAAGAGTCCTTCAATTCACAACTATGTCTCATAGGACAGCAAGCATTCCCTTGATTTACTTGACCTTTTGTACTGCTTAATAGTAAAACTTTTCCCTAAACCATCCCTCATCAGGAATCCACCTTCCAACACAATATCTGTGAATATCAAGATCAAATAATGTCCCTTAAAGGATGTTCTCGGTGAAGCATCCTCGTCACTAGCCAACAAATATAATTAGGAAAGTTGATCTCTTAAGGAAGAACCATTATGTCAAGTTTCATATTGGAAAAACTTGGAAACCTATTCCTGATTCAGAATTTACACAATATAAGGAACTTTGCAAGGAGAGATTCAGGGAAGGAGAACAAATAATATTTACACTAAAAAATTCAATTAAAGTATACATGTCATTCCCTTGACAGATTTCCTGTCAACTTACAGTTCATGTGGGACACATAATACAATCAGTCACTTCAAAGGGAAACAAAGAACTACACTTATGCTTGGTTTTCGAACCCTATTCTTTCTGAGGCTCATATAATCTAGGATTACTCAAGAAAAGTAAGAAGTCAAGAACAAACATTTAATCTCGTTGATCAAGCAATTCAATTAGAACCCATATCAAGACTTAAACCAATAAATTAAAGAAACAACTACCCCACTTTTTCCAAGTACAGAATCAATTCCTCATGCAATTCTGATAAAGAAATAGGGAAAAAGTTAACAACTTCTTGAAAGACATTCAAGGATATGGGAAAGCGTGGTGTCGGTGACGGAGTCGTGAATCTTGATAGGCTTGATGTTGTCGAGCATAATCTCAAGTCCTCTCTCAACCATGTAATCATAAGAGTCTATGTGGTGCCTCACCAGCTCCGCATAATCTCTCATCTCTCTCATCACTACCATTTGCCCAAACTCCAAGTATCAGAGATAGACAACCCTAATAAAGGTCAAGTCGGCGACAATGGTGCTTCAAATTTAGAACTCAATTCTTAATAATTTAGGGCACAAATAAATAAAAACAACTATTGGAGAAAAGGAAATAAATTTTATTAATAATATTAATATTATAATTTTTAAATAAATTTAAATATTAATAAAATATTTAATTTAAATTAAATAATTATATATATGTATATATATATTAAAATATTAAAATATTAATTGAACACAAACAGCAGAAAGAGAAATAATATGAATTAATTTAATTTAAACACAAAAAGAGAATATATTATAGACTTAATTATTCCATTGTTCAACAGATAATCCTGTCAAACAGTACTTCGGTAAATGAAGTACTAGGGCAGGACAGGAGAAGAGAGAGATTGTGCGTGTATCTGTGAGAGAGAACTTGTGAATCTTGATGTTGTCGAGCATAATCTCAAGTCCTCTTTCAACCATGTAATTGTAAAAGTCTACGTGGTGCCTCACCAGCTCCTCTAACTTCGCGTAATCTCTCATCTTTCTAATCGTCGCCATTTGCCCAAACTCCAAGTATTAGAGACGAACAACCCTAATAATGGTCAAGTCAGCAACAATGATATTTTAAATTTAGAACTCAATTTTTAAAGCAGAGTAAAGCCGAGCTGAACCGAGCCCACTGCAGAGTTTCTCATTACTGCTTGGAACCTATTGAAGATTAGCGACAACAACGAGCTCCTCCAACAGTTATAGATTTTAAAATTGCAGTTATATAGCTTTGAGAAGGGTGAAAAAAAAAAGAGTATTAAATTTTTACTTTTTATTTCTTATTTAAATTTCATATTTTTAAAATTTTAATTATTAATTTTTTAAATAAAAAATAATTCAATTGTTAATAATTTTTATTTAATTAATATATCATTTCTAATAATTGTAATTATTTTTATAAAAATATATAAAAATAGACTTAACTATAAAATTTTGTTAAAATTAAAAACTATTTACCTAATGTTTCAAAGACTTCCAAATTTTAAAACTAAATTATCATATTCTAATTGAATTGAGTTGAAAAATAAAAAGAAAAAGGAAAAAATTATTAACAATTGAATTATTTTTTATTTAAAAAATTAATATAATTAAAATTTTAAAAATATGAAATTTAAATAAGAAATTAGAAATAAAAAATAGTATATAACTGCAACTTCAAAATCTGTAGCCACTAGAGGAGCTCGTTGTTGTCGCTGAATCCTTAATAGGTTCCAAGTAATAACGAGGAACTCTGTAATGGGCTCGACTCGACTCTGCTTTACCCTAAAAATTGACTCCTAAATTTGAAGCATCATTGTCGCCAATTTGACCATTATTAGGATTGTCTGTTTTTGATACTTTGGACAAATGGCAACGATGAGAGAAATGGGAGATTACGCAGAGTTAGAGCTAGTAAAGCACCACATAGACTCTTACGATTACAAGACATTCAAGGATATGGGAAAGAGTGGTGTCGGTGAAGGAGTCATGAATCTTGACGGGCTCAATGTTGCCGAGCATAATCTCAAGTCCTCTCTCAACCATGTAATCGTGAAATCAGATCAGGATGCATCCAAATCAATAAGCCCAAGCTGCAAGGACTCTATAACGATTAAGGATCATAAACGATTTATACATAATATCATAGATATCGTCATGAAAAGCGCACCGCAAAAAAGAAAAGAATAACCTCAATGCCAAATTGCACAAACCAATATCCTTATGTGGAACAGCCTTAACTGTTTTCGCCAACCACAAACCCTAATTTGAAATAAAATCATAATAAATCCAACAAACCACTAAAAATTTTATTAAAAAATAAAAATTAAAAAACCCTGACCCTAACCCCAAATCGAAAAAAGAGCACCTCCGGGCAAGGCAACAATCAAGCGGGATTCACATCAAAATATGATAGGATCTCAGATCCGATTCAAATCAAAACACAGAAGCCAGCACGTAAATAAAAACACACAAAGATAGAGATAGAGAAAGAAAGAGAGAGAAAGGAGACCTGAAAACCAATAGGCATAAGAACCGTCGCGGGGGACGGGAATAGGAGGAATCCAGAGCTGCTTCTTCTCTCCTTCTCTCTCTCGATTTTCTTACTTTTTTCTCTCTCTCTCCTATTTCTCCTATTTTCTTTCCTACTCACTTTCTTTGTGTTTTTTTTTTCTTTCTTTCTTTTTTCTCGTTTTTCCTCTCCTATATATGGATGGACGGCTGGCCGGCCGTGTGTTTGGCTGTTTTGTCTTCTCCTCTCGGTTTTTTATGTTTCCGTGGATTTTGTTTGCTGACGAAATGGACAACCTTCTTTTTTTTTATTATTATTATTACTTTCTATTTCTATTTATGCATCTCTTTACGCCAGTGGAAACCAAGAAAAATACCTAATTTTTGTCTCATCCGAGGCCCACCTCTACTCTTTATTCACGCCCCCCACCCTCTTATATCTGAATCTTCGATTTTTTTACAGCTAAAAATTTAGAATACAGAAATATGGTAGAAAAATAATGAGAAGAATAAAAAATTAAAATAATAAAAAGTTAATACCAAAAATTCTTTCCTTTTTTAAAGTAAAGTAAAAAATGTGAATATAATTTTATTAAAGTGTCTTATATAATTTTTAAAATAATAATTTCTTATTCTCTTAATGTACATGTTACTTATAATAAAGTAAAAAAAAAAAAATTGGTTGGTGCATGTTGTAACAAACGATAAATTAATGAAGAAAACAACAACAGAATTTTACGTGGTTCGGTTTATGTGAGTTACGTCCACGGAAAAGACAAAGGGAATACTCTTATTAGTAGAGAAAATGTATTACAAAATACAAAGAGTGTGACTCGCCTCTCAAATCTCTCTAATTCTCATAACCCTATTATACTTATATATATATATAGGGATATAAGAAGAGCAAAAGGGTAATTTGGAATACAAGGCATATTCTAACAAATTTTCACCTTGCATTGTATTCTCTAAACACACAACAAAATAAAATCCTTCTATCTCTCATCCAAACAACTCCTTAGAGCCAATCAATTAAAACGAACACCAAGCAATACTTGAACTTGCTACGAAAAATTGGTTTCGTCAACATGTCAGCTGGATTGTCTGCAGTAGCAACTTTTTCACTGAAATCAAACCTTGAAATATAACATCTCGCAAGAAATGGTATCTAACATCAATGTGTTTGATCCTCTCATGATACACTTGATTTTTGGTGAAATGTATAGCACTCTTACTGTCACAGAATACAGTGGTAGTTTCTTGTGATAAACCCAAATCAGTGACCAAACCTTTCAACCAAATAGCTTCCTTGACTACTTCTACTATTGCCATGTACTCAGCTTTAGTAATGAAAAGAGCAACTGTTGATTGCAATGTTGCCTTCCAACAAATAGCACTGCCTGAAAGAGTGAAAATATAACCAGTTGTTGATCTTCTTATATCAAGGTCACCTGCATAGTTAGAATCCACAAAACCAGTAATCAACCTACTGCCTCTGCTGAACATCAGTCCTATCTTTGTAGTGCCTCTAAGATACCAAAATATCCATTTAACTGCTTGTCATTATGTTTTCCCAGGATTTGCCATATATTTACTGACCACACTGACTACCTGCGAAATATCTGGATGAGTGCAAACCATAGCATACATAATATTACCCACTGCACTAAAGTATGGAACACGTGACATATATTCCTCCTCTTCTAGGTTATTGGGTGACAAAGAGGCTGAAAGTCTAAGTGTGATGCCAAAGGAGTACTTACCGGTTTGCAACTTATCATCCCAAAACGATCAAGAACCTTCTCGATGTACCTTTTCTGTAAAAGGCGCAACTCTCCTGCTTGCCTGTTTCTGATGATCTCCATGCCTAAAATCCTCTTTGCAGCTCCCAAATCTTTCATCTCAAAATCTCTACCAAGTAGTTTCTTCAAACTGTTGATCTCAGATATACTTGTAGAGGCAACAAGAATATCATCTACATATAGTAGCAGATAGACAAATGATCCATCACGCAGCTTCTTATGGTAGACACAACTGTCATACTCACTCCTTGAGTAACCATGACTTACCATAAAGTTGTCAAACTTCTTATACCATTGTTTAGGAGACTGCTTTAAACCATATAGAGATTTCTTCAACCTGCAAACATGATCCTCCTTGCTTTCAATTTGGAAACTCTCAAGTTGATCCATATAGATGACTTCCTCAAGATCACCATGTAGAAAAGCAGTCTTGACATCAAGCTGCTCCAGTTCCATATCATACATAGCAACCATAGCTAGAAGCACACGAATGGAAGTGTGCTTAACAACTGGAGAAAACACCTCATTGAAGTCAATCCCTTCTTTCTGGCTATAACCCTTTGCAACCAGACATGCCTTGTACCTTGCATCCTAAACTCCTGAGATTCCCTCCTTCTTTTTGAAGATCTATTTGCAGCCAACAATCTTTTTATCTTTGGGAAGTTTCACTAAGTCCCAAGTCTGATTCTTATGCAGGGACTCAATTTCCTCAATCATAGCAATGCTCCATTGGGAAGATTTAGTACAAATGACAGCTTCTGAATAGTTGCTAGGTTCATTGTACTCCACCTCTTCTGTTACTGCCAAACAATAAGCAAAATCTGAGTTTGAAAACCTGGGCTGGTGGCTTGATAGTCCTTCTGGGTCTGTTTCTGGCGATACTGTACGACTGTACCTGTTGAGTATCTAAAGTACCCTCATCTGTTTCTGAAGTGTCAACCCGAATCTGTTGACTTGACTTAGAAGGAATATCACTTTCAAACTCCACCTGCTGTGTGGAACTCCCACTATCTTCATCATTTAGCCTTAAGACTTCCTCTTTTGGATGCAGCATAGCGGATTCATCAAATGTCACATCTTTACTGATAAGGAATTTTGGAAACTTAGGGTCTGGACACCACAACCTATAACCTTTCACTCCAGAAGCATAGTCAAGAAAAATACATTTCTTAACTCTCGGTTCAAGCTTTCCTTTATTAACATGAGCATAAGCAGGACAACCAAATATCTTCAAATCAAAATAATCTGCAGGTTTGCCTGACCACACCTCTTCAGGTGTCTTACACTCATCATCAATATGAACGTTAATCTTACTCAAATCAGTAACAATTGAGCTAAACTCTCCAATATGTGATTTCAAAGAAGTACCTTCTCACATACGAAGAGTATAAAGGTGTTGCTTTAATCGGAATCTATTGGTCAAAGATTTCGTAATGTACAAACTTTCCAATTTTAAACATGCACCAGCTGCTGTTCTTTCACTGAGGATTTCTCTCAAAACTTCATTTCCCAAATTGAGTTGAATCGAGGATAGAGCTCTTTCATCCATATCATTCCAATCTGCATCAGACATTGACTCTGGTTTCTTCTCCTTACCATGTAGAGTCCTTTTTGTACTTTCTCGCGTCAGAATTGTCATCATTCTAACTTGCCACAGTGCAAAATTAGTGTTTCTATCGAACTTCTCAATTTCAGATTTCACCGTTGATGAAGATGAAAAAGTCATTGCAACAAAACACTCACCACGAAAATTAAAAAATGCAAATCTGCCTCAAAAGCTACAGTGTTACTCGATACTACAGTATCTCCTTGTGCTATAGTGTCTCCTCGATCTACAGTGCAACTCGCCGATCTACAGTACCTCCGACCCGTTAGAACTCGATCTGTTCATTTCTTCCGTCAGATTCACTCCGTTTCGGCGCCAAATCACTAGATCCACTCCATTTCAACTCGCTCGATGTCCCAGATAGTACTTTGAGAGGTGTCGATCCAATGGCAATCACTCCACCTCCTTCTTCCGCAGCCTGTTTTCGGACTGTGGAGCACACGCGCTTCCTCTCCTCCAAGACTCAGCCGGACCACTACAGCCGCCGCTTCCCAACCACCAATCAACCCTTAACAGATAGTTAAAGGGTTGAGAGAAACAAAAAAAAAAAATTACTGAGGAAGAGATATTGTTGGGTGGGCGGAGGAGTAAGAGAGAAAAAAAATTTTTTTCTTCGTCTTTTGTGGATCGTAAGCTTTTGAGGCTGGACAAAATTTTTTTTTTCTCCAATTTGTCGGTAGGATGGGTAGCCAAGGAGAGAGAAAAACAAAAAACAATTTTTCAACTGATCGTGTGGGGTGGGTGGCCAGAGGAAAGAGAGAAAAAAAAAATTTTTTTTTAAATTGTCGTGGTGGTGTGGCCAGAGGAGAAAGAGGAAAAAAAAATTTTTTTTTTCTTCACGGTAGTGGGTGGCCGAAGGAGAGAGACGAAAATTTTTTTTTTTGCTTTAATACCAATTTATTGTAACAAAAAAAAATAACACCAGAATTTTACGTTGTTCAATCTATATGATCTATATTTACGAAAAAAAAGAGAAAATATTCTTATTAGTAGAAAAAAAGTATTACAAAATAAAAAAAGTATGATTCAACTCTCAAATCTCTCTAATTCTCATATATAAAATATAAAAAAGATAAAAAAATAATTTAAAATACAAATCATATTCCAATTAAGTTCACACCGAAAGTTTGATAGGCCTAATCTATTTTGGGCAACAATTTCAACGACCCCAGCAAAGCTAGCGCACCAAATGGGGGGTTTCCTTTTATCTTCATGTAATTGTAATTATGAGAATTAAATAGGGATAGTAATTCCCTTTCAGGATCAGTCTAATTTTCTATTCGCCTTTTTCTCATTTCTCCCCTTTTCCCCTCTTTTCAAACATGTAATCATATTAATATCATATAATTTATGGCACAATTTATCTAAAAATAAAATATTATATAAAGATGAAATTATATCAAAATAACAACAATAATAATAAGGTATTGCCGCCATTAGAGGCTACGGGTGGCCACTGACCAAGACCCCGACACGCTCTGCAAAAAGGACCGCAAGTGGCGTAGCTGCCCTGCACGGTGGCCATTGAATTTCGGAGTTTCTCGGAAGTGATGTGTTGTACAAAAAAATTGGAGAATATATACTACCAAGGTTTGGTTGACGGTATAATTAGGGTTGCCAGCTGCCCTGCACGGTGGGGATCGAGATGGCAGGGCATGAAGCATTTTAGGCACATTAACTCGTTGCCTTGCCACTCTGAGATCATGTAGGTCTAAACCTGGAAGGGTTTGCAGGCTTGAGTTCCCCGTCATAATCATAATAAAAATAATAATAAAACAAAAAAAATAAATAATAGTATTCTCTAACCACAGCAAAATGTTGAGCATGTTGCCAGTTTCCAAGTTGCATGAAAATGGAGAGAGTAATCAGGGATTTGACAAATTTCTTGACATGCCCCTCACACATGGTGGTTGAGTACTCTCATCATATATATATATATATATATATATATATATCCATTGTCAAATCAATCACCCGAATTTTTCTCCCAAAGTTGAGTTTTATGGCATCCCAAAAAGGGAATGTGGAACGACATGTAAGCAGCAACTCTTTCATAAATAATTTGATTAGTTTATTATAAAAATATCATTTTTATTAAAATAAATAAATAATATTTAATTAATAAAAGTGCTTAATAAAATATTTAAAAATTTACTTGTCTTAATAAAAATAATATTTTAAGATAAATTGATAAATTTCTTTTTATAATATATAACATTATTTCAAAACTGAACAATAAATTAGAAATGCAGGCAGAGAATATCTCTCTTAGTAAATATATATTTATAGATATTTATTTTTTACAGCAAATATTATTTATTTATAATTGACATAAATTAATATAAAAAGTTTATAAATGTACATAAAGGTGGCCTAATACTTTTATACATTTATAAAATATTATTTCCTAATTTGATGTACCCAAAAAGTATAAAATCACTCACACATTTGTGTGAAGAGCATAAACATTATTATTATTATTCTAATTCTTTATACCTTCACATAAAATTCAAATAAAAATTCTATTTTTTACTATTTATTTTTAATTTATCTAAATAATTAATAAAAAAATATTCTTTCTTATAATTTCTTTTTTTACCCACCCATGTGACCAAAAGCTTTCCCATCGTCATTTGTCAACCATCGTTACTGACCCAAGCCTCTCTCTCATTTTCCCTACAAAAGAGGTATTTTTGTTCGTTAAGGTTTAATAACCATCACATCACAAATATCTTTTTCTTTCAACTCCGTAATTGAATGATTACATATGTATATATAAAGTAAATATTAAAATAACAAAATTTAACGAATATAAATAATTTTTATATATATTATAAAAAGTTTTTTTTGTGTACTTAATTTTTTTTATTTTTATTCATATATATAATATTATAAATTGAAATTATTTCCCTAAATTTAATTAATTAAAACCAAGTAGTTTAAAAGATTCACATCAATAATTGAATATTAAAATGATTTAGGTTAATATAAATATTTAATAATTATTAAGGTCTAACAAACTCTAACGTCAACATGGGAGAGAAAGAGAAACACATAGAAAAGATTCTATCTTTTTTCTTTGAGAAGTGCGTAAGGCGTAAAGCAAGTGAATTTGTGGATATTTAAAAAAAAAAAACAGAGAGAGAGAGAGAGAAGGGGAAGAAGAGGAATTTAATATTTCATTCTGATCAGAATTGCCCTTTTTACAGATCGTTTTCTTTCTCACCATGTTCTGTAATAAAATGATGATTAACCAGGAAATTTACTTTTTTTTTTTTTTTGGCGGCGGGGGGTGGGGCGGAGGGGTTAACCATAAAAACAAGTACGATACAACCAAACCGATCCAGAATTCTTTTGTCTTGCCATGTCATACAAAATAAATAATAATAATAATAATAAATAAAATTGTGGGCTGTACCTAACGAAAACATTAAAATAATTCAAAACAATATAATTATATTTAGTGATGTATAATAAAATTATATAAAAAAATAAAAGAAAATTTTGCCTTGGGTAATAAAAATTCTTGGTACACGTGTTGTGCTGCCAACACCCCCCCGGGGGGGTGGGGAATGTGTCTGATCCAGCACGCGCCTGTTTCCATTCTGACTGACTTTTGTTTCTTTATTTTATTTTGTGGGTCTGATTTCTTCTTGGTGGTGAGGCAGAGACAAATCACAGCGCGCGAGAGAGAGAGAGAGAGAAAAAATCAAAGCTTCCTTTTCGTTTTTTTTTTTTTTTTTTGTGGTGCAGATCAGCCAACAGAGGTAAAGGAATATCTTTTCTTCTTCTTCTTCTTCTTCTTCTTCTTTTGTTTTTATTTTTTAATATGTATTTTTTTGACAAATTGATCTTGAAAACGTAAACAAACAGCTAATATATTTATATGCGTGTGGGTTTTTGAAATTACGGTGTTAATTAGCTGTTTAGGAAGAAGATGATTGATGATCTGGATGGGTGGGTGGGTGGCTGGGTGTGGCTCCCGCTGACTGCTGTTCAAATGGCGATTCTCTGACCCATGGGCTTGGGGTGGGGGGGGAGGCGATGAAGATGATGGTTGACGGTACAATTGCATTCCGGAGTGTCCAAGGTGTTTTGGATGGATGTTTGGAGATGATTATGAAAAAAGAAGAGTGGAAGAAGAACTTGGGTTAGGTGAAATGGTTATGGTTTCTGGAGTAGTAGTCCTCCAGGAAACCGTTGAATTTGTTGTTGTTGGATGACTGGGAGACTGATCAGGATTAGTTAGGGAAGTTTTTGATGGGATATCTATAGCATAGGGATCTTCCTTCTTCTTGTGGAGTGCTAATAGTGGATATTTGCCTTCAGGACCGTGATTTCCTGTGCTTGACTGTTAAGGCTGACCGCTCAGATTCTTAACGTAGTGCCACTAGATGAGATGAATTCGTGAAAATTATGTGGTTCTTTGAACAATTAAGAAAATTAACACTTGTTGCCTGTTGAAGTGGAAGCAAGGCAGGAACTCAGGTGGCACGCTAATGTTAACATCCTGAACTGGTGGAGGTGTCCAATTTCCTGCCATTCTCTTTTTTTTAAGTATGGTGAGGGTGGCAGTGGGTTTGTATTTAGGGCATAATTTTTCATAGCCACTCGATTTTTTATTGACTTGTCCACATGAATCGAAAAGTTGACTGTTGAATTTGTCACGTCTAAATCCATTGGCTTTTTTATCCTACTGTTATCCTATGAAACTCCTGATAAATACAACTACTTTTTCCTACCATTATCTCCTCATAGATGCCATTTCTGATTAGGGTGTCTTGATTGGGTTATGATGAGAACCATGAGAGTTTAAGGTAGTTTGTAGACAGTTTGTCGTCTGAGTTTATATATCAGCTTACTTTCAGTTTCCTTTTTGACTGTGTCTAGAATCAACTACTGGGATTATTTTTTTAGAGAGAGGCAAAGGGTCTTTTTGAAGGGACTAGATATTTTTTTTTCTAACATATCCTAATAATAAAAGATTGAGATTTTTCCACTATTTCTGTTAACTTCTTATTATTGCTTCTTGAAAGGAAGCAATGGACTATTTGTTCCAGGGAATGAGTGAGAACACATCTGAATGCCATTTTGATGAGGGGGCCATTCAGAAGTGCCCTTTTTTGAGGAACATCAATAAGCCAACAGACTTTTCTTTCTCATCAGTGAATTTCTCCAGTCCTGTAAGTTGTTGAGACTGTTCTGTCATTTGACCTAGTTGTGCAATAGTTATTATTCATGCAGCTGGTTGTATTAATCTTTTAATTCTGTTCTGCTTCTTTAGGTGCTGGGAGTCAAAGGTCCAATATTTGAAGATGGTCCAAATTTTGATAATGCATTTAAGCTTTTTCATGGAAAGGATGGGATTGTACCACTGTCAAACATTTCTAATTGTCAATATGAGACTGTGGAACCCAAGCCTGCCCCCCAGTTCAACCCTTTGGCATTGAGATCTGCCACAATCAGTCTGTCTGCTTTTGGGCCAGGTGGGCCATTTGGCTTTAGTTCCTTCAACGACAAGTGGAAGAAGCAAAAGAAATCTGAATCCACCAACAAGAGAGAACAGTCATCTCAGGTGATGTACTTTCTATGCTATGGTAACCTATTTTAGAATTTGAGTGACTTTGAACCCAAATGAGTGAGGCAAGGAGGGGAGTATATATTTGCATATGTGCACATGACCTGGTTTTGTGTTAGCCATAGAGGCATTGAAGTAACTATCATTTTATGTTGAAAGTTGCTGCTGTTACATGTTGGCCTTGGCTTAGTGCTGCAGTTACATGTTGGCATCGGCTTGGTGCTGCAAAATGATGTCTTTATGTTTAGTTGCATATCTTTTGTGTGGCCATCATCTTGGCTTGTCTATTTCTGCTATCACATTATTATATTTCTATTTTTCCAGGATGGGAATACCTCAAAGCATGAGGCAATTGGAAATGAGTGGTTACGAACAGGAAACTGCCCAATTGCAAAGTCATACAGAGCTGCAAGTCTTGTACTTCCACTTATAGCGTCGACTCTTCAGCCTCCACCAGGCACAAAGCTTAAATGCCCACCTGCTGTTGTTGCTGCAAGGGCAGCCCTAGCACGTACAGGCCTTGTTAAAACTTTGCGACCTCAGCCACTGCCTGCAAAGATGCTTGCAATTGCTCTTCTGGGGATGGCAGTCAATGTGCCCTTTGGCATGTGGAAGGAGCACACTAAGAAGTTCTCACTATCATGGTTTGCAGCAGTGCATGCAGCTGTTCCCTTCATAGCTATGCTTAGAAAAGCTGTTGTGATGCCTAAAACTGCAATGGCTCTGACAATTGGAGCTTCTATCCTAGGGCAGGTAATTGGCTCAAGAGCTGAGAGACACCGTCTTAAGATAGTGGCAGACAGGGAAAGGCTGGCAACAGAGGCAGCAATTGCTGCTGTTGTGGCAGGGTATAATCCGAACCCTGTCAATGGCTTTTCAAGTGGTCATTGTGGTACAGAAGGGATGACATGGGATCCACTTCCTGTCAAGGCCAGCGAAACCTCATCTTCATCTGCCAATGTGTGTTGCTGATGTCAAAAGCTTCAAATTGTGGACTAGAATTATGAAGTGGTATTCAAAATTGTAATAAGTGGTATTGTTCGGTAGTTAAAAGTGGGAATTCAGAAATTAAGCATATGCGTGCAAACTGTTTATTTTAGATCCCTGTGTAAATTGTGTTGCAATTGAACAGTAATTTGATGATAACGGAGAGAAGTGTCAAGTAAAATTACGCAAATTCTAATTTAGCCAGCAAGGACAAGAACCTCTTATGAGATCGGGGGTAGAGTTAGATGGGAAGAAGGCAGTCAGAGTTCCATAGTTGGTCATTTTGACATTGACAATTTTGTTTGGAAAAAAAATTCTAGCTCACTGACAAAATGCAGGACGACTTTTCCCTGTTTGATGAGTCACGGCTCACTGCTTGCAAGAATTTCACACTAGGTCCACTGTGTTGCTACTGTTGTTTGCTTTATTGTGCTTCGCGGCGATCTCATACCTGTGCCCTTTTAACCAGAAATCATACTGAATTGTTCGTGTATGTGCGTGCAGAACCTACACCCATCATGCAAGCCCATACATATACAAGTATGAAGCATACACCAAACACAGATAATAAGTAGCTCATTGAGCTCTACATGTATTATTCCCAATCGGTAAATGAAGCACATTTGTAATCGTGGCGAGGGAACTAAGACTGATGAATCCTTTTAACCTTCTTTCCACCTTTCTTCCTTTTTTTTTTTAAATAAAAAAAAACCCTTAATGTTGTTTTTGACCTCCTTTCAAAAATTGAACTTGCCAAGGTCACATGTAGGGAGAAAGAGAACGCATGTACAGTAATACGAAATCCAAAAGTTAAAAAGAGACCACAAGCACAATCATACTAGGAACTACCACAAAAGGCCACTTCAAAACAAAAGCAAATACAGAACAAGAGCTACCATTTGAGATAGATTTCAGATAGATAGGGCAGCTGCAACCAAAGGCAAAATATTGCGGGGACAAAGCTTATGGTCCAAACATCCTATACAGATAAAAGCTTTGATGCCTTAATTTCTAGTTACTAAAAGCATGCACCATTTTGTACAAACTGCATTAATTTTCTCCAACTTCAGAAGCCACCAACCTGCTGCTTTGACATGCTCACATATCTTCCAGATGAAATGCTACCACTACCATAAGCTGGAGGAATAGTCTTCAACCCAGGGCAATCTCTTGCCCAGTGGCCAGTTTGATGGCATTTATAGCACTCACCAGTGGACCCACCCATGCCAGCCCCAGGAGATATTCTGCTGCCATAGCTGCCTACCGCAGACTGCCCTGGCACAGTCATAATACTGGGACAATTTGCAGAGCTATGACCAGTAGCCCCGCAGCTGTTGCAGCACACTTGAGCACCAGAAGAACTTGTAGAAAACCTATTGCTATAAAAGTTTCCATCCTGACCCACTTGGTTTGCTGGTGACCCCAGCTCTCTAGCAGGATAGCCACTGTTCACCATATGGTTTGATCCTAGCGTTCCACCTCCAAAACTTCCACTTCCAGAACTTTTCACTCCAGGATTAGTATAACTGTATTCTACTTTGGAGACAGAAGAATTTCCTGATTTGGATTTTTCCATCAAGTCAAGAAGAAACCTGGACTGGGATGAGTAATTTACTTTTTCCGCTTTGACAACCGTAGACTTAACACGCTGTTCATCACTAAAAGTCTCTTCCTTTACTTTTAACTTTAACACGTATCTAGTAAACAGAACTTGACGAAGAATTCGCAAAAAACTCTCATCATCTTGCTTTTCATATTTCAAGTAATGCAAATCTTTAGCTGATATGCCCATAATTTCCTCACCACACTCCTGAAATGCAGTAACCCATGTTAGGCCAGTATGATCCTCTATCTGAAGCTGAAGTATGTACCTGTAGTCACATTCATCCACAGACTGATCACACTTTTCACATCGCCACTTACCATCCCCATTGTTTGTGACCTTCTTGGCACATGGTCTGTCCCCGGCCATTATAGGGCAAGCTGTATAGCAGAAATTGTCAGACTTTATAAATATAACTGTCACACTAACACTGATCCAATCTGGCTTCTCAGAAGTCCCTAGTCTCTCGTCCTTTATTTGAGAAACAGTTTTCAAGACATCTGTCCTACCTATACTTGACATTTCCCTGGAAATAGAAACAGAAGGAGCACTTCTCCCTTCTTTGTCAAACCATTCATTTAGCCTCTGGGCCTCTGGAAAATCAGGTTCTATGAATAGCTGACTTGTAGAAATAGTCCCCACTGCCTTGCCATTAAAATCACTGACCCTGCCAGACTTGACAGCTAGAACTGGAAAACCCCCAGAATCACAAATGTTTTGGAGTCTAAGGCCTTCTGCATTGCAGAAATTCCCCCAAAGGGTTAGCTCAACACTTCGCCCAGACATGTCCTTCAACTGGAGTGTTCTCTTTTGAGTTTCTGTACCATTCTTTCTCATTATTGAAGTTGCAGGAGAAATAAATGACACTACACCAATTACATCCACAACACTGTTATTTTCCATGCCCTCAACATCACTTATTGGACGGAAATGAAATTGCTGCCTTGGAATCGAATTGTCATCCTCAAAGCAAGGCTGTAAGATTGAACTGCTCTCAAGGAAAATTTCCAGATCATTATGAAGGTGATTAAAATTTTTCTGGGCAGGTTTTAAAGATCCCTTGGAAATCAAATAAATCCTACCAGCTTCAATCTGATGGTAAAATTGGTCAGCCACAGCATTAAAACAAGTAACCCGGATTTCCCCACCATCTGAATCAAGAAGATCAAAAGAGAATACTTTCCCATCACCACGAGGATTGTTAAAGTGCCTCAATTCCCCCTTTGCTGTCACCCTAGCCTTAATTGTCCACCTTCCCTGGTATGGATTCAGAGCAGCAATTGGAATTATCCTGGGAGGAGCTTCATTCCTAGCCACTGGTCCTCTGTTAGTGTACACTGGATGAGGCTGCTGATATGCTGACTGAGGGCGATGGGAATAAGTTCCTAGTGGTGGCCGCAAAACTTCTGATCTAGGATTTGGGAAGCTTGCATTCTGGTTGCTATATGAAGCATTTAATGTTGCAGGCCTAGAAAAACCAGCACCTGCTTCTGGTTTACCATGAAAAGGAGGTTCATTGATTCCACCATATCTTACTGTGTCATAATTATTGGAATGAGGACCAGGATGCAAATGATTTATCCCAGCGTTTTGTACAGATGAGAAAGTCAAATGTGGGTTTTCAACCATGCCACCAGATGAACCGCTAGCAAAGAGCTTTGGATTTGCAAGAAAGTTCCCTGGTTGATCAGCAGAAGAAGGTGAAGGCCCCATTGATTTCTGCACTGATACAGGATGCCCAATGAGAGCACATTCTTCAACTTTAACAACCAGTTCAAGGATGATAATAATCCTGTGTCAAGTGATCAACATGTCATCAATAAGAAGGTAACAAAATGGTAAAATCCATAACTTTTTGGCCCATTAACCAGCTGTTCAAAAAAGATGGCTATTCCATAAATACATAAGCTAAAATATTTTCATCATATATACATTTAAGACAAGCATGATGCCAAAATATTAAGTTAATGAGAAGGGGGGAGGGGAATACTCTGCCTTGAAGTTGGATTTAAATTGAAAAAAAAAATTATAACTTCAACATAGAGAGGCAACAGAATTTGTGCTGAACCACATGTTGAAACTTCAAAGGACAAGCAGTAGATGATGACAAAGCATAGGGGGCTGCAATAAGTGAAGAATTGAGACAATGGATTATATGGTGCTAGAGATTCCAATTAGTAACAAGGTACTGAACTAAGGAAAAAAGATGTATCTCATTGATGCAAACTTAAAGATATCTCACTAGAAGAAGAGTTTCTTAACATATGACAGGTTTTCAGGTCTCCAATACTAATGTCAATACATATCAACAGCATAAATGCAACATCATCACTTGACAGATGAACAGAGTGTGTAAGAAAATCCCATATATAATCCAACATTTGCAACTAAACTGATAAACATATCATCATTTAGACATTTCAAAGCAGCAAACAGATCCTCAACATTGTTGTCACAATTGCTGAAACATTTGTTGTGCAAGTACCCCCAATCCCTCCCGTCAAGAACAAAAAATCAGCAGGGAAAAGGGCCAGGGCATCCCTGACCAATCCAATTCAACCATAGAAAACAAGGTTATGTAACTCTCTTCCTTTCCTTTCTTGACAACACCATAAGGGCAATCATAACAGTTTAAATACAATATAACTATATGTGTTATGTTACCCACTATATGTTGGATAACTATTTAAGTGAAGACAAAATAACTTGATAAACACATCCCATGAAAGGACAACTTTCAGTGAGCAATAACAGTCTTGAAGAATTTTCTTTTTTTTTTTTTTGCCTTTTCCTATCTTCCTGTTTTGCCTCCGTCAGTTGATTCAAATGCTTCCATTAAAAAAATTAAAAAACAATTGTTCATCTCCTACGGGCATGTTTCCCTAAAATAAGCAGAGTCTGAAAGCCAACTAGCCCAACTGATGACTCACATGGCAGTAGCATCCCACAAGACCAGGAACTGATGAGAACTGGAGAAGAACAGGAAAATAATGATGGCCTAATGCTAATCACTGGTGACAATAACAATGTTCATCAATATTTGACATTCAAATAGAATCAGGAACTGAATTAACAACAGGATAGCAGAAACATGAAAACTGATATATTTGTTAACTTTAACCACTTTCTGAAGGCCACCACTACCAGTCAAAATCAAACCTTAGAAAATTTTCTTTGTATATTTCTGTTTGTTGTTAGATAATTTTGATAAGATACCTGAAATATTTGTGCTAGTGTATATATATATATATATATATAACCAGGTCAGTCATCTAATTGCGTCTAAGTAAATCAGAAGAAGAAAAGCCTACAGGTCCATCACTCCCAGCCCCCCCATTTCACACAAACACACGCACACACACAGAGACAGAGGAATAGACATAGAATTGAATTTAACTAACTGGATATGAAAAACAATGAATAAAAGAAAAGAAGAGGGATTCGGGGATGGTTACATGCGGCCTTGGACGGTGGTGCAGGTGTACTGAATCAACTGGACAATGGATCCGGGGCGCAAGTTGCCGTCTTTGACCAAATGGTTGATCTGAGTGCCGAGCATGGCCTGCTGCAGGTGGGAACCATCCGAAAGAACCAGGCGAAACCTGTCGCTCTGCTGCGGCTGCTTCGTCTGCACCTGCTTCAACTCCGTCACCTGCAGCGTCGGCTTCAGCTCCGCAGCCGTTGCTCCACCGCTCGTTATCCTCGCTATCGCTCCCTCCGTCAGATCCATCCCAGCTTCCTCCAGAACAATGTAGGGGTAGAAATCGGAACAACGAACCTGCTACAATTAGGGAATGTCTTTTTTGGAAAGGAACTCAAAGCCCTAAAGAGTTTTTAGAGCGCCACGGGATTTTGACTTTTGAGAGGGAAACTTGGAATTTCATTTTAGGTTTCGATTCGTCATTTCCAGGAAGTAAAAAGCAAGTCCTAAACGTTTGGGTTTTTTTCAATTTAGTCTTAACTGTTTGGGTTATTTCAATCCAATTCTTAATGTTACAAATTTGCGTCAGTTGAGTCCAATTTTTGATAAAAAGTAATTTAAATGTTATTTGAGTGCATTAACCATATTAAAAGATGAATACAAATTAGGAATACACATAAAAAAGAGTATTTAAAAAATATATTTTCTTAAAAAATATGCATTATAAATATATTTTAATCAAAACATACTACACTCATAATCATTAATTTTTAACCTTAATTATCCTAATATTTATCAAAATTTTAATCTTTGACTATAATCTATTCCCGCCTTTCTTATCATGTGTGAAAAAAAATTAATACAACCCTAAAGCTTTTTCTCCGTTAGATTGTTATTGATAATTTGAATATTAGTGAATCCTTTGTGAAATAAGTTCTTTGTTCTTTTCTTTTATTTTTTATCAATCAAGAATATAATTTTTTATTTCATGTTTGTTGATTTATGTTTTAATTGTGTAAAATTGCTAAATCTTAATGATTATCATTAATGATTGCTGTGTTTTATTGTGGGTATGATTGGTTATATTATTTTATTTGACTATATTATTGTGGTAACAATGCGAAATGGTGAAATTGGACATAGTATTAAAAGGAAACTAAGAAGAAATATTTAAAAGTTTCATGTTTATGAATTGAAATAGAATTGAAGTCAAGGATATGAAATAAGGCATAAAAGAAGTAGATATGTTTTCGAACTAAATAAAATGACCTTTACATATAGGGTTTAGATGTTGTTAGGGATTCCTTGCCCATAGAATAAACAATGAGGGTAAGACTTACTAAGATACATTTCACACTGGTACAAAAAAAGAAAAATATGTGAAGACTTATTAGTATAAAATCACCAATGTGTTCTGTGTCTAATTTACATTCACATAGGCCATTAAATATATAAGTAGGTATTTAGGTCACAACTGGGCAAATGTTTTTTTTTTTTTTTTTTTTTTTTTAGTCAAAGAGTAAAACATTATTGAGAATCCACTCAGTAGAGAATGTGTGTGCATGCTTTTGTGATTGGGATATATTTGTAATTTTGAAGATTTTTTCTTAATTAACATTTGCATAATTAATAGAATCGCTTTCGTTTTAAAATAATTTACCACTAACAAAAGTTGCTTCTGACATGGCACGGGGGTAGGTGGCACGAGTCATTAGGGTTTTAAGGGGAAGCGACTTGGAATTCGTAATTGCAACTGGATGGCTTCTCTCTCGCACTTTCAAACACACATCGACGTATTTGCAGGACATTCATACTTTCAACAACATTCATACTTTTGCCTTTTTGAATTTAATATCAGGCATAGAGCTTATACTGTGCCTTTTGCTTAACATCATTCTTATATGATGTAGAATAAAATATATGTTGGATGGGGGCATTAATACGCTTCTTTTTGCCAACTTTCCTAGTGTGCTATTCCTAAATGTTGAAGTGCTATCTCGGAGAAGTCTACAGAGATACGGACTTTAGAGCCACTGGTGTGGGCATCTATGCAATTCTCATGCTAAAAGTTTCTGTGGAGTGGAAGGTTGATTACTGTTGCTTTTAATATAGAAAAGAAAAACATGATATTGTTCTAACATTGTGAGTCCATCGCTTTATTCATCCAGTCACCATCAAAATATTTGTGAAATTTATGGCATAGTTTAACAATGTAAAACTTCGATTGATAATAATCACATAGATGCCAACAGAAGTAGTGCTGCACTGCTCTAAATATGTTTTTGACGTAGAGGCTTCGTGACCATATACATTGGTCTAAATTGTATTGCTGCATATTTTGCATTTCAATGATCAGTAAATTGGCCTAAAATGTGATGGCTTTTGCTCTGCTGCAATAGTGCTATTTATGAACAGTACTATCTATGAAGTGTCCTTGTCTTATTTTCACTCGTATTTCTTGGAATTGGCATTCAACTTGGGTATAAACTGATACATTTCTTCATATGCAATTGATCATGTTGCGGATCTTGCTGAAGTTTGCAAGTCACTGGCAGCATTAACTGATCTTGGTGGATCTATTATGGTTTCAACCATATATCAGTTCTATGAGATTATACTTCATTTCAATTCTCTGTATTTGCTACTTATGGGACATTCCCTTCAAAGTTGTTCATGTTTCACTTTTTAGTTTCTCAATAGCAAATTTAAAAGCTTTTATAGGTGAAGTGTTTTGATTTTGTGTGTTGTTGCTTAAAGTGGGCATTTTAGGAAATTAGAAAATATTTATTTATTTTTTAAAAATTTTATAACGATCATTTTATTTATAAGTGTATATTTATCTTAAAATTTTAACCTTATTTTATTTTTATTGTGAGCCTTAGTTAATAAAAAAAATATTACTTTGATCTTTTTTTAAATATTAATTTTTAAAAAAATTAATAAGTATATAATTAAAAGAATAAATTATAAAATAAATAACATAAAATGTATAATAGGCTATAAAAATATCTAATAATTTTTAATTTTATATATTTTTAATTGCATATTTTATTGTCTTAGCTATACATCTAATATTTTTAATGAAAAATATTAAAAATTTAAACAAATAATAAAAAAATATTTTTATTAATCAAAGCCTACCATAAAAAATAAAATAAGGTTGATTCTTGATAAACATTTATTATGTTTTTATAATATCTACATATTCCGGATGGCGAGATAGTGCTGGGCACCGGTTCATCAACGGTGCGCCGTTCGAGTAAGCGTTAAATTACTACTTTGCCCCTGAATTAACTGCAAAACCCCCCGCCAACATCAACCGACATCCTCCGGACCGGTTACATTATCACTCCTACTCCCTCGCTCCGTCTCTCTCCTCCGCCGTCATCCCCCTACAATCATCGCCTCGCCGGAGCGGTGCAATTTTCCCGGTGAATTAGTAAAAAATAAATTGTCTCTCAAACCCACCAACCGCTACATTTGTTCGTTAAAATTCCGATCAACGTTTTCAACTCTCTCTCTCTCTCTAGAACTTCTCCACCAAGAATCTTCTTCTCTGCAAATGCGGTGAGCCATTATAGCCCCAGCCCTCTTCTCTTTCTTTCTCTCTTGTTTTTTTTTTTTCATTTGAATGCATTAGTGCAAATTTCTGTGGAGAGAGATGGATATGGAAGTTAAAGATGTATATTCTGATATGCATTCCCTAAGAGAACTGTATGGGCATCTCCTTCAGAGCAAACACAATTCTGACGACAATGTAAGTTTCCTCACTGGGACCATATATAATTGTACGAGTCTCTTCCATTTCTTGATACTTGAGTGATTGAGTGAGTGACTTACTCATGTGCTGGGCCATTGGGGTAATGTTATGATCATTATGAATGCAATTCAGTAACTTTATGACATTGGCGACCTTGAAGTTTTCTGATTGTTTTGGACATGAATCCTTATTTTCTATTCTCTTCTATAATGCCATGCCATGCTTTCACTTGTGCATTGTATGCGCACATCCCTCCTCAACCCCGTACACACAAACACAAAGAAGTAATCAAACAAGTGAATCTCACTTGAACATATCTGTTGGTCCTCAACGTTTTGTTCAGAAGAAATAAGATAGATATTCAAGACTTTCCGCTTCTGGGACGTGCACTCCAACATTCTCTTGGTTTTGCTTACTTTATATATGCTCTAATGTAGAAATAAGCATGCATGAAACCTTGCGGTCGGTAACAGGTCAAGCTGGAAAACTGGATTAACAGTTGACTGAAAAAAAGAAAAAATGAAAACTAATTAACAGGAAAGAATAAGAACCGAGATTGGTGGTCTAATGCCAGTCGATACTAGATAATACCGTAAACAGAGGATTAAGATTGGAAAGAGGAGTTTTGGAGCCAAGGGAGAGAGAGAGACAGAGAGAGAGCAGACCTTTATTCCTCGCAACACAGAACTTAAGTGTTGTATATGATGTAGAAGACATGGTTGCTTGTAAAAGAACCAGCTGAAAGAAAGAAACAAAAGAGTGAGTTGACAGATCATAACTGCCACTTGTTCTCTTAGCTACTTTGCCCATAGAGTAATTGCCACTCTTGAACTACACGCTCAGTGGCAACTGAAATCACTAAAAGCTACCCCTAAGCCACAGCTACTACTCTTTGCTGCTAACACTATGCTGCTCCTACTCTACTTTCACTTTCGCTTACCAAGGTGTTCCCACCCATTTCAGCACTTACTCCGCTATCACTGCTGCTTGCCAAGTTTTTCCCACCCATGCCAGTGCAATAGATCATTATCCTTGTGGAAATTGGTTGCAGCCATCATTGCTCCCCCCAGTGAGGGAGAGACAGAAGCTTAGAATACATAGAGTATCGGGTACACAGTTGCATGATTTCTGTTCGTAATAGCTACAAACCAGATCAACAAGAATTTGAATTAAAATTCAAAGTTCATCGGACAGAATTAGCTGTTATTGTATTTATTGGTGATTTTGACTGATCATATTTAAAATATATGCCACAAGAAAGGATTTTTCCTCAGCTCTTCACCCAACTCATTTTTGTGCAGATTTTTCCCCCATCAATCCACACATCTTGCTTAAAACTAAAGTGCTACTATTTTGCTCAAACTTAGGAAATATTTTTTTTTTTTTGTCTGATTGAATCTTGTATTTGTAAAGGCTTTTTCTGTCGGGTAAAGATATCTAAAGTAAGAGATAATACCGTTATTTTTCTCTTCTCCTTTCTTACAAAACTCTTTTGGTGAATAGATGGATGAGAGAGCATGGCTCCTGTTGAAGAATCTGTTAGATAATGCCACAGAGGGTCTTTTTCAGGCTGTTTCAAAGGTGTATAGTATGATCTTTTGCATTCATTTAGCAGAGAAGATTGATTATCATTTATGAGTTCAAGGCCACATAATGAATAAAGAAACTCAGGCAGAAAATTTTGGAAGGAAATGTTAGAATAATTGGTCTATATGATTGCTGAAACTTTATTACCCCAAAATGATGAACAAACAGCTTAGGTGAGTTTTTTATTCCATAATTGATGCCTGATATTGTTTCTAATTCATTTGAGTCTCAGATTATGGCTGCAGCACAGTCAGATGTCTCTGACTTGTCCTGCCATTTCCAACTGATGCAGCCCAAGATGGTGTCACATTTGGAGCCTTCTGTTGCATCCTATGAAATTCAAGCTTCTCCCTGTGCTTTTCAGGGTTTCAAGCTAGATTCAGATTTCCTTGCAAACAATTTACTGAAAGATGACCAATTCCTTTCGAAGCGAAATGTTCAAAACTCATTTTCAGAGACATCCTTACTCAGTATCCCCCAACAGAAACCCGATAACACAAAGAAAGGTTGCAGAGTTTGTCAAAAAGTCCCTGTTAACAGAAACGTAAAAGGATTGCTCAATGGAAAAGAGAAGTCTGTGAGACCACTGACAGCTAAGGAAAAGACAATAAATGAAAGAAAATGTGAGATTCAAACTAAACCAGGCATTGCAAATGCAGTTGCTTGTCACTCAGGTCCTCAGGGTACTGGAATTTGTAAGTCTCAAGGTGAAAGTGCAACGGGTCAGATGGATAAGAATAGAGAGGGGACAGAAGGTGGTTTTTCTGGGGAAGTAGCTAATGCAATCAAACGAATTGAAACTGGTATCCTGACTTTGCAGCTTTTATTTCATGATTTAGAACCAGTGGAAGTTACAGGTGCAGCTTGTGATGATAATTTCTGTTCAGCTAGTACTATGCAGTCAAAAGTAGGAAGGTCAATTATAAGTAGAGCAGTGGGTGATTGTGGCAACACTAGTCAAGGAATTCAGAACACTAGGCAGATTTTCAATCGGCTTCCAAAATTTACCGACTCTTCAAGTAAGCTAGTGAGTCAAATGGTTGGCAACAGCAAGCCTACGGAGTCAACACACAAATTACTTAGCCAAAGCCTGGGTCAGAATGTGAAGTATAAGGCTATTCTGGGGACAACTGAGTCGCTTAGTCAAGCATCAAGTCAGTATGTTCATGGTTTACGTGTCCCCCTGAGTCAGGATGCTGTGGAAGATGACAAGTACTCATTGCACTCGGAAAAGATTAAGATTCTGGGTAAGAGTAGCAGAACTAGTCTGGTCAATGATCCAGGGGCTCACCAAGTGAAAAAGGGGAAGTTGGTAAAATCCACATCACGCATGCCAAGGTCAGTCAGGTCCACATCTTCAAGTCACAAGTATCTTCCTCTCATCAAACTATAAGCCCAACGTTGCTTGACTATGAGCCTCGAACTTTGAAGCCTAGAGATTCTGGCAAGCATATGACCACCAAGGGACCTTTGTATGCACAGCCACAGCACCATAAAATATTACCACATCAGCAAGAGTCAGAGGAAGGAACAAGGTCAAGTTCTGGGGCTCTTTCTTCTAACAGCTGGTCAAGTCATCAGCAAACCAAAAGCACCAGCAGCAGCACCAGCTACAATTACAAGTCTTTTTCAAGTGGCATGTCAAAGACGCTTGCACATGTGGCACCAGAAAGCAGCACGGATGAGAGTGAAAGGAGCAATGACTATTCGCATACAATGGCAAGTCACTACGAGGACGTCAGTCCTCGGCATAGGCATATAGTCAGGCCTCCAACCAAAACCTACAGGTCTAGATCAAGCCTTGAGAAACCAATTGGACGACTGAGGAAGTTCAAGAATAAGCTGGGACTTGTCTTCCACCACCATCACCATCATCACCATCACCACCATCACAAGAGGATGCCCACTACTTCAACTTGGAAGAACTTGCACAAGAAACTTCACAATGAAAAGAAGGGGATTTATGAGAAGCAAGCAACTCAGAAATCGAGAAAACAAGTGGTTGGCAAGAATCAGGCTGGCCATTTTCACACGCTCGTGCAAGGGTTAATGAGGCATATTAAGCATTCAAAGAAATCAAAGGGATCCAAAAGTAGTCCCCGCTGGAAAAGGAATGTCCATCATGAACATAAACGGCGCTCCTGGCATACGTTTCGCCCCCACCGGCGAGTTAAGGTGTCCACTAAAGGGCATGTCAAGTTGGGGTTCTTGCGTAAGAATCAAAGGCTAAAGGCATCAAGATGACTTGGCAAAATGTTCTAGCCGTGCACGATTAACATTGCCGTTTGTTCTTTTTTTTTTTTTTTTTTTTTAAGTTTCCATCTCTAAATTGTATCAAGCGCCTCCTAGACTCACAAGTCTTGTGTTTTAAGGTCCTTCAATGAGTTGATTATCATACGCATGCAAGTGCGCTCGTACTGCATCAGGGCAAAGATCATGAAAAAGTCGAGTGAAACTGTGATAATCTAATTGGAGATTAACTTGTTTTGCAAGAAATTAGTAATCTATTCAATTAACTTGATTGATTGATTGATTTTTTTTAAGTGAGTCAAATTAAAATTTTATTAAACAACAAGAATTTTTTTTAATATATTAAAGAATTCAAAATTTTTTAAGATTTTAAAACTCAAAATAAAATTTGAGAATACTTTTAAAAATCTGCAATTTAGAATTTTCAATTTAAAAATTAAAATACTAAAAAAATTCTGATTTATTTTTTTGAATTCAGCATTTCAAAATTTTAAAATATTTTTAGATTTTTTAAAAGCCTTTTGAATTCTTTTTTTTGGGGGGGGGGTTTGTATATTTTTACATTTTTTTTTTTTTTTTTTTTTTTTTTTTTAAAATCACCACATTAATATTTTTGTAATGACATAAATTCTAATCAATATTAATTAGTGTGACAAGCTAATATGACACCTTTTAAGGATATTGCGGCCTAAAACTAAAGGCTAAAAGCATTGAGGATCAAATGAGTTTTTTTTTTTTTTTTTTTTTTTTTTTTTTTTGGGGGGGGTTGAGGGTAATCATAGCCCATATGGTTCTTGGTTTTAATGGTTCCAAAGCAAGCCATCGACAAAAGATGATCAAGAAAGGGGTGGTATAATTAGGCTAGAGGGTCATTTGGAGCGTTAGCCATGACGCTGTTTAATAATTCTGTGGTAAAACCAACAAAAAAGAAAAAGAAAAAGAAAAAGAAAAATGCTCATTTTAGTTTATTTTTTTAATCTACCTATAATTATATCATCATGACTCGTTAAAACTCGTTTTACTACTAATAAGCCTGACGGAGCCGATTTTAATTTTCATCAATTAAGAATTCGTGTATAAATATACTAAATTTAGTCAATTTCACTCTACAAAACTCATTTACTAGCCAACCGGTAAGAGAGGGATTTTTTTTATTATTATTAATGTTTGGATATACCACGAAAAAAGAGATTCACGAAAAACTCAACAAATATTTTCACATAACGAGAAAAAGGATAGGAAATAAGAATTTATTTATTCATTTTTCTTGTCAAATTGTCTCAACACTTTTATCTATCTATATATATATATATATAGAGAACACGTCATACAAATTATTTTTTATTATTATATAAATTATATTATAATAATTATTTTATAATATATAAATTTATTTGATAATATTTTTAATTAATTAATCACTTTTATTTATAAGTATGTGTAAGTTAAAAAAATAAAGTATTTTAATGAATTAAAATTTAATAAAATATGAGTCTGGGGGAGAATCTGGGGGGCTTTTGCTGTGCAGGTGAACACGAGTAAATTCCGGTAGGTATTTTACAACGGACAATGAGAGGATCCATCAATTGGCGGTCGTGTCTCCTCTTCAGTCTTTTGGAACATTGAATGACTAGTTTTTTTTTTTTTTTTTTTTTTTTATATATATAAATATTTTTAATGGGCACAAGTGTCATTTTACATACATGCAAAAAAATTAAAAAGAATTATACCTTCTATTAAACTTTCTTTCCAGTCTATTTTCAATTTATCTAAACAATTAATAAAAAATTAATTTTTTCTTTCTCATAACTTTCCTTCTTTTTTTTTTTTTTTTTACAATTTTCTTTCACACTTTACTGCAAATCAAAGCGCACAATATACTGTTCATTAAAAGAAAGGGATGTAAAAAAATAATTTTGAAATTTTATAAATTTTTAAAATTAAAGTCTAAATCTTTGTAATATTTTATTTCAATGTTATCAATTTAAATTTTATTCAAAACATTTTTTAAATATAAATAATTAAAATCATTAAAAATTGTACATCAATAAAACATAAATTATTTTTTTAAAAAAATTAATTTAAAATAAATATAAAAAATATAAGATCCATATGATTTTTTTTAAAAAAAGAAAAAGTTAGAATTTGACCCTAAACATTTATAAAAATTTTAAATTGTTATTATTATATATTTTTTCGGACATAATTCAACCCGTTCAGTCCACGGGTCAAGGCCTAAAGATTTGGTATGGTATGGGGTGACCCGTCACTTGATATTACCGTACAATTTAAAAGATATAATTTAATTTTCATCACAAAAGAAAAGAAAAAAAAAAAAAAAAAACAAAGGAAACCCCAGGAGTTCCTCCCCCACAGCCCGACTCTCTCTCCGATCACTGGACAAATGGTTCCGGTGGTCGGATCTTGTTTTCCAGAACAGCAACTTGCGAT
The DNA here is from genome assembly GCA_037897445.1 of Ceriops zippeliana. Classification (NCBI taxonomy): domain Eukaryota; kingdom Viridiplantae; phylum Streptophyta; class Magnoliopsida; order Malpighiales; family Rhizophoraceae; genus Ceriops; species Ceriops zippeliana. Next base: position 1,564,282 of record JBAPLH010000115.1, read on the forward strand.
CTAACCAGAAGTAGCATCAACGAACAACCAGTAGTGCTCGTAGTAGTAGTAGTAGTACTACTACTAGTAGTAATAGGCAGCTATGGACGCTCGAGAAGAAGAAGAAGAAGAAGAAGGACGAGAAGTTGAAATAGAAACGGAAATCCTCGAGGAAGACGAAGAAAAAGAAGACGAAGGAGCAGGGAATGAGAGTAATAATAGTAGGAAAACGGGATTTATGCACGGGGTGTTGCGATTGAGCTTAGCGCTTTTGTTCCCAATTTTGGCCTTCTTGCTCCTGTCATTATTTTTCGGCTTCTTAGCTGTTGTCTTTAGCGCCGCTTCCCGCTTTCTCATTTCTTCTCCGACTTCTGTCCCCTCCCGCTGCCGGATTGTTTCCAGCAGTAAGCCTCTCTCTCTCTCTCTCTCTCTCTCTCTCTCTCTCTCTCTCTCTCTCTCTCTCTCTCTCTCTCTCTCTACTGACGCATTCGTGTTTATCTTGAATTATTGAAGGAATTTTCTTTTCTTGAAATAGATGATCGTGGAAATGGAAAGAAAATGGAACTTAAATTTTATATTATATATATGGTATAATTGGCTTTTTTTTTTTTTTTTCAAATATGGCTTGTTGGTGGAGAACTTTATAGGAAAAGATACCATCCCTCGACTTTGGAGTACAAATTGTCCAATCCTTGGTTTGTTGGAGTTGTACACTTCAAGATGCTGTGGTGCGGTGTTATTTACTAGTGGGTGTTTTTGCTGCTGAAAAGTTTGTGCATTTGTAGTTCTTATAAGGATTTTTAATAACTAAATGCTTTTGGATTATGGTAGATTAATCTGTTTACTTTATTGCATTCATCTTTGGTTTCATGTAACTCTTCTGAGTGAATTAGTTTAATTTGAGACTTCAAGCTTAATTCTTTTCTTGTTTTTTTTTTCCCATCTTTTTCAGGTGTGGATCTCCGATCTTCTAAAGTTTGTGTACCCAGATCATTGAACTATAAGGCCACGAATGCCTTTTATCCTTTTGATAGCATTAAATTTCGATGTCGTTATGATTACTATTGGGTTTCAGTATTTGAGGTAATTCTATCTTGTTTTCACTGTGCAAGTAGATTTTGTCTGAGCAATATCTTTGTTTAGTGCAGTTAAAGATTCAATATGATCCTTCATTATCTTATAGTGAAGACAATTTGAGATCAAATGGACTAAATGATATGTTTTGAGAGAACTTTGAACACTCTTAGAGGGGAGCTATTGAAGAAAAAGATGAAAGAGAACCAGGGATAAAAGCCTTTGTGAGACTAGATCTGAAGAACTAAGAATCAATAGCAGAAATGTGTCTAGAAAATCAAAAGTAAAATATATATGTGCAGAAGATGGATGAGAAGGCTAAGATTAATGAATCAATTGGCATTTAATGGTGCATAGATAGTGAGACAATGAGAAAAAACACGGTAAAAGGTTGATAGGAAAATATAGATAACCTATTAGAACAATATAGAAAATGAAGTTAGAAAATGATGGCAATGGCCCTTTGAAAGGCTTTTTATTTTAAGGCTAATGATGTAAAGGAAAAGCAGAACAGCACCCATCTATAGAAGGCTTCTTTATTATTTTGTGGTTCAACTCCAGTTTAACTGGGACTTGGTTCAGGTTTTCAGAATTAGCCATGTCTTTTCTTCATATCTAGTTTCTTGTTTAAAATTGCAGGTGGAATATGAAGATTATTCTCAGAGTCAGATGCAGATGGCATTATCAGAGGCTCCAACTGCGGCCCTTCCTTTAACTTGCAGGCCTAGCTTTGGAGTTGCTTGGTCAACCAAGGATAAATTTAAGGTAGCTATTGCAAAGGTTCTAATTTTCTCTTGCTTTAGACTTGTTCTCATTGAACTGCTTCCAAATTCTGTCATCACTTAACATTTGAAGCATAGCTTACGAACTGGGTAAAATAATAAAATTTCACAAACATGTGTGCACATGGACACTCGACACAGACATGCAACACAGGCATAAAGACAATAACAATAACACTGCCTTAATCTCAAATTTAATTTATACATAAAGATGCATGTATTTAATTTTTTTGAAGTCCTCTGCTTTGCCTAGAATCCTCATAATATTGTGTTCTTATTTGTATTCTGTCAGGTTAATGAAACTTATGATTGCTGGTATATGTCTGGAATTTCCAAAGTGAGCTTATACCCTGATGGCTTTTTAAGTTGTCAAGCAAAAGGTCCATCGACAATTGAGATCATAAGACAGTATTTCTTCCTGTGAGTCGAGCATTTTCTTCTCAACTCTGAATTATCTTTTTCTTTTTTTTTTGGGTATTCCCTTGTTCATGCAGGATATTCTGGAGCATTGATTTAGTAGCTATTGCTGCTTAACAGACAAGGAAAAATAAAAAACAAAAATGAATAGAGAAGATTAAGGCTGCAAGAGTTTTGTGTTATTCACTAATACTTAGATGTCTACACTCATTCCATAATTATGAATATGTCTTGATTTTGCTTCATGATGTTTTGCAATACAGTTATTTCTTACCAGTTTTTTCATGATAATTTCATGCTTGTTGGAACATGTATTAGGTGGGTTTGATTAATGCTTTTCAGTAAGGTTCATATTCATTTGTTTGCTAAAATGTGGATGCTGCAGAGCTCACTACTTCTACAGAATTCCAAAAGCAGTATTTAAGGAACAGATTTAGGAATTAGCTTTGGGGATTATTTTGAATTATTGACTAATTAGTTATTTCTTTCTGCTTCAGTTATTAGGGTTAGTATCTCTATACAAGATTTGGAAGATATGGGCTCTTATTGATTATTGAAAAATTGCTTTAGCATTATCCTCCCAAGTTTTTCTCTTCTCTTTAATCTCATGTGTTTTCTCTCCTTTCTACCCTCTCTTCCTCTATTTCCTCTTTTTATCTGGCCTAGCCCACATCATTTCCACTCCTACTCAATCGGAGGTGCCCAATAAATAATCAGACTGCAAGCAACAATCACCCACAGATTAGTCGCGTTTCACTGACTTTAGGATATAAATTTGCCAGAACATTTTCTCTCTTTTGCTCTATGGTGACAATATTTCTGCTGATCTTAAAAGGTCTAGTGTCTCTTCTAATCTGATAAGTGAAAATGACGCTCTGCCAATCCATAGAAGTGTGGTAAAAAATAAAAAAAATGATCTTGCTGCTGGTGTGTTTGAGCACTATATTTTATGAAGTGAGTAATGCTAGGGGTACTAAGACTTTAATGAAAATTCTATACCAGAAGTGATGTGGTTCAATCAGTTTTTGTCTTGCTTGTGGGTTCCACAACTTAGCATGATGTGTTCTGATTTATGTCATCTAGTGGAAAAAAAAAATAACGTAACTTTTACCATGCCCAGCATTACCCTTCTTGAAGCTAAGAACAAATCCCATTGCCCTTTTTGGTTTTCCTTTTCATTGCCCTGAGGGTTCACTTTGTTAGAGTTTAATAAGTGATCCATTGTGAGGCATCACCTAGCTTAAACTCTTGGGTTGAATAGTTTGTTGACATGACATTAGAGCTTTTATGACCAAGAGATCATGTGTTCAAATTAAACTGCTCTCACATTTAATTGTGAATTTCTAGGGCCCAAGAGAGGGCCTTGTTTGTTTATGCTTCCAGCCTAAAAGAGCTGGGCTTTCATGTGAGGGGGCTTTTTGATTGAATGGTTTCTTGATGCACTTTTTTTTTCAAGTGGAATGAGATGATGAACTAGGAGATGAGAGTAGATGAAACATGGAATTATAGTGCCATAAATTCACAGGAAATTAGGCACTGCAGAGATTCAAAGTTTATGTTTGAATAGAGATGGTTGGTTGAAATGATCTGAAAAGATAGCAGATAAGGGATTCTTCTGCTGCTAATCTTACTTCTTGGATATTTGCACAGTAGTGGTGTAGATGGTATGAGTTGGTTGTACTTGCATATCTTAACATAGGAGGTCATTGGTCCATGCAGAGGTGCTTTTCTTGAACTTTTGCCATTATTGTCACTCAAGCTACATGAATAAGCTGAAGGCAATACATCATTCTCCATGTAGTTGCAAGTCCTTTTGTTATTGAATTGGAAGGTTTTCATCTTCAATGAATCAAATGCATAAAGTTATGCATTTGCATTTCAATTTGTGACTTTCTCACTGGTCTAATTATTTGTGGCTTTGATATGGACAGGTTAACAGAGTTCTTACACTCGCTTTTTATCCACACGAAGGGAAAAACTAATTATTGGAGATGGGAAACAGTAGCTGGAGTCATTTCTGGTTTTTTGACTTCTATGATTTCCATAAGCTTTATAGGAATCCTGCAGCTCGTGAACTCGTGGTTGACTCAGACCTGTGCAGCAAGGATGGTAGCTCGGGCTGTAAGTATGGTCTTCTTGAAGCGTGCTTGTTTTCTAGTGGCATACATATCTTTTATGGGTTGGTTGATGATCCAATTTGGGACAAGAATTGGTCTACCTGAGATCTACAGAGTATATAATTATTAGTAAGCATTATTTGTATGTGCCGCATCCTTTTGTTCTGTTTGTGAATCTGGGCCATGCAAATCTGGAACAAAAGTTTCATAATGTAAAATAAAATGTATGTGGAACAACTGATACACATAGCTGAGAAAATTGTCGTGTATAGTTATCCTAGCACGCTAAAGTCCCAACTTTTTATTGCAATTGTATTGTCTTATTTGAGGGCTTGGGAGCTGATGGAAGAATACAACTGATGATATGTGTTACCCATAGGAACATTTGAATTGGTAATGAGGATGATCGATTACTTGCTTCCCGCGTCTATCTGCCTCCCTCCTCCACCCATCCACCCCCCGTCACCTCTGCTATAAAGGCTTTTTCGCTTCTAGTCAAGCCTGTGCCCCTGGTAAAATGCCTTCAAGATTAAAAGAATAGGCCTAGTATTTGGGATACGAAGTTCCTCAGTAATGTGAGATCTAATCTCACGTCGCCCATTTTAGTTGTCTACTCTATTACATCTTATATGGACTTGTTCTAGTAGGATATATATTTCCCCTGTGCACCGCTTGTCTGCCAAAAGAGTGCATTCTTCAATGTAATCGGCTGTCATTGCAAAGTTATTTAGCTTCTGGATATTGATTACGAAGCGTAAAAGACGATCAATATAACCCCAAAATGGAGCTAATAACTACATGCCTAACACTAAAATGACTTGGTTAGCACCTTTTGGTCTTTTTATAAATGTTTAAATATAAACCTTACAACGTGCTACCTCTGTGAAACGTGGAAGAATCTGATGCAACGGAAGAAAGAACCTATGCATATTCGTATTGCTTTTCCCACGATGCTCATCATTGGAAAGACTAAACGTTAGAAACTTTTAGTGCATGCAAATATACCATGAAATACCTCTTCTGCCAAACGGGACCTTTATCAGTATTTTAAGACTTAAATGAGAAAAAGAAATCAAAATGATTCTGTAAGTCATTGTTCAGTACACAGAAACTGATCATTAGCTGTTCTTTCCCAATGTATTGTACTTTAGTGCATTTTCCAGTTCATACACACGACTGGCAAACAGATCGCCCCCAACATATATATATATATACTGGTTCCTGGTACAACGTTTGGCCGGGCTTGGCATCTTTTCATACCTAAGCATGGCTACAATGGGTGTTTTGAAAATCCTTGCAGCTTCCGCCACCTATATGCTGCTTCAATTAGAATGAGATGCACAGCAGTCCGATGGAAAATGAGGTCTACATCTTGTCTGTTCCAGAAAGGATCCCCTCAATTTCTTCCAAACGCGTTCTCTCACCCATCAGTTCTTCATTCCTACAACATTATTGCACAATACATGGTCAAAAATTTTGTGCAACTTAAAATAAAAAAGGACAGAAGTTGTTTGTTAGATTCCTTCTGCATAACTTTGCCAGAAAAATCTATTGCAAGCTTCCTTCACCTTACAAGCTGGACAGCTTAATTGGAAATAAAGTAGTGTTCTGTCCATTACCCATTCATGAAAGACACGTTTAGTTTGGGAGATAACACTTCCTTCCCAAGATTCACACAACGCATCAACGCTGCTTGCATATCAGGAGCAACCACTGGAATCAGATTTCTTTCTTTTGCCCCAGCCATTCGACATCACCAAGAAAATATAAATCAAACATTCCACATATTTCTATTCTCTATTTTAAATATTCTTATTGCATAGCAACATTCATAGCATTTCCCTTATGTTGCATTCTTATCTTGTAAAGAAGAAATGAAAATTAGAAATTGGGAAGAGAAAAAGAGGGAAAATGCTGATACCTCAGTTCAGAGAACTAGCTTCTTGTCATGGATTGTGAATAATGAAACCAGGCCTACATAGAAGTTTATATACCATATGAAAATCATGCAGATTCATTGACTTGGTGTTTTTACAGATATCTAGATGCAACGTACCTTGGCCAGACACAAATTACTGCCCTGCTTACTTCTTTCAACAGCATTCCTGATACCATCTTGAGAAAATAATAATCATAACACATAAGAACATACATTCTCTTGACAACATGATGCAACTTTCATGTAAGAAAGTGGAGCAGATGGCAGATGGGGTTGGCAGGAACCTGACTGACCATAGATCAAGATCAGTGGAGACATCTCCAGCAAATGGAGTATTTTGTGTAAATATATCATTACTTCTTTTCCTTTTTAGTGAAGCCCCCTTGTTGCTTAGTCATCCCAAAATAACTTCTGATACAAGCCACATTTCTCACTAAATATAATTCATTATCTCTTTTATAGATTGCACAATTCATTGCCGTGATACTGTCCAACTTACAAAGCCTCAATTCACATGAAGTAAATCTACTATCAACTATTAACAATAGTCTATTTCCTCTAGTTGTTCATTATTTGAAATAAACTCTTTTCTATCAACATAACCAACATCTTTCATTAGCTCTGTCAACCTGTCCAATAATGCATGAAGCTCTTTTGCATGGGGTTGTGATGTATCTCCAACCAAAAAGGGCAAAAATCCAGAGCCCACATCAACCCAGGCGCACCCAGGATCCTTCCTCACACCCAGATTCCTCATAAAAGTCCTCACTTTTGCTAGCTTGTCCCAACAACCAGCAGCGGCATACACATTAGAAATCAAAACATAGTAACCTGAATTTTTGGGCCTCATCTCCAATAGTTTCTCAGCCACCCATTCCCCCATTACTTTGTCTCCATGGATCCGGCAGGCTCCTAAGAGAGTGGCCCACATGGAAGAAGTGGGCCTATATGGCATTTTTGTGATTATCTCGTTTGCTTTTTGTAACAATCCTGCCCTACCAAAGAGATCAGCAAGGCATGCAAAGTGCTCCAAACGAGGAACTATACCATAGAAAGTATAAATCTTTTCAAATAACATTTTTCCTTCATTTACTAAGCCCGAATGGCTGCAGGCTGATAGAATTGCCACCATGGTTACATGGTCTGGCTTAATTTGATACTTGTTCATATCATCAAAAAGTCTCAGTGCTGCCTGTCCATCACCCTGTGTCCCATAGGCAGCAATCAAGGAAGTGTAAGTCACTTCATCCCTCCTCTTCATTGAATCAAACACTTTTTTAGCTTCTAAAACCTTTCCTGATCTTGCATACACATCAACAAGGGCATTCCACAACAACAAATAGTTGTCAAACTCAGCACGTCTCATAACATAACAATGGAACTCCTTCCCATGTTGCAGATTTGCCACTCGAGCACAGAGAGGAAGAATGCTAGCAATTGTAACATAATTTAGTTCAACACCAGAATCCAACATCTCTCTGAATAGGAAGGATGCATCTTCATATCGGTCCATGTGGGCATATCCAGAAATTATGCAATTCCAAGTGATTATGCTCTTAGATTTTATCATTTGAAATAACATATGGGCGTGTCTAAGGTCATTACATCTGGAATACATAGTGATCAGTGCATTGTTTAGGTTATCAAATCCATCCAAATAATTACGAACTCCAAAACCATGAATCTCCCTTCCTAATTTAATGGCCCCAGTATGGGAGCATGCACTCAAGCCAATAAGCAGTGCAACTGAATCCAAATGACTGCCACAATATCTCATCCGAGAAAGCAATTCAAGTGCACCATTAAAATTACCAGTCCGTAAACATCCTCCAGCTATAGTGTTCCAAGTAATAATATTCAACTCAATACCTCCTTCACGCATTGCTTCAAATAGCTCAAATGCTTCTTTCCACATGCCCTTGGAGGCATAAGCAGAGATAATAGCATTCCAAGACACAGCATCCCTTTCTGGCATTTTGTCAAACAATTGGCGGGCGATATTTAGTTCCCCAATCTTCCCATACATGGAGACCAAGGAGTTATGAACAAACAAATTCCATCCATGTTTGCTAGCAGCAATGGACTCATGAACTTCCCTCCCAACGGCCAAGTCAAGCTTTTCGGCACAAGCCTTGAGAACAGAAGGATAAGTGAAATTATCAGGTCTGATCCCCTTACTAACCATGTGCCTATAGGCATAAAGAGCCTTTCCAAATAGTCCATTTCTAACACAGGAAGAGATGAGAATGTTCCAAGCCAAAGGATGCAGAATATTTGAATTCTCAGTAATAGCATAAGCATTGTCAAAGAGATTAATGGTTGAGTAAAAGTTTACAAGCTTGGGCAGCAAAATTGGATGTTGCTCAAATCCCAAACAAATTATTTGGGCATGGAGCTGTTGACCCTGTGGAAGTAATTTATCGCTAATGCAGGATAGCAAAAGAGATGAGAGGGAGCATACAAACAGCTCATGATAAGTTATACGAGACGTGGCATGAAGCTGAATTAGAGAAAAGGTTTGGAATGCTTTTAATAAATGGCCTTGAGTTGCAAAGGCTTTCAGAGAATTAAAAAGTCTATCTATCATAGATTCATTGTCAATTGTAAGTGCTTCCAGAAGAGGTTGATTGTTTTCAATGTAACCATTCATCTGTTTACCATGTTGTTTCCATTTTTTTGGCAAGTATTTTTGGATTTGACTTATAGAAAGGCCTCCTAGTACAAAATGAGATGAAGTAGATGGCATAGAAAGGCCTCCTAGTACAAAATGAGATGAAGTAGATGGCATGCACCATAAGCACAGAAGTTGATTAACATGTCATGGTGCATCAACGACTTTTATGGCTTTGCCAGCATTTGCGACAAGCAACCAAAGGAAAGGTTGATACAATTAATAAACTTGGGCACATTTTAACAATTGATTTTTCCCAAATTGGACCCTTAAGAAGAACAAATTGATACCCAGGCAGGCCACAATCTTCCATAATATTCAGTCTACCCCTGCGGGAAACAAAATGGATGACAAATTGAGTTCATAGCCTAAAAGCAAGCATTTCACTTCACTACATAAAAAGGCAGAATACAAGAAACAGAGAAGGCATAATCATTAACATTGAGGACATTGTAAAGATGCAATAACATAAGGTAAGCACAACAGAATTTTGGAACTGTAAATAAAGTTGCTCCAAATCTCCTTTGTAAAGTGCAGTAATTGCTTTAGCAGGAGAGAGCTACCTGAGGAAAGAGGAGGCTGCTTATAGTGAAAGATTCACAAAAGAATTTGGAAAGTCCAAAATTCCTTCATCTTGCAGGAACTAGGTTTAGCTGTCCAATTACAAGTAAGGAAGGCATCAGTCATGAATGATCCACCCCCCACTCCTTCAAAACAAAAAAACCCAAAAAAAACAGATCATTAAAGGTGGCTAAATGAGTGATTCTTTTTTTTTTTTTTTTACAATCAGGTGCAAAGTAAGTTCAACTAGTGAAACAACTAATGCATTTTGGAAACTAAGGGAAGCCAACTGCCAAAGGTTAAGCCAAATTTCTCATGAAAAGATGTAGCCAAGAGAACAGTTAAATAATTGAGGCAGAAACTAACTGAAGCACTTAAAATATCCAACATAGAAAAAATAAGTAGCGACTGAAAATCAAAAAGTTCCAAACAATGTTCTGATAAAGTCTATACTGACACAAAAGATTCTCATCTCAAAATCAAGTTCATAATAACTCAAACCTTCTAACTCAGTTGAATTATAATTAGAACACAAAGAATCAAGACAACTTAACAGCAAATTCCCTTATGGGTGAGAAAGCAATGCATTAACAGTGATCAACGCCATTATGTGATTTGCCAATTCTAAATTGAAAAATTTGTCCACTAATCCCTTCCAACCAGCAAGCTAAGCCCATAAGCCTGATTCCATGCAGGAGTCCCAATGACTATCCAGCATTGACAAATAAAGACAAAGAAATAGCATAGTCGTTTTAGCATAAGTTAGGCCTTTTCAACTTTCAATAGCTTGGGGGACCATTAGAGCCAAGCAAAATTAGGTGAAATAGGCCAGTGACTCACTACATATCGCTTTCACAGCACAAGGTCCTCCATCCATAAAAGATAAACAAATAAATAAATAAGTAAAGAAAAAAAAGAGGAATTCTGAACAAAACAAGATGGACTAAGAGAGACACATTATTGTCCAGAGCAAAAAAAAAAAAAAAAAAAAAAAAACAGAGAGACAGAAACAAAGCAGCAGACTTTCAGCAGTTTTATTAATGTAGCTAATCAATCTTAAACAAGAAAATTATATAAAAGGGCAACAATTGATTTAGCTTTTCCCTAAGCCACTAAAGCAGTGAATAGCTCGAGTGTCATATTAACATAACAAAGATCTGGCATAACCAAAAATTCCAACAACCCAACAACAACAATTAAACATCCCTACATATCATGTGTGTGTATATATATATATATATATATATATAAAAGTTATGTTTACCTCCCGAATCTAAAATGGTTGTTGTCGCTGTTGTTGTGAGTGCTGATTAAAGACGTTATTGGTGCTTGCAAAGCGCATTTTAAGAAATTAGAAAATTCCTGAGATATTTGTGCCCTTCTATTTTCCTCCAGAAACTGGGATGTTTGTGTTCATTTTTAAAAAAAATCCAACAGCTTTCAATGGCTTCCAATGCGATTCAAATCAAAACACAGGAGCCGACACATAAATAAAAACACACACACAAAAAACAAAGAGATAGAAAGAGAAGAGAAGGGAGAGGAGACCTGAAAAGTAATCGCACCGTCGCGTCGGGGGCGGAGAAGAGGAGGAGCAGGAGGAATCCAGAGCTGTTTTTTCTCTCACTCAAATTTCTCTCCCCTTTTTTTTTATATTTCTTTCTACTTCACCCTCACGTGCCATCTCTCATAGGGCTCGCTTTCTCTAATTCATTATTATTATTATTATTATTTAAAATTTTTGAATTTATTATCTATATCATAAATATGTTAAAGGCACATCACGTGACATTTTTTATAGGGCTAATTTTGTTTTTAATAATTCTATACATAATTAAATATAAAAATTTTATCTTTTTTTTTTCGGGTAAAGAATAATTATAATTTAGATACCTCGCTTTTAATTACATAAAAATTATTTAGATTTTAAAAGCACGAGTTCTGATATTTTTTAAGAAATTAAATATATTTAAATAAATTTATAAAGATTAAAACTATATGAAAATTTTTTTTTTGATTGACTAGCATTGTAATTATATACCTATCATTTTAAATTATATTCAAGATACAAAATTGTTCTTTATCAACTAATTCTTATTAATCCAATCATATTATTATTAAATAGTTAATAAAAATATTATTGAAGGATATTATTCTAATGTCTCGTCCTTTGAATCTTGTCAATGATACTAAGTTCAGCCTTAATTGTCTTTTTACATATAGCATTTTTAAAAACCATGAAAAAAAAAAATATACTATATAACTAAAGATTATTATTATTCAATACGGGCAAAGTGGGTATTCGAATAAAATGATAAATTATTCATTTCTGCGTAAACAGTTGATGCCAATTGCCTCTCCATCATCTCCACCTCCAAACTACATTTTCATTTGAGAATATCAACGATAAAGAACCTCCTAAACTACTTATTCTAAAAACTCTTAAATTAATTTGTTATGCATACTTTAAAATGATAAGAAACAAGTTGATTATATTGAAATACTAAAGAAACTAAATTCTAAAAGTTTCAATTTTAAGATGCTACAAAGGTTGATTACTTCTTTAATAAGTTAAGATAATATATTCTTCTAAAAATATAAGAAAGTAAAGTAAAATTTACTAAAAAAAAATACTTTAATCTTATTCTTTTAACTTAGTCATATAGTTTAAACTTATATCATTACTTCAAAATTTTGTTCTTTAAATTTTAAATCTTGTTCATTATCTTATACGTAAAAATATGTGATTGTTCTAAGTGTAATATTGAAAATTTTTAAAATAATTTTGAAATCTTTTAAAATATTTTCTTTGTCTTGCAACTTCATAATTAAATCTTGTAAAGTTTCTTTTATCCTCTTTGCTTTTACCATAGTTATTGGACCACCGATTCATAATAAAGCATCGAGAGAATACTAATTTTGTTGCACTTGTATATTACCTTGTTCTCCATTTGTCAAAAACTTTTGCGTACAGCATATAGTAATATACCACGAACTAAGTAAACCTCTTCTGCCAAATGGGACCTTGATCGGTATTACAAGGCTTTAGTGAGAAAAATAAATGAAAATGATTCTATCCGTCATTGTTCAGTGTACAGGGACTGATCAATAGCTGTTCTTTCCCAATGTATCGTGCATTACTGTATTTCCCGGTTCACACACACGACTGGCAAACAGATCACCCCCCTACCGCCATCATATATATATATACATACTGATTCCTGGTACAATTTTTGGCCATGCCTGGCAACGTTTCCTACTTGTTATGCAAGCATGGCTGCAATTTCCTCACATAAATGGGTGTTTTGAAAGTCCTAGCAGCTTCCTGCCACCAATATGCTGCTTGGATTTGAATGAGATGTACAACAGTCCAGTGGAAAATGAAGTCTACATCTTGCCTGTTCTGGAAAGGATACCCTCAATTTCTTCCAGAAGGCGTTCTCTCACCCACAAATTCTTCGTTCTGTTTTTGAAGCTCTTCCATCTGTTTTGCCTGCTCGGAATCCTTTCTACAACATTATTGCACAATACATAGTCAATATTTTTTGTGCAACTTACAAAAAAACAGGACAGAAGTTGTAAGATTCCTTCTGCATATCTTTGCTAACAAAATCTATTGCGAGTTTGCTTCGTTTTGCAGGCTAAACAGCTTGATTGAAAATAAAGTAGCGTTATGTCCATTACCTATTCAGGAAAGACAAACTTGAGTTTGAGTGATCGCACTTCCTTCTCAAAGTTCTCACAGCGCTTCAACACTGCTTGCATATCAGATGTAATGGCTGGTATCAGATTTCTTTCTGTTGCCTCAGCCATTCTGCATAACCAAGGAAATATCAATCAAATTGCATAGCAATGTTCATGGAATTTTCCTTCTGTTGCATTCTTATTGCGTAAATGGTAAACCCCACGAACATATCCTAGTCCTAGTCGAATGTTCAGCCACAACAAGCATAGGTCAATACCCAGATTAATGAAGTATATGCGCATGTGGATATTTAAGGAAGTTCACTTTATTTCATGCACAGAGAAGTTGGCCAGTGAACATTGCAGTAGGAATAAAAGCAGTGGCGAATATATAAGAACGAGGAGAGAGCTATGCTCTCAAGGTCTAATGGGTCTCCTAATGGACAAAAATGTCTTGACCAAAACCAATGAAGGAACACAAATATCAATTCATCGTTTGATTTCAATCAGGAAACCAAAAACCAATTGCTTACTTTCGCGAGTGCTCCACCCTGCGCTTTTTAGTTGGACCACCTTATCCACTGCATAATTTTTGTTTGTAAGAGGGACTAATATGATCCCATAACAACTACATTAATACTTCTCCAAATTAATGTCTATGAAAACAGCGTTATTAAAGACCGGTCCAGATTTAACCAAATATTTATTATGTATATGTTTTTTTTTTTTTTTTGACAACGAACTCCAAGTGAATATAAACATTTTTCTTATAATTACAAAATAAAGAATCAGCCTGGTGTTCTTCTGATTTACCAATCCGACCTCACCGGTTTAATAACAATGCTAGTAAATAAAGTTTGACATATGGCTGCTTTCGAGTTATTCTTCCTTAAATAAGAGGCTGACGAAGATGAGTGTCGGTGAAGTTGGTTTGCTTCTCATCGTTGTAACTGTTGTTATTTTTTATTATTAGTTTTTCTTCATATTTAAAAAATTAGTTAACATAGATGTTGAAAAAGTTTACAACCTAGTTAGTCTAATTTACTAAGTTTTAGTACAAATTTTAAATTATAATATTTATATTTCAAATTTAAATTTTATGTTGTCTTTCTTGCAGAAATTTAAATTTAAATTTAAAATTCAAAGTTAAATCAAACCTTGTATATAAAAAAAATGATCTTGAATAAAATTAATGGCCTTTTTTACTTCTGTTACTTCCTATTTTCTACAAATGTAGAAACTAAAGTATAAATCAATAATAAGTGCATGAAACATAATTTAACAACAAAGTAATATTAGAGCATTTTAGCTTTTTAGAAACCTATTAAAAATTATGACATTTGAGAGTAAATATGGAAGAGAAACTTGTGAAGGAGTGAAACTTTAGAAGAAAGTTTGAGAGTGTTTATTACAAAAGACCAAGTTAGCCTCTATAGATGGCTTCTGCAATTTTTTCTCCATTACCACCTCTAAAGTTCAATAAAGATAACTATCTTTAATGAACAATTTTGATGAAGGCATATTTTGTGGCTTGTGGGGTTGTTCTGCCTGGCAGCGTTTGCTTCTCAATCTGCAAGTTCAGGGTTTTCCCTCTCTTTCTCTCTCTCTCTCTCTCTCTCTCTCTCTCTCTCTCTCTCTCTATATATATATATATATATATATATATATATATATATATATAAACATAAAATTCTCTCTTTTATTACTTCTTTCTTGCCTCCTAATTGTTATTGGCTTGGTGAAACTTTTGTGCATGTTTAACCCACCCATGTATGAAAGATTGATCATAACTGCGTAATGGCCTTTTTCTTGTAATTTTGATTAATGAGATAGTGATATGGCTTTTATTTGGTGGTGTTGGTGCAGATGAAGGGCAATTACCCAAATTTGCTTTCAGTTGGTTGGATGATAACAACACATTCCAGGCCGGAGACGTTGCGGCCATAAAGATCATAGTTTTGGGAAGTTTTGACGGCAAAGGGAATGCTTCACTTGACAGAACTGCCTTTAAGCCGACTTTCACAGTGAATGGGAAGACAGGAAATAGTTCAATCGTATCGGGTGTTTGGGTGGATTCGGCAGGGGATACTCCCAGTTGGAGAATTCTCTTCACTCCAATCAGGGTTGGCATGTTTAATGTGATCATAGAAGATGAACCTTTCAAAGTGTTTGATTCATCTCTCGATTTTAAAGTGATTCCAGGTCTCAATAATTCGTTTGAGCGATCCATGTTTGTGCTTATTACTTTTCTTTTCTAATAGACATCTCGGTTATAATTCTCTCTGCTAATTTGATTGTTTTTTTTATCGAAGGAAGCATTTATCCATCTTTCTGCATTGCCTCATGGAAGGGTCTCCAGAATGAGTTTGAAGCTGGGGCAAAAGCTACAGTATTGATTTCTCCTAGAGATGCATTTGGGAATAAAATTTCTTCAACTGGTGCAGATATAAGTACCTATAATTTTACTGTTTCTGCTCTTTATGCAAATGGTTCCTTTGCCAGTATACCGAGGATTTCTCAGATGGGTTGGAACGAATTTGGCAATATTACAATTGAGTTCATTGCAGAAAAAGCTGGAAATCTCTTGCTGCTTGTAATGGAGAAAATCATAATTTGAACGGCTCTCCGCTTCCATTTAGAGTATATCCAGGTAATGTGCAATGGTATTTATCAGCTTGCAGTATATTGATGTACTAAAGTTACGTAGTGTTGATTCTGTTCTCCGTGTGCAGTCACATTTGATATATATATATATAAATGTGTGTCATTTATCATTCCATTTAGTTTGATTGCAATTTAGATTGACCTTTACCAGGACCTCTAGATTTCTCCAATTGCCTTCCCAAGTGGAATTTTGAAACCACCACATGGCAAATATTTTCTAAGATGGAGATTTTCATACACCAGCAAGATCAGTACGGGAACCCAGTTCCTGGATTGTATGAATTTGATGCTGATGTTGTTGAAAAGGAGACAAATCTGTCTGTGCCAGTAGCAGATTTGCATTTTCAAGAAGTGGAGCCAGGAATCCAGTTGTTTTCCTTCACTCTACAGGAACCAGGCAACTTCTTGCTCACCATATCAGATTCGAAGCATAACAAAAGCATCTCCAACATGCCATTTGCATATACTGTCTTTATAGGTGTGTGCAAATCATATTGCAAGATATTTTTGGTGTTAAAGTCTAGCCTTCCTTTAACAACGGCTATTTTTCCCTCTTTAACAGCCATTTGGTCCAGTGCTTAACAATTTTCAAACCCCTTGAAGATCTTAATCTCGTTATCTTGAATGCCATTGGTTAATGAAAAACCTTTGCTTTTGCTTACATTGCAGGTCTTTGTAAATTCTGTTGTTTGTTTTATGTGAACGTTGCCATTTTACGTTTTAATTGAATAGGTTACTGCGATGGATCAGCCAGCATTATCAATGGATCAGGTTTAAATGCTTCCGTTGCTGGTGATGATGCACAGTTTTCACTTTATTTGAATGACCTCTTTCAGTATCCCTCTTTTCTGGAAGCAGAAAACATTCGAGTACAAATACTCCGAGAACTTGACTCCTACCATGTACAGCCAAAAATCTATCCAATCATCAATGGTAAGTAGTTCTTTTATTTTATATTTTAAATCAAGAATATTATTGCTCACTTAAAACTAAGAATGGAATATTATAGGATGTAATAGAAAATAAAGGGGTCATTCTGCCTATAGCAACAAATGCAACACTGACATAACTAAAAAACTATAGTGAGTTTGTGTCAAGGTAATACAAAGCCTTAATATGCATCCATTCAGTTGTTATAGAAATAATTTTTAATAGAATTATGACTTATGACACTATTAAAGATGCATGGGAAAAGTTGAAAAAGGAATATGGTAGAAGTGAAAAGATAAGAACAATGTAGCTTCTTAATCTTATAATAAAGTTTGAATTACTTAAGATGAAAGAAACAGAATCCATAAAAGATTATGGTGATAGGCTTATAAAGTTGGTTAATTAAATCATAATCCTTAAAGAAAATTTTCTAAATTCAAGAATTGTTCAAAAGGTGTTGGTAAACATATTAGAAAGATTTAAAACAAAAATATCTTTATTTGAGGACTTTAAAAATCTCTCAAAAATTTCTTTGAATGAACTAGTAAGTGCTTTACAAGTTTAAGAATATAGAAGATTGATAAGATTGGAAGGAGATTCTATTGAGGGTGTTTTCTAACTAAGCATTTAGAGAAAGCACAATAAAAAAAGGAAACAATTTGAAAATCATGGAAAAAAAAGGAGGGAGAGGGTAGCACTAGTGATAAACAACTTTATCTATTTTATGAACATCGTAAAGAACCCTTTCACCTACTAAAACAATGTTGGTGAAGACTTGACATAATCTACAGGCATTGTAAAAAGAAGGGGCATAAAGAAAAAGTTTGTTATAAAAAAAGAAGACCTTATTAAAATCAATAGTAAGTATAAGTAGAAGATAATAATCATGAAGAAATTGAGGAATAACTTTTTATGACTACTAGCATTATATTTAACAAAAATGCTAAAGCTTGGTTAATTGACAATGATTGTTTAAACCATATGTCACTAAACTTAAAAGTTGTCAAAAGGCTTAATCAATTTTTCTCATCTAGAGTAAGGATAAATAATGATGACCTCTTACAAGTCAAAAGGAAGGGCGTTGCTGTAATCCAATCCCACTTTAAGGCAAAAGTGGTTCTAAATATCCTATATGTGTCATACATTAGTTAGAATCTACTTAGTATGGGTTAGCTTGTGAAGAAAAGGTTTTTGCTAGAATTAAAAAATAAACTTTACACCATTAATGATGTACGAGGAGCTCTTTATTATTTTTATGAAAGGAAAAAGCTTTCACATGGATCTAAAGTAGGTAGAGGATGTAGTAATACCAATTTTTGTAATGGAAGCAGCCCTATAGCATAAAAGATTAGGACATCTTTATTATGTAAGCTCGCAAGAGTTACATAAAAAAGAGATAGTGCATGGCTTGTAAAGAGATACTTAAAAAAGAAATAACTTATAAATTTTGTCAACAAAGGAAGCAAGTAAGGTTGCTTTTCCCAACTTGTTAAAATCACAAAGTCAAAATCAAATTGGGGCTACTACATAGTGACATCTATGGTCTAATAAGCATAGACTTATTTAATGATAGTAAGTACTTTTAACTTTGATTATTAATTATATTACATTTTGCTATTTTTTTCTTTTAAAACAGAAATCAAATGCCATAAGTCTTTTAAGGATTTTAGAGTTTAGATTAAGAATTAATTAGGCTATACAATTAAATCAAATAATGGAGTTAAATATACCTTTGGATCTTTTTTTAAAAAAATTGTTTAAAAGTTTGAATTTATTAGTAGTTCACAGCTCTATATACCTCATAGCAAAATGGGGTAAGTGAAAAAACAAATAAACCATATTGGAAATGTTCAAGTATATATTTTTTAAGAAAGATATACCTAAACAATTTTAGGAAAAATTTGTAACTAGAGTTGCATATATTTTGAATAGATTGCTAACTAGGGTCTTGCTTCAAAAAACCTCATTTAAAGCTGGGTTTGGCTAGAAATTTTCTTTATTTATCTCAAAATTTTTGGCAACATTTGTTACTCCTATATTTTAAAGAGAAAAAGAGAAAAGAGACAAGTTAGATTTAAAAGTTGAGATCAATATATTTATGGGTTAAACAAACATAACTTGAACTATAAGCTATACAATTCTAAGTCTAAAAAGCTTTACATTAGTAAAGATGTTAAATTCTTAAAAGGGAAGTCTATCTAGGAGAAAACTGGTAGTAAAGTTTCTTAACTTCATCTAGCTCACTCACAATAACAAGTAAATGATTCTAATAAGTTTTGTGATGAAAATATTAATCATATACCAATTAGAGGATCAAGGTCTCTTACTAATATCTATGAAAGAAGCCTTGTTACATAGCTTAAACCCACAAGCTATATAAAGGCTTCAGTTAATCTTGGTTAACGAAGTACAATGGAAGTTGAAATCAAAACAATTGAAAAGAATAAAACATAAATTTTGGTAAACAAACCAAAGGAAAAAATTTTAATTGGAGTCAAATGGGTTTTCAAGATAAAACTTAATCTTAATGGTTTTATAAATAAGTTAAAAGCTAAACTAGTAACTAAGGGCTATGTTTAGCAGTATGGAATTGATTACTTTGAAACATTTGCTCCTATTGCTAAATTAGATACAATTAAATTGCTCCTAATTATTGCTACTTAACAAAATTGGTGTATTCACCAACTTGATGTAAAATCTACATTTCTAAATGGTGAACTGCAAGAACAAATATATGCTAAGCAACCAGAGGGTTATTTTAAGTAAGGAAAGAAAGACAAAATTTACTTACTTAAAAAAGCTCTTTATGGTTTAAAGCAAGTACCAAAGGTTTGGTACAATAAGATTAATGATATCTATTGAAGCTCTCTTTCATTAAGAGTAAAAATGAAACTATATTATATGTTAAGGCTAATAAGGATGAGATATTGGTAGTTTCATTCTATATTGACGACTTATTGGTCCTAAGGAGTAATTTCAGTTAGTTAGACATTTCAAATATGAAATGATTAACATGTTTAAAATGACTGACTTAGGATAGATCACTTTTTTTCTTGATTTGAGGGTACAGTTGACCAAAGAATGACTTTTCTTGAACTAAAAGAAATATATAAAAGAAGTACTAAGGAGATTTCAAAAGTTTAAATACTTCTTTGGCCATAAGAGTTAAATTTTTAAAAGAATATGGGGCATCAAAAATAAATTCCAACAATTTCAGACATCTGATTGGTTGTTTGCTTTATTTATCAGCATTTAAACCAAACATCATACAAGTTGTGAGTCTTTTGTCTAGATACATGCATGAGCTAAGTAAAATACATTTTATAGCAACAAAGAGGATCCTAAGATATATCAAAGGCACAATAGGCCATAATATCATGTTTAAAAAGATAGAAAAGCTAAAACTAATTAGGTATAGAGACAATAATTAAGGAAGCTTAAAAGATTAAATGAAAAGTACCTTAAGATATGTTTTTACCTAGGAACAAGTGGTTTTAGCTAGTGTTTAAAAAAGCAATCAGTTGTTACACAATCAATAACTAAAGCTGAGTATTTAGTTGCAATTATAGCTATAAAGCAAGCTATTTGACTAAAAACCATGCTAATTGACCTAAAGCAACCCTAAAATAGCCTTATCAAAATCTTTTGTAATAACCAAGCAACCGTAGTCATTTCAAAAACCTTATACTACATGGAAAAGCCAAATACTTCTTGTTGAAAATCCATTTTATTAAAGAAGTTCAAGAGAACAAATAAATTAAATTAGTGTTCTACTACTTAAAAAAGTAGTTAATAGATATATTAATGATATCACTTCACAAAAGAAGATTTTCAAAGTTGAAGAACAAGTTAGAAATGCAAATCAACATCACCAAGTAGGAGTGATGAAAATGAGTATTAGTGAAATTAGTTTGCTTCTTATAGTCAATTAATATGGATGTTAAAAAAATTTATGGTCTATATTAGTCTACTTTACTAGGTTTTAGTACCAATTTTGAATTATAATTTTTGTTTTTCAAATTTGAATTTTTTGTTACTTTTTTTTTGTAAAATTTGAAATTTAAAGTTAAATCAAATCTTGTGTATACAAAAAATAATTTTGAATGAAATTAAACACTTTTTTGCTTTTGTTACTTTTTATTTTCTACAAATACAAAAATTGAAATATAAACCAATAAATATAATTTAACAATAAAGGTAAGAGGAAAAGAAAAGACATTTTTGAATAAAAAAATGAAATATGAATAAATGAATTAAAAGTGCTAATTGACAGTCCTGTGGTAATCACTGTAGATCAATGAGGTTTATGTTCAACAAATTAAGTGCATGTGGGCATCCATGTTACATTTCATGTTCGAAAAATGTTTCTTGTGGTAAATTTCATTCCATTCCTATTTTAGATATGTTATAGGCACAGTGGCCAATTAATAACACATCTGAATTTCGTGTCAAAAGTTCTAACACAGAGAACTAGAACTTTTTTCTCCTTTCAGTGTGACCACTTCAACCAACCATACCAAATGCAAACTATAACTTTAGTTTTAAGGATAGGATGGTTACTTGAACCAGCTGATACCTTGGATCGATACTGCACTAGACCTCCCTTCTACGACATATTACCAAAGGAGCATAGGAAACAAAAAAATTAGGCCGATAATTCTGTAATCTAACTATAATCATTTATTCGCCAACTAATAAAAAAGAAGAGTACCTTTGGTTCATGCTTTAGATTGTCAATTATTTGCTCTCTAAACTCTGTATTTCAAGATGCTTGAGTAACCATATTTGTCTAAAGTTCCACAAAAAAAAGAAAAAACAATTTCTCTGTTGCTGAGAAAGAAAAAATTTTGGGGTTTCTTAATTTGATAAAGGATAATCCTTCTGTGCGTACCAACTGTCATGCCATCATGTATTGGCCTAACCAATGCTCAAATGCTGAAAGAGCTAAGAGACCACCTAAAGTGTGCATCCAACTCCAGTCCTTTCAAATTTTGCATACGAGTCTCTTTGTTAAATGTTCAACCATATTTAAATTTAGTTTCTCGTAATCCATGTAACAAACATAAGTAGTAAAAAAAAAAAATGAAAGATCAATCTACTTCTTGACTTCATTCAAACTGAATAAGGTAGTCTTGGTGAACCTATGCTTTGCTCAAGCAGTATTGTCCCAGAAGGTTTATGTGGGTCACAGGATCAAATATTTGCAAAGCAACATGACAAAATTAAAAGCGAAGTGAGCAGCACTTGATGTTGTTCATAATAAGAATAAAAGAACAAGGTCCCTCAATTTACAATGTGCCCAGAATTTTTTAACCATGCATACATCCTTTAAGGAGTGGCTTTAGATGGTTGTGATTGATAACAACAATAAAATGTTTTGTATAACATAATAGAGAGTATTGTTTTAGGTCCAGACAAAAGGGGAGAATATTGACTGTTGCTTTTGCTAATTTTCTGGTAGTGTACACTGTTGTTTATATGAGGTTGTATCCCAATTGCTTCAAGTTTAGGATTTGACCCTTATGTGCAAAAAAAGGGTTATACCTTTAACTTTACATCCATTGTTTGAATTCCTGTTTTCGGGTTGTTTCTTTGAGCTCTCATAATTTCTTGGTATTTGATTTGAGTAGCTAGGATAATCGCATGCATCAAAACTGAAGGATATGATGGGTGCAGGAGCAGAAGATTCACTTTGTGAAGGTTTATGGGAAACTGTACTTAACTGGATAAGGTTTATAGGATTTCCAAAACTGTCCTGGTCAAGACTCATGAATTCCTGAAGAGTTTGCAAAACCCCATAATTGTTAAGTTGGCTGGGGCATTTCTCTTAAAAAGCTCTTGGAATCCCATGCATGCTGTTCCTCTTCCCTTCATCAAAACCAGAGTTAACTGCAGTCTCTTGGACAAAAGAAGAGCATTGGAATTATCTTCAACAGTTTCTTTCTGTATTTCGTTACCAAGCTTTTTCCGTTCCAATGTGTCTTTCAGAATGTCTAAACAAAAGAAACCTTATCTACATTGATTATTTGTGTGGCATTAAAAGTAGTTGAAGACAAATTGGATAGAGATATGAATCCCTCCAATTAATTATCAATATCATGTGTAGAAGGTCAGTGAGGCCATTTGGATTTGTGAACTGCTTCAAATTGCTTTTGCCAATCCCAGAAGCATTTTCTGCAGCTTCCATGCCTAAAGTTGTATGAGAATCTTGTATGACAGCATACCTCTTTCTGATAAACGAGCACATAATTAACCAATGCATACAATTTGTTTTCTCTAGAAGTCGAACTAAAGGCATTACAATGACCTCCTTCAAAACTAACTGATGAATCTATCAGATTGGAAGCACAAAAATATGGGAAAGAGAATTCTTTAGGCTGCCATGAAATTGTATGATAACCATTTTCGTAAATTGCTTCAAGGAAAAATGAGCACCAATGCTGTGCTTAGGTTGGATGAAAGGTGAAGAGAAAAAAGAGGTTTGAGAAGAAAAGATAATGGAAAGTTTCTTTTCTACTATTTAGACTAGATAATGGAAAGAAGAAATGAAAATTAGAATTAGGAAGAGCAAATGAGAGGAAATGCTAATACCTCAGTTTAAACTACTGGCTTCTTATCATGGCTTATGAACCATGAAACCAAGCCTACATACAAGTCAATATACCATATAAAAATCATGTAGATTCATTGACTTGAAGTTTGTGTGGATATCTAGATGCAAGTACCTAGGCCAGACGTAAATTACTACCCTACATAGTTCTTTTAACAGCATTGCTGATATTGTTTTGAAAAAAAAAATAAATAGTCATAACACATAAGAACATACATTCTCTCCACAACTTGACGCAACTTTCATGTAATAAAGTGGAGCAAATAACAGATGGGGTCGGCAAGAACCTGATTGACTGTTGATCAAGATCAGTAAAGATCTCTGGCTAATGGATTATTTTGTGTAAATATATTATTACTTGTTTTCCTTTGTAGTGTAGCCCCTCGTTGTTGACTAGACATATTGGCTAGTTCAGATGAAATTTTGCAAATGGTACATCAGTTTCCATGCCATTAAAAGAATACTGATGAATAATAAAAACATCAATTCAACAAATAGCTTGCTTCAAGCAATGTGTTTTAGTCTTAGCTATGATGCAAGGCTCCCAGCACACCAATTAGCAGAGCAATAAGTCCATGGTTTTGTTACTTTATTAAAATGCCCGAATGAGGGAATGACTTAATCCTCCAAAATTTAAAATTTTTATTGAATGACTAGAAACCAAAGACCATTATCACATGTTTAACTAGAGGACCCTATAAGACCTTAGAGCCTTATGTTGGAAAGAATAAAAATGTGTTATGGATGAAGGAAGGCAAATCATTTTCAGATACAGCTTTCAATCTTGTTTACAGAGGTGGGTGACATGACAGCCCAAGTCTGTGGAGTATACACTGGCATTTAGAAAGCTTCCTTTATGTCACATTAAACTTAAATCATACTTTTATGCAACAGTGCAACTTCATTGGCCAATGAAGGCTGACGAACAAATTAATTCAAACATTGAGATATACCATGTAGGATTCATGACTGAAATAGATTATATGCAAATAAATATTATAGTTTAGATCGCTAATCCACTATTTAACTCTGAGATTTTGGATTCATGAAAACAGAACTGGTGGATGTGAAGACCAACCAAATCCTTGAGTCACATTTTGAAGTTTTGATATGAAAAAGATCAAAATTTGTAATATTCTCTAACCCTTGCATGGCTCTTTGCTAACACACGAGCATGTAGCAGAGGAAAAATCCTTTGTAGAAGGCCCTCAGAAATTAAGGGAATTTAAAACTATGTAATGCAAACACTATGTGGCAAGATTTATGTCTTTCAATCCACTGACCTGCTTGATGCTTGTCATGTCCGATGCCCTATTCTTGATGCATAGCCATTATTCCGAAACCAAATAAGCGAGGCTTAAAACAAAACTAGACATAGCAATTTATGAATTAGACAAAATGAGCTCACACATGCAACTAAACCATAATCTTTTGTTGGCTTTATCACAATTTCTATCAAAATGGTAAGTGCTGAAACTCATTAGTTTGTCCATCAAGAAGGACAAGCTGATGACATGCATAGCTGTATAAGACAATGTTGCAAAGGCTAGTAGCAATGGACAAGACTTTCTAACGTATCTATGATTAAAAACGGATTAAGATTTCTGCTTGCCTCTCTATTGGCAAGCCAGCTCTTGAAGAGCTCCTCACTATCCGCACAAAAATTCAAAGAAAGCTTCTTGAACCCCTGCATCTCAATTGTGGGTACAAGCATGCCAATGGAGCTCTCCATAAAGGATTTGATGAACAATTCCTCACGTGTTTCTACACAGGTCTGGAAATTGTGTTCCTTCCATCTACATCTAATGATGATTCATCTCTGCTTCACCTTTCTGAAAATGATGATGATGATGATGATGATCACAACTTTCTGGCTTAATATAATTGAATTATCATCCATCAATCTCCCATTATTTCCATCATTGAACAAACCACCTTTTGCCAAAACCAAGATGGAATTATATATACCTCCTTCCTGCTCAAAGATACCAATGATTGTGCCACAACCTTGATGGAAAAATGAATCCACAGCCCACAAACCACCTGCTGAACTCCAGAGTCAATTGAATAACTACTCCAAAACTAAAACAAAGGAAGTTATATAGACTTTGATTGACAAGGAACCTTACTTCCTATGCAGGAAATTAACAAAGACAACAAGAATCATGCACTTTAGTGGTGAAAAGAGAAAAATGTTTCCCTGTAGCCAATCAACCAAAGAAGGTATTATAACTGTTTTAACCGGCATTCAGTTGACTGTTGCATTAGTTCCTATGTAAGCATATTGTCACGGACGTACGAATTTCTCTCACGACCGTGCGGCACTTAGCTTTCACTACGCCCTTCGTAGAAGCTAAGTCAGCCTTCCCCCTTGGATAGTGAAGAGAAAGTAGAGTACTATAGAGAACACAAGAACATTCCAGGGCGTTTCACTATGCTAACACCAACTATGCATATGATACTATTATAACAAAGCAGGACAATAATAAGAAAGGGAAGAGCAATAATAAAAAAGGGGAATTTCTTTGGTGTGAGCAAACGCATTGAACACACCTTCTACAATACAATCGCCTTTTTTTTTTTATTTTAATTTGTAGGAACGAATAATAGAATTATGTACTAAAACTAAGAGTCAAGTGTAATTTTTGTATTTATACAGGTGCATATACGCACCTTGTTGTTTAGAACACCAAGAGCAACAATGTAGGGTAGTAATAAGTAATTTTATTATCACAATGAAGTGAATTTAAGGAAAAGTGGTAGCAAGCTGCTAGTAAAAATTTTAAGAAAAAAGAAAAAAAACTAAAAAAGATTCTTGAAATTTTTCAAAAGAATAATTCTACATAGTGTGAAAAGAATATTAAGCGAAGTCAAAGTTGGTAGAAATGATCAGAAAATACTCTCAATGATTATGATACAAATTATGCTCTCTCATGCACAAAAAAATGTTGCATTATGCTGTAAATGACTTATAACAATGGATCAAAACCTTTGCTACCGTAGATAGGATCGTTGCATAAAATAAAAGAAAGTGATTTTTAGACTGTTAAATTTGTGAGCACTGCAATAAATCTTATGCAATAATTTGCTTGGCTTATAATGATATATATACAAATATGATTTAAGTAATGGTTTTAAATGTTCATTGCAATGCTTTTTTATATTATATATGTGGCAGTTATGAAATATATATGTGATAGTTATCTTATTTTAGAAAATACTTTTGAATATCTTTAGGCAGAGATTTTTCTACATTTAGTCACAATTGTTGGAGAAATAAGTAGCAATCATTAGAGAAATAAAT
Source organism: Ceriops zippeliana (assembly GCA_037897445.1). Lineage (NCBI taxonomy): Eukaryota > Viridiplantae > Streptophyta > Magnoliopsida > Malpighiales > Rhizophoraceae > Ceriops > Ceriops zippeliana. Next base: position 1,591,014 of record JBAPLH010000115.1, read on the forward strand.
AGTAATTGTTAGAGAAATAAGCAACGATTCTTTAAACTATATATTATGCATTAGGCAGCAGTATAGTAAAATAAAGAGTAGTTATTTGTAGAATAGATAACAGTTTTTATTAGAATAAATAGTAATTTTCCAACAAAATAGGTAATAAACATGCAAAAGAGAACATGCATCTTAAACATGCATAAAAAAGAACATGGCATCAAATGTAAAAGTATCAAAAAGAACAAAAATTTTACTTTTTATGGCATCTTAAACATGCATCACATGATTGCTCTCCAACAACCAACAAAATCTTCCACTCAAATCATGCTGGTGAATATGCGTTGTTTAGTTGACTATGCCAAATAAAGCAGCCCACATCAAAGATATCCTTCTCACTATTGTCATAATTTACAAATGAAGAGAACATATTACATTTAGAAATATCATGTATTAGGAAAGGCATCCATCACAAGTTCTACCTGCTGTAAATCTAGGCCTGTTTGTGTAGCCAGCCTTCCAGTCCTCAACATGGTTTCCACTGCTAAACTGATTGAAGCTGAAGGGTTTCTAACCATGACCTTCTTGATGTCTGGAACTGAATGGTCTCAAACAAGAAGAATAGCAAAAATAGTATGAGGAAAAAATCTATGTTTGACAATAAACTAGATCCATTTATGAAATTAGATTGCCAATCAGATCTCAACAATCATCAAGCTGTTTATAAAAACCTGGGATGCAAAATGCATAGATAAAAAGTCCAAACTGTTGCAAACACAAAAATATGGATTTATAGTTTGGTTGTTGCCATTTGATATGACCACATCATTTACCAAGCCAAAGAATTTCATTAAAGCTTGACAAATGGACCATCACACAGGACAGCCCTGCTAAATAATAGTATCTGACCTTTCATTTTCAGACACAGAACCTCCTTCATACACACCTAACTAAAGAAAAAAGCATCATAATCATCTCAGATTTATTTAAATTTGGATTAAGAAAATATAAATCTCAGACATAACCTCAAGTCCACCACACATAAGCCCAAGCCACATATAAGGCAAGTATATCCATACAATTGGGAACATGAGTCCCAAGTTTTTTGGCTAGGTGATCCTTTTCTTCCGATATGACATATTACAATCTAAAACCTTGACACATGCAACCTTTTGACCTTACAATGATCCAGAATCTTCCCTAGGTGTTACCAGAATTGATGCCATAGCAGGAAGCCTCCACCTCATTGCATGCTCCACTTATCAGCCTATTCCTCCTATCAGCACACTAAGTTCTGTACAGTTCACATGCAAGGTGGCTCTGATGCAGTTTGTAAAGGTTCAATCCCACCAAATGGCCTGACAGCCTCCTTGGATGGACATCACACATGGCCCAAAACTCAAGTTCATGTTGTTAGTAGCTAGGCAGCCTTGGCTGTGTAAGATACTACAATTTCCTTTCTCTCCCACTAAGGTGTTGTCAAATTGGTGTTATGGTAGCACATTTTAACATATATGGCCAAATTGACCTAACATGGAACTTGGACTCAAGCTTTCGGCCATATGGCAGGATCATCAAAACATTTTAGTGGGCTCGGTTGAAAACGCACATGAAGACAGTAGGAGCTGAGACACTTAAGCCCAGCAGTCATAGATATAAAAAAGATACAGGTCCACTAAAAATTATCCAAGTGACTGGGTCTGTGCAATGGCGAAATAAATTACACAAATTTTTCTTGACCTGTGATCTAATACTAAGCATAAATCCTGCCATTAGTGAACATAGAATTAAAGACATCAACCTTAACAACAAGCAGTATGATGAAGAATACCAAGTTCATTTCTTTTACATTAAACCTGTATCATAAATGGTACTAGACATCTAGACATCGTAGGTGAGCATGTGTGTGTGTGTGTGTGTGTGTCTATCTATCTATCTGTTTGTCAGAGAGAGTGAGTGAGTGTGTGTGAGAGAGAGAAATCTTTAATGATCCATCAAAATTTTTGAAGATGAAAAATATTAGGCTAAAATTCAAAGACATAACACACATAAACAAATAAAGACATGGAGAGACAGAAAAGTAGCAATAAGCAGCAGTCAAGTACCTGCCAAGAAATTAAAATTTTTCTTTTTTGCAATCTCCTCCTAAATAATCTTTTTAGCCTTACGAAGCCAATCTTCTAATTTCTCTTACAACCAGAACAAATAAGTTGTGCCATAATTACCAAACAACAAATTTGCAATCAATGATGAACAAGCTGAGTTGCTGAGTGGAGGATAAACTGATAATGGTCAAGGCATATAGATCCCAACATAACCTAAAGAGTTCAACACATGCAACCAATTACAAGGAAAGGCAACCTCCAACCCCCATCCTTGCAAGAAAGGCCAAATTTTCTCACATTATAGTCCACAATGTTTTCACTTCATGACTTTTCCCGCTTATAGATGAAGATTTATATCATGTCAAGAAACCATTCCACCTAAAAGTTTAAGCTGTGAGATAAAGTCAAGATATAGATTACATATATTATACTCCAACATGCTCCCTCACATAAAAGCCCAACTCACTTGGGCCGAAACTAACTCAATCAGGCTAAAAGCGTGAACAAGCTAGACTTACTTAGGCCTGAAGCATGAACAAACCAAAAATTCATAAATAAATATAAGGGCAACATGATTTGAACTCATGATCACTTAGTCATGAAAGCTCTGATATCATGTCAAAAAACTATTCAACTTAAAAGTTTAAACTATTAGGTAAGACTCAAGATATGAAACATATATTATACTGTAACATATTACAATCATATCATTATGAAATGGTATTATATCAATATAACCCACACAATACAAGAAGATAAAAACAATGGAAAATTAAAATGATTCTAGTTTCCAAATGTTGATCAAAATTTGCCAAAGATGAAAAACTTCATTGACAACAAGATGTATGAATTCTAAAATGAGTGTATTAGCTTAGGCAAGAGCCAGGGTTCAACATCCTCTCGCATAATTATATCATAGAACCAAAATATTTCAGACCAAACTTTAAATCAAAATATATCAGCAAATTAAAAGCCCCACCTTTGACATTTTTTCCTTTTTGGAAAAGAAAATTTTGCTTGAACCATGCATTTGATTATAACTAATCCAGTAGTTGGGAGCCTACTTCAATATTAAAAAAAGGCATACAGAACAAATCATAAAAAATATTCCTATAGTAGTTTCTTACCTTGAGATAGATAGTTATAAGATGCCCAGGGAGTAAGACTTCCTGATTTTGCAATGCATCTAGGTTGTCAGGTGTAGAAGTCTGATCTATGAGAGAGAAAAGTTTCTGCAACATAAAGCTAAAGAAATGAAGTCAAAAATAAGTTTAACATGAAATATTATTTAGATTCTTTATAAGCTCTAAATTTAAAAAGCCAAATCAAATAATAGAAAGCCAAGTAAAACTTCTAAATGCATATTAATTAAATAAAGAAAAGACAAGTTGCATACATGAGCAAATTGAACTTGTCATCATAATTGATAAGATGAATGAACACATAGTCCTTAAGAATAGCATTGGCCACATGAAAAATAGGACGGATACAAAAAATTTTGTTTGTGAAAAATAATTCATTTATACAGAAAGCAGCTTACATTTAATGCACTTTCATTCTCCAGCCCATCTATAATAGGTTGAAAGTGCTCCCCTATGTAAAGCCAAAACTAAAATTAGTTGATGGATTGTTAATGCACACAATACACAACTTGTACTTCAAAGGCACATACCAATATGTTGCAGACAATCATCCTTAGTGAAAAGAGACAAGTCCCGAACTTCATCCAGAGTAATCTTTGCCCTCTCAGTTACAAGCTCAGTGCCAACAGCACCCTTTACCTTCTTATACTTCTCATTGTAATAACATGTTAATTTCTCATATATTTCACAGTTTGTAGTCTCCACAAGGGCCTATAAGTAATTGTTCAGGAGAAATGAAGTAAAGAGGGAGCTTCAATGAATCACAGGACAAAACTAAGCAACTAAGTCATATTTAGTCAAGGAATTGAACTGGAAAACTACTTCAACCAAGACAACATTCAACCAAGATCTTTCTACATAACAAGAAGTTTGTATTTAGATTTAAATTTTCAGGTATCATAAGTGTCATGTTGAAATTTTAATTTTACTTTTAGTGCCTATATCCATTCATCATTCTAAATCTTTGTCCATTAAATTTTTCCATTCCATGAATAATGAGTAAGGAACCATAACTCCTACGAGAACTCCTTTATGTTTATATAAGCCATTGTAAATCTCTTTGTATGTAACATTAACACCAAACTTATCACATTGGAAAAACAAAAGAATTCCATAGATTCCCTAAAAAATTGAAGAATAAAAACCAAAGATATGCTGCACATGGACATCTCATTCTAGCCACAGAATAGAAGATGACTTGAATAATGAAGTTCTGCCTCAGCTCTAAGTGTGTTAGAAAGGAACTTCAGATTGGCCCTGGCACAGCCTTTGAGCAACAGAAGTTGTCAATATTAATCATACTTATCTACATTTTATCAAAATCGCTGTACTCCACAAGGTAAACAAATGAAGGGAGTAAACAATAAATTATTCTAGCCTGGTGGAGTTGAATCAAAAGCAATTTTGCTTAAAATAAGAAAGCAGGCATGATCACAAGCTTGGCTGAGGTGGTTATGGACTGACAGCTCCTTCCAGAAAAAGGAAGATGGAGAGGAAACAGCTTATCTTCTGCAAATCTAATCTTATTCGGCAGTTAATTAATTCATGAATCAGCTTAGTCATAAGGAGTTCCTTTGAAACTTATCCAGGATAGCATTGCAAAATAAAAAGAGAAGGGAAGAGCACAAAGCAAGCAAATCGGACAAGAAACCAGATAAGTCTCAAACAAAGAAAGGATGTTCCGACAAATAGGTTGGTGTACACTAGTGAGGCTTCAAGAAAAATTAGCAATCAACAAACCTTAAGAAGTATACCGATAGGAAGCAAGTACTCTCTCCCTTGTATCCTGGAAAACCAAATTTTGGATGACAATTTGAAATTGATTCCATGACTGAACACCCAGGAATTGTTACTCTACTTAACGAAAAAGCTTACCAAAATCTAAGTCTTGCACTTCCATTACGAATATAATACAATTCAATTGTTATTGAGGATTGATCTGTTAAAAAGGATTGATATTCTCTTACACACCTGAAACAAGCACAGAAAAAAGCGCAAATACTTTTAGATATGTAAAGATAACTAAAACAACAGTTATGCAACAAAAAGAAATCACAATTGAAAAAATCAGTTAACCAAAAGCTTAATTAAAAGACTAGAAATGAAGATCATCAGAAAATAGTCTGTCGCAGAAAATTTAAGGACTTTAAGATCATCAAAGAATCTATAAAGCTGCCTGTCATGTTCCATCAAACATAATCTAAAACAACAAGCTGGAAAAACCTTTTGAATATAAGAAAAACCCTTCAGTATTATAGCTAAACCTCACTAAACTAGATACCATGACAGGCAAATTTTAAAATCTATCAGACTATAATACACAGGAAGTAGTTTCCCTTATCAGCTCCATATTTTATGAATCAACACTTACCAATTAACAATTACCTTTATGGCTATAAATAGGCAAAAATCCACTCACAAATCATGCTTTTTAAATACAAGTATTAATCTTCCGAATTGAGCTACATGGAAAATTACCCTAAGAACTCTAGATCTATCTAAAAGGAAATGACATAAGAACCTCATCAGAGGACCCTCTTCTAGAGGTCTCTATCTAACTTGACACCTAATACTAAAACTTTAAACATAGATACACACATATATGCAATAGACTCCATCTTCTAGACCAAAAGCACGGTGAACCAAGAAACACCAGGGCAACCCTCTAACAACTAAAGGCAAACAAGAATCTTGCTTCCATATAATCTTACAAAAAAAAAAAAAAAACTGGAGACTTCTCTTCTAGGAGTCATAACAAAGTGTAACATATTTACCAATACGAAATAAGGCTCACATAATCATAAAAACACTCCTGCATTTAGGACTCTCTTTGGATAGTAAACAAATTAGTATATCCAGCTTATAGGTGATATTTTGATGTAAAAAGCAACCATGTCCAATAGGACATAAGTTAAAGGCAGTCACTTGTCAAGAAAATATGCAGTGCATGATGGGTATGTGATTGATAACTCAGTTCTAATAATCGATCATGAATACCAAAACCTGAATGTATCTTTTTGATACAAACTGGTAACCACAAAGCCTTATTTAATCAATCACCACAAGCCAGTCAATGATTGAATTGAACTTCTGTTAGCTGAAGCAACCCAAATAGCAATTCAAATGAAGCCCATCCTGAACAATCTAAATATGAGCAATAATATTATTTCCTTAATTAAATTATTGTTAGTTAAGATTCTTGTGATTAGGATTTGCTGTGGCTAACTACTAATATTGATCATTGGACTTAGCCTCCACCTACTTATTGAACTATGCATGATCTGTCTAGAGGCCAAAATGTATGGAATCGAAAAGTAACTTGCAAGGAGTTGCAAATTTTCTGATTGTATATTAGTAATTTTTACAAAATCCCAAGTTTAACAAACATGCAACATCATTGAATATATCCTCTTCCTAAATAGATACGTCAATAATTGCCAATTTGTTTCAACAAAAGTTTTGATCTTATGTACTTCCCCCAGCATAGATTCCATCATCCTTTGGAGCTTTCTATTAAAATTTTCACGTTGTATAAGTGAATGTGAAACCATGTTTTATTTCTTCTTTCTCTTTTTATTAATGGTGAATGGGAAGGGATCTTTGTTTTCTTCACAGATAATATGATCTTGGAACAACCAAGAGAGAATTGCACACTGCACAATATTGATAACATGAAGACCTAAGTTCTATACAGGTACCTTGCTATTGCAAAAATGAAAAATTCTGTGCTTGGTAGAAAAATTGGAAAAGGGGACCAACTTGGATCTACAGTTAAGGTAATAAATTCTTTTTTCCATTAATTATGAGGCTAAATTATGGAGCACCTAAAATATTTTACAGCTGATAAATAGACAAAAGGCCCAAAAACAGCATATTAAGAAGCTAAGTCTCAACAAATACATGGACTAAAAATTAGTTGGTTAAAGTACAATCAAACTTCCATCCCAAAATACATTCACATTTCCACCTCAACTTCTGATGTCAATTAAAGATATGACTTATTAAGAATTAAAAATAAAAGAGGAACTCAAGGAGAAACCTTATAGCAATGGCATTCTCAATGAAGCCTACACACCTATCATGGAATGAACCCCGTACCATGCTCATAGGTTGAAACTTATAATACAGCCTCAGTTATGTGGAATTTAGGAATTAAACATAATTAATAAGGAAAATGTGAGGGGCAGAGGCAGAGAGAGAGAGAGAAAGATAGAGATAAAAAAAATGAGAGATGGACGAATAAAAAAGCATTGAACCATGCAAACAAAATTTAAAAAGGTTAAGTGTGAGCCAATATCAGGGCTTTCTTCATGCACCAACATATGGGCTATTTGGAATAAATGTTGCAAGCAAACTCATATCTTATCCTAGAAGTATGAGATATCTGATTTCTTCAATGGTAAGCAACACTATGAAACATACAACCATATAGCACACACATAAAAAGAATTTACAGGATACAACCACCAAGCAAGAACCCAGTTCCACTTTGGCAATATTAGAACTCGAGCAACCCTCTCAATCCCATTTAAAACAAAGTAATTACATTCAAAAGAGCGAATAGAATAAGAACTTAAAAGGTAGGTTATCCATAAAAAATTATCTAAAACATCAGAAAGGTGCAACAAACAAATTTTATAACTATAATGGCCAAATCCATCACAATAACAAAAACTATAAGGATATGCAATCATACAATGAGCATAATCTGGATATTTGATACCTAGGAAGGAGCATTTTAAAACACATCAAACTAAAATAGAACCATAACAGGAAAGTACCACCCCTTTCTTCAGTTCTCTTACTTAACTTCTCCTACCAAAGAATAGAGGACAAATTTCATATGATTCCAAAGTTCAAATAAAGGATTTCTCTCCTCTTAGTGAACCTTTGCTTATTAAAACCAAAAAGGACAAGTATCATTTAATTACAAAATTCACACTATTTTTCAGTACATAGAAAGGATGGATTAAATGATAATTTCTCGTACACCTTTTTTAATAACCTTACTTATTATAAGAGAGATTCTCATGGCACTTAGGAATATGTATGGCCTAGTCACAAGTGCAACAAATGCAGTAACATATATACCACTAAATTTATAAGCTTCAAATCATTGTCTAAAGGAAATCACCAAATGAATGGTTATCATGACTTACCCACCCATTTCTGTACACTCTTCTTTAAGGGAAACTGTTAAATTATCCTGATTTTTAGGATATGATTATTAGGAATATTCAATCCTGATTTTTTAGGTCCTAATTACTAGAAAATAGCTATAAATAATTAGTTAAGAAATGATTTATTAGTATCCCTTGATTTATGGGATTATAGCAGTATTTTACAAATCTGTTTTTCCTAATTAGTATTTGTAGAAGTCCTATAAATTCTTTTCTCTAAATTTTACATGGAATTAGAGCTATAGGCTCTTTTTGTGGGCTAGTGTTGTAGTGTATCCTTCATTAATGCGATAATCTTTCAATTACAGCCTTCATTGCTGGGTTTATCTTTGTCCTTAATTATCTAATCGCAACTATCACTATTGTGATCTCTTCAACTATATTTTTTCTCTCTTCACCTCTAAACTTGTCCTAATTTTTTGCCTTTCTTTTCTAAGTGCGTTCTTTGTACTTGGAATTATCCATGTCTATGACAAAACTGATTGGAGATACTGTAAGTCAAAATAAGAACCCCAACACTAACCATATGACTGAAGATCTATAAAATGTGAGAGCAACTTATAGGTTGAATGAAAAGAATTATCTCAAATGGTCTTAATTCGTCAAGACCTATTTGAAGGGTAAAGGAAGACTTAGTCATCTTCTCGGAATAGGTCCAACACCAGAAGATCCCACGTTCAACACATGGGATGAGGCAGATTCAATGATTATGTCATGGCTTTGGGATTCAATGAATCCAGCGATAAGTGATACATGTATGTTTCTCAAAATTGTAAAGGAGATTTGGGATTCTATTCGCAAGACTTATTCAAAGGCTCGAGATGCAACACAAGTATATGAAATTAAGATAAAGACAAGTACAACAAAATAAGGGAGCAAAACGGTGATGGAATATACCAATTCCTTTCAAAATCTATGGCAAGAATTCAATCATTATCAAGTATTTGAGATGATGTGTGCGGATGATGCTATAACTCTGAAAACCTTCATTGAAAAGGATCAAGTATATGATTTTTTGGCAGGTCTTAATTATGAATTTGACCAAGTCAGGATTTAAATACTAGGAAAAGAAGAAGTTCCTTCTCTAGAAGAAACAATCTCTTTAATCCAGGTAGAAGAAAGTTGAAAGGGAATAATGCTAAGCTATGAAAGGCTCAGCATTAATAACTCGCAATGTGTCAACACAAGAAAAAGGAAAGGTGGATGCTTCGAGGCCTACATGGAAGGATAATCGAGACAGTTTATGATGTACCTACTGTAAAAAGCCAAGACATACAAAGGAAAGTTACTTGAGGCTAAACAAGAAACCAGCAACCTCAAGCCGAGAGTGAGGAAACAAAGGAGGACAGCCAAGGCCCTAAGCTAATCTAATTGAACACACTAGCCAGTAAATTAGTCACAATGAAGGATAGGTGAAAGAATCCTTTAGCAGTGAGGAAATAAAAAGAATTAAAAGGCTTTTAGGGTCTCTGGATAAACACTCCGGCGTATGTTCCTTAGCACTCTCAAGTAAGTCTTTATTCTCTTTTAGTATAAATGCCTCAAAAAAACTTTCAAGTGAAGCTTCGATAATAGACTCAAATGCCACTGATCACATGACTTATACTACACATTTTTTTATTACCTATACCCTATGTCCAAGCAATAGGAAAAAAGTGGTGGCAGATGGTTATATGGCTACTGTTATAAGAGTTGGTGATATCTATATTACACCTATTTTTACTTTAAAAGATATTTTCTATGTGTCGAAACTATCAGCCAACCTAGTTTCCATAAAAAGGCTCACCAATGACCTCAAATGTTATGCGATATTTTACCATACCTACTGTGTTTTTAGGAACAGAATTCGAAGAGGAAGATTAGACTTGCTAAGGAAAGGAATGGGCTGTACTACCTTGAAACGCCAAGGATTTCAAAGAAAGACATGAACTATTCACCCTTATCATTTCTTAGTGCTTCAAATAAGGATTTCATTTGGCTTTATCATTTTTATTTTGGTCATCCATCTTTTCTTGTCATAAATATCATGTTTCCTTCTTTGTTTAAAGGATTAGATATGAGTCAATTCCAATGTGATACTTGTGAATTTGCTAAGCACACTCTTGTATCTTTTCTTATAAACAATAAAAGAAGTTATCATCCTTTTGATTTAATTCACAGTGACATTTAGGGACCTTCCATAATTCCAAATATCTTAGGGGCTTGATGGTTCAATTCTCTAATTGATGATTGTGCTAGGGTCACATGGATATTTTTACTCAAATACAAATCTAATGTAAGTAGTATTATTCCTAATTTTATAAACAATAAAAGAAGTTATCATCCTTTTGATTTGATTCACAGTGACATTTAGGGACCTTCCACAATTCCAAATATCTTAGGAGCTTGATGGTTTAATTCTCTAATTGATGATTGTGCTAGGGTCACATGGATATTTTTACTCAAATACAAATTTGATGTTAGTATTATTCCTAATTTTAATTCTATGATTCAAAATCAATTTGGGGTTAAAATTAAGAGCTTTAGAATAAATAATGCTAGAGACTACTTTAATCAGATCTTGTCAACCTACTTCTATAAGGAATGGATCATCCATGAGTCATCTTGTATAAACACCCCACAGTAAAATAGCGTGGCTGAAAGAAAAAATGGACATCTGCTCAACATTACTCGAGCATTATTGTTTCATGGAAATGTCCCGAAGTCTTATTGAGGGGAAGTCGTCCTTACATCTACATATATGATTAATAGATTACCATCAAGAGTATTAGATTTCAAAACTCCTATGGCAGTTCTTTCTAACTTTTATCCCCATTTCAGGACAACAAATAATCTTATATCTAGAATATTCGGTTGCACCTTATTTGTACATGTTCATAATCAACAAAGAGGAAAACTAGATCTTAGAGCAATCAAGTGTGTCTTTCATGGTTGCTCCTCTGCACAAAAGGGATATAAATGTTATCGTCTTCCTTACCGAAAGACCCATATATCAGTCAATGTTACATTTGTAGAAAATAAACCTTACTTTCCACAATATTATCTTCAAGGGGAGAAGTCATTAGTTGATGACCTTAATCTTGACTTACCTCCTAATAATCTTCCAATCCAAGCTCCTACCTATGATCAACCAATCCCTAATCAATCAACTCCTGACCAATCAGCCTCTAACTTTGATCAATGGGCCCCTCATGAATAAGTTCGTGCCACTTCAATCCTAGACTCACCTTCTACAATTGAGCCTATTCTGGATAAGAGTCCACTTCTATATCTCCCCATATTTATGAATTTATGAGATTTTTCAGGTATACTTAAGAAAGACAGCAATTCCAGACCAAACACAAGTTCAAGATTTCCATTTGGGTTTTGCAAATGAATTTTCGGTAAGTTCCGACTCAATTGATATGCCAGAAAATGACTTGCATTTTCCCATTGCTGTTGGAAAAGGTACTAGAAAGTGCACAAAGTGACCCATATATCCACTATCTCACTATGTGTGACTTGACCACTTATCACCATCTCATAAAAATTTCATTATAAGTTTAAACACCTTTTCTATTTCAAGTACTTTATCTGAGGCATTGACTAAAGAAGAATGGAGGAATGCAATGAGAGAAGATATGGATGCACTAGAAAAAAACCAGACTTGGGAGATTGTTGAAAAACCTAAAGGAAAGAATCTTGTGAGCTACAAATGGACTTTTACCTTGAAATATAAAGTTGATGGTTCTCTTGAAAGGTATAAAGCATGATTGGTGGCAAAGGGTTATACTCAGACTTATGGAGTAGATTATTAGGAGACATTTGCTTCGGTGGCAAAGATGAACACTGTGAAGATTTTACTCTCTTTAGCAGCTCTTTTTAATTGGCAACTTCAGCAGTATGATGTGAAGGATGCATTCTTACATAGTGACCTAGAAGAGGAGATTTACATGAATATTCCACCGGGATTTAAAGGAGAAAAGACAACAAATAAAGCATGTAGATTACAAAAAGCAGTATATAGGCTTAAGCAATCACCTAGAGCCTGGTTTAAGAGATTTTCCAGAGTTATGAAAGCTTTAGGCTACAAACAGAGCCAAGGTGATCATACCCTTTTCATTAAGCATTCTACAAAAGGGAGGGTGACAGCACTCATAGTGTACGTTGATGATATTATTGTCATAGGTGACAATGGTAAGGAGAAACAGCAGCTAAAGCAATGTTTGATTAAAGTGTTTGAAATAAAAGAGCTAGGAAGACTCAAATACTTTCTTGGCATTGAAGTTTCTTACTTTAGACAAGGAATTTTTGTCTCACAACAAAAGTATGTGACTGATCTCTTGAAAGAAACTGGAAAACCTAGTTGTAAACCAATAGCCACACCTATTGAGCCTAATAAAAGGCTTAGGGATGCAAAGGAAGAGCCTGCTGTAGATTAAGAAATGTATTAAAAATTGGTCGGGACACTCATCTATTTGGCTTATACTATGCCTAATATTGCTTATTCAGTAAGTGTGATTAGTCAATTTATGCATGACCCAAGAGAATCGCACTTACAAGCTGTTAATCAAGTGCTATATTATTTAAAAGGAAGTCCTGGAAAAGGAGACCTATTCAAGAGAAATCAAAAATTAGTGCCGCAAGCTTATACCAATGCTGACTATGCAGGATCCATGGTGGATAGAAGGTCAACATCTAGTTATTACACTTTTCTTGGAGGAAATTTAGTGACTTGGCGGAGTAAAAAGTAGAATGTAGTTGCAAGATCAAATGTTGAATCAGAATTTTGAGCAATGGACCAAGGAATATGTGAGCTATTATGGCTTAAAATTATCCTAGAAGACTTGAAAATCAAGTGGGAGAGTCCTATAAAGCTGTATTGTGACAATAAGTCAGCAATTAATATTGCTCATAATCCCATACAACATGATAGGATGAAGCATATTGAAATTGACAGGCATTTCATCAAAGAAAAGGTAAAAGAGGGGTTGATCTGTATGTTATACACATCTTCCAGAGTTCAACTAGTTGATGTGCTAACCAAAGGACTTAATGGCGGGATCTTTCACAAAATAATCTCCAAGTTGGGAATGGAAGACATCAATTCCTCAGTTTGAAGGGGAGTGTTGAATTATCCTGATTTTTAGAATTTGATTATTAGAAATATTCAATCCTGATTTTTTGGATCCTAATTATTAGGAAATAACTGTAAATAATTAGTTAGGAAATAATTTATTAGTATCCCTTAATTTGTGGGATTATAGTAGTATTTTATAGATCTATTTTTCCTGGTTAGTATTTGTAGAAGTCCTATAAATACCTTTGTAATCCTAGTATAAGGACAAGAAAAAAGATCACAATTCTTTTCTCTAAATTTTACAGAAACCAATTTTTGGGGATCCACACCTCTTAAGTGACAAAGCTTGGACTATTTCATTGGACAGACATTGCACGTTACAAACAATAAAAGATATAAATTGTGCTGATTAAAATATATACTTAAAAAGCAGTCACCAACAATTAGTTGGCCCAGAAATTTTTATCATTCACATCATTGTAGGTAGTAAAAGGAATGTATACACCAATTAAAAATAAAAGAATAATATTGATAGTTGGAGGCACCAAGCAATTTTTTCCAAGAACATTTCCATAGCATATGATGACAGGAAACACTAAACAAGCCCAGAAAAATGCTCAAAAAGATTTCAAAAAACAATGCAACAAACTTTTGAGGAAAAGTAAAATGGATGGTGTAAAGCTCTACAATTGCACGATGACAATATAGGAGATTAAAAATTGCAACAATTTTAAATTAGTACAAATTCAAGAAGAAGAAGGAAGAAGAGGAGGAGGAAAGAATAAGACACAATGAGCACACTCAGAAGAGTCCTTCAATTCCCAACTAAGTCTTATAGGACAGCTAGCATTCTTTTGATTTAATTGACCTTTTGTAGTGCTTAAGAGTAAAATTTTTCCCTAAACCATCCCTCACTGGGAATCCATCTTCCAACACAATATCCATGAATATAAAAATCAAATAATGCCCCTTAAAGGATGTTCTGGGTGGAGCATCCTCGTCACTAGCCAACAAATATAATTAGGAAAGTTGACCTCTTAAGGAAGAACCATTATGTCAAGTTTCATATCGAAAAACTTGGAAACCCATTCCTGAATTCAGAATTTACACAAGATAAAGGACTTTGCAAGGAGAGATTCAGGGAAGGGGAACAAATAATATTTACACTAAAAAATTCAATTAAAGTATTCATGTCATTCCCTTGATAGATTTCTTGTCAACTTACAGTTCATGTGGGGACATATAATACAATCACTGTCAAAATGAAATATTCTCCTAATCTAAAAAACAACCAACACATAAAAAAAAAAAACAACAAATAAACACATACCTTTAACATTATAGGTATTTGTCCAAAATTAAACCTCTCTCTTATGGCCAGTCTGCCATTATATTGAAAGCAAACATCTACCTCAAACCTTCCTGTATATGAGATCTTAGCTAGTCGACATTGTGCAAAGATATTAAATTCAATCAGTGAACTTACAAAAGGAAAGAGAAATACATAGTAAGAACAAGAAAAGTGCAGAGAGAGAGAAGTTACTTCAAAGGGAAACAAAGCACTATGCTTGTTTTTCGAACCCTGTTCTTTCTGAGGCTCGTATAATCTAGGATTACTCAAGAAAAGTAAGAAATCAAGAACAAACATTTAATCTCGTTGATCAAGCAATTCAATTAGAACCCATATCAAGACTTAAGCCAATAAATTAAAGAAACAACTACCCCACTTCTTCCAAGTACAAAATCAATTGCTCACTCAATTCTGATGAAGAAATAGGGAAAAAGTTAACAACTTCTTGAAAGGCATTTAAGGATATGGGAAAGAGGGGTGTTGGTGAAGGAGTCGTGAATCTTGATGGGTTTGATGCTGTCGAGCATAATCTCAAGTCCTATTTCAACCATGTAATCATAAGAGTCTATGTGTCTCGCTAGCTCCTTCAGCTCCGTGTAATCTTCTATCTCTCTCGTTTTCGCCATTTGTTCAAACTCTAAGTTTTTCAAAGATAAATAATCTTAATAATAGTTAAATCGACGACAATCGCATTTCAAATTTATTCTTAGAGTAAAGTAGAGGGGAGCCGAATCCGCTGCAGAATCTCTCGTTACTACCTCAAACTTATTAAAAATTTAGCAACAACAACGAGTTGCTTCATCGTCGACAAAAAAATATAAAAAAGAAAATAAGGAGTTTTTATGTCACGTTATTGAGGGCCTCGTTTCAAAAAAATACAACGTTTGGGGGTTTTACAGGGACTAACTAGTAAAAGACCCATAACCGGGGACGATCTTAGAAATCAATCGCGCTCCGGTAAAAAATCCCAATATCGTATTCGTTTAGAAACAGATTTTACTAAATACTGATAAAATCTGAATTGAATTTGCAGTTATATTTGTTATCTTTGTAGGCAAACCATACAAAAACAAATAAGGAGAAAAGGTCACAAAAAAAAAGAAGAAGAAGAAGAAGGAGATAGTATTAAATTTTTTATTTAAATTTTTTATTTTAAAAATTTTTAATTATATTAATTTTTTAAAATATAAATAATTCAATTGTTAATAATTTTTATTTAATTAATATATAATTTGTAATAATTGTAATTATTTTTTATAAGGATACATAAAAAATAGACTTAACTATAAAATTTTGTTAAAATTAAAAACTATTTTTAGCTAATGTTTCAATGGCTTCCAAATTTCAAAACTAAATTACCATATTCTAATTGAATGAGTTGAAAAATAAAAAGAAAAAGGAAAAGCTTCCATCGATTCCCTCGTGGTGCTGGGAGGGGGGAGAGAAGGAACAAAAATATTTAGGGCACGGGAAAAAAATATTATTGGGAAAAAGGAAATAAATTTTATTAATAATATTAATATTATAATTTTTAAGTTAATTTAAATATTAATAAAAATATTTAATTTAAATTAAATTTTATATATAATTATTTTATTAAAGTGATTCATCCTTTTTTTAACAAATAATTATAATAAAAATTAAGAAAAAATTTAATTAGATTAATACCAATTATTCAATGAATTCATGATTTCAATTTCTCATATATATATATATATTACTATATTATTTAAACAAAATAATTAATTATTAAATTTAAAATTTAAATTTAATGATAATATTTTAAGTAAAAAATTTAACATCTTCCCAGAAATACACTTTTAACCTAGGAGAGAGGGAGGAGGGTCTTATTACGATAGTGTCCCCGTGGAATTAGTAGGCGCGTGTCTAAACTGCCCTCGGGGAAGTCTTGGGGGCCCTGGCTAGCAAGGGTTGCAACAATGACCAAAATATATATACATACATAAATTAATTTTTAAAATTATTAGTAAAAAATAAAATGACTAATAATAATAATAATTTAATTGAATGATATTTATTAAATAGATAAAATTAAATAAAGTTAGAATGCTCGACTTTATGTATCTATCGTAGAGCACACTTATACTGTCGATTAGCACAGGCATCCTCCAAATGGCCTCTTTGTTTTTCTCTACCATGCTGCCGCGGATAATAAAGAATATAAAGTATCGTGAGTTATTAAATCATAATAAATATGATGCATCTATTCAATTTTAACTTATTATTTTACTTTTATTTGTGCATTTAAAATTATTTATTTTTAAAAAAAAGTGATAAAAAATGACAATTTATAATAATTTTTGGATGAAGTTAAGGTTTTTATTAAAATTAAAACCATCGGTTCACATATTTTATTTTATCATTTTGTTTGAAAAATAAAATAGTGAATATCAAAGAAAAAAAATGAAGACAATTTAATTATGGGTAGACTTTTAAAACATAAAAATGAAAAATATATAATTGTTAAGTAATTAAAATTTAATATAAAAAATTATATAAAAATTTATCTATATTTAGTATATAAGATATAAGTAGGCTTTGGATTATAAAAAAATGATTGATTTTTTTTTTTGTGTACAATTCATGCCTTTTTATATAATATGCTTTAAGGTTTTAGTATTACAAAATTTTTAAAAATATAATTAAATCGTTAAATATAATTTATTTAAATTATAAAATATATTCAAATTATGATAATTAATTTGAATAATTTTAATTTAATTTCAATTGAATTGCATAAATTAGACAAATTTACTTGTATTCTTGTTGACAAGGGACGTGAGAAAAAGAAAAAAATAAAGATAATTTTTAATTTAAGTTAATTTTTTTAATTTTATTCTAAAATTTCTTAATGCCTATGTCACATGCTACAAATTTTTCACGTAATTTTAAAAATTAAATTGGCCCAAAAGTTATATTAATAAATCTATTAATTTATGCAATTATAACAGTTAATTTGACGAAGAATTAAATAAGTATTTTGTCAAAATATTTTATTTAAAATTATATAATTATATTATATTATTTAAAATATTTATAAACGTATTTATTTAAATTTTATTATAAAAATATTTTATTTATTGTTTATACAAAATCCAAAATTCGGTGAAAAAGAGAAAGTTGCGAATGGCAACAAATGTTTTATTTTTATTTTTTGATTAAACTTTTTTTGGGGGGGGGGGGGATTGATGATTAAACCTTTTGTAAGGGAGAGATTCTGTAGGGATTTTGTAATTTTATATATATAGGAAAAAGAGAAAATAATAAAAAAAAAAAAAGAGAGCGATAAATTAAAGCCAAAATAAAAGGAAGAAGAAGTTTGTGGGGGCGGGGGGGGGGTGGGGAGTGCGGTGGTTACTGTAACCATACACACAACTAATAAATACCAAGAAGTAATAAATTAGACTGGAAAAAAATAAATAAAAAAAACAATAAAATAAGAAGGAAAGAGGGCGGAGGGGGGACGGAGGAGGAGGAGGAGTCCGCTGTGCGATTTGGCGGTAGCTTCCATCTTCTTCTTCGAAATGGTAAATTGTATTTGCCATTGCTAAAACAGATCATTTAGGGCAGCAACAGCTCTTCTTTTCTTGCGCAAAAAAAAAAAAAAAAACCTGAATCGTTTTGGTGATCTGCTTGCTCTTCTGACACCCCACTCCATTCACGGTAAACCCTATCTTCTCCCTTCTTCTTCGTTTACTCTCCTGGGGGATTGCTTTGTGTTTTGATCTTTAAGTTTATGCACCGTTCAGTTTCTCTTTTTTATTTTTTATTTTTGGTTGGATCAGATTGTAACCATGGCCAAAATTTCATCAAATGACCCGGTTTCCCTCCTCTCGTCTGGGCGTTTTTTTATTCTTTTTTTTGTTCTCTTGAGAAAAAAACACATCTTGACTGAATTATTAATAACAAATAATTTCGTTTTTGGGAGGAGGAGAAGTTTTTTTTTTTTTTTTTGGGGGGGGGGGGGGGGGGGGGGCGGGAGGGGTTTTATAATTTGTTTAGATCGCTAATTCGTTACGGAAAATTTGCACTCAGGCGGCTTCTGAGACAGGATCTCGCACCATCTGTGTTTGTTTGCTTTCGGGTGCGGTGGGTTGCTTTGACTGACTGTCGGCAGCGATGCTGTGAGTAAGTAAAAGTGCAAATTGGCGTGAGAATATGGCTGACTGACTTTAAGATTTCCGTCCTGATACCAAAGTCTCCGTATTTCCTTCCACGATGGTGTTTGCTAAAATAGCTGATATATTTTCTGCTTCAACAACTTCTAAGTCCTCTTCATCTGTTCCGTATACATCAGCTGCTGCATTGCAGCCTCCAGTTGAAACCTTTGATAATCAGGGATTTCTTTTTTCAACTCTGTACACAAGAATAGTTTGCGGCTCTCCTCATCCCTCCAGGATTTATCTTCATATCAGTGCTTTGATCCTGAAGATAATGTAGGAATTGACAGGAGGCCTCATCCCTTGCAAACAGAAAATGTAGGGTCAAGTTTCTCTAAGCAGAAAGCATTGCCAGGGGGAGCCCCATTTGTGCAGAAGAAATGGATGCAGATGATCCTGATTCTCTTGTTCTTGGTATTGCTTGTTTTGCTAATTTACCTGATAGTCGTATATATTTATGCTTATTGGTCTCAAGGACATGAAGCGTCCAAATTTTACGTTGTTCTTGATTGTGGAAGCACTGGAACTCGAGTTTACGTTTATCAGGCATCTGTTGATCACAAAAGACGTGGAAGTCTCCCTATTGTTTTAAAATCTTTTGCTGAAGGCATATCTAAAAGGTCCAGTGGACGTGCATATGATCGAATGGAGACTGAGCCTGGGATTCATCTGTTGGTACATGATACATCTGGCTTGAAGGCTGCTATAAATCCACTTATTCATTGGGCTAAGAATCAAATTCCTAAGCGATCACACAAGACCACATCTCTTTTTCTCTATGCTACAGCTGGGGTCCGTAGGCTGCCAAAAGCAGATTCAAAATGGCTTTTAGACAAGTCATGGTCAATCCTAAAGCAATCACCATTCATATGCCGGAGAGAATGGGTTAAGATTATCAATGGCACAGAGGAAGCATACCTTGGATGGATTGCCCTTAACTACAGAATGGGTGTGCTGGGTTCCAGCCCCAAGAAGGCAACATTTGGTGCCCTTGACATGGGTGGCTCGTCATTGCAGGTTACATTTGAGAGTAAGCAGGCAAAGAATGGTAGTAGCTTAAACCTTAAAATTGGAGCCATTAATCATCGCCTTAGTGCCTATTCTCTTTCAGGTTATGGCTTGAATGATGCATTTGACAAAAGTGTTAACCATCTTTTGAAAAGGCTGCCTAGTGCTGATCTGGCAGGGGGCAACATAGAAATTCAGCACCCTTGCTTGCCATCTGGCTACAAAGAAAGATACACTTGTTCTCTGTGTGCCTCTAATCGACAAGATGGTGTCAGTCCTGTTGTTGGGGTAAGACATCTGGGCAAGGAAGTCAAGTCAGGATTTATGGTGCAGCTTGTTGGCAGTCCAAATTGGGAAGAATGCTCTGCACTCACTAAAATTGTTGTTAATTTGTCCGAATGGTACACCCAAATCCCCGGGATTGATTGCGACTTACAACCATGTGCTCTTCCCGACCATCTGCCACACCCTTATGGTCAGTTTTATGCTATGTCTGGCTTCTTCGTGGTCTTTCGGTTTTTTAACCTCACGGCAGATGCTTCACTTGAAGATGTTTTGGAGAAGGGTCAAGAGTTCTGTGAAAAGACTTGGGAAGCTGCAAAAAACAGTGTTCCACCTCAACCCTATATTGAGCAATATTGCTTTAGGGCACCCTACATAGTGTCTCTGCTTAGAGAAGGCTTACACATAACAGATAACCAAATCATTGTTGGTTCTGGAGGTATTACTTGGACACTTGGTGTTGCCTTGTTGGAATCTGGAAAGGCATTTTTGGCTAGATTGAGGATTCATAGTTACGAAATACTCCAACTAAAGATACATCCAATTGCCCTTATTGCAGTTCTGTTTGTTTCCTTGGTTTTGCTAATTTGTGCATTATCATGTGGGAAATTGGACGCCAAGATTTTTTCGGAGATCATATCTTCCACTTTTTAAGCCTAATAATGCATCCACAGCAACTGTTCTTAGTATTCCATCTCCTTTCCGGTTCCAACGATGGAGTCCTATCAGCTCTGGTATGCTTTGATATGTTATGAACAAAAAATACAAATCATTCCTGCAATTAGCTTTTGGCATATACTTTATTTTTTCTATAGCATTAAAACCTGTTCCTTGCGACATGTTATTACAGTACAAATAAGTCTTTCTGTTTACTTTATGATCAGTTTTCACAATATACACATTGTAAAATTCATACTTGTTCTGTTGTTGTGGTGTTTCAGGTGACGGAAGGGTGAAGATGCCACTGAGTCCAACAGTTGCTGGTAGTCAGCAAACGCCTTTTGGCTTGGACCACAGTCTAGGCGGTAGTAGCATCCAGCTTATGGAGTCTTCTTTGTATCCATCAAGTAGCGGCGTTTCACATAGTTATTCGTCAAGCAGCTTAGGACACATGATTGATAGTAGGAGCCTGGGGCCCTTGTGGACTCCACACAGAAGTCAGATGCGCCTTCAGAGCAGGAGATCACAATCGCGAGAAGACCTTAACTCATCACTAGCCGAGACAATCAATGTGAAGGTTTAGGAGACGACAATGCTGATGTTAATAGAACGCGAAAAAACACCTAAAATGAAATTCTAACAATATTTTTTTTTTCAAAATTTTGGGGCATTCTTTGTATTATACAAAATGAATATCAGTGAAATTTGAATTTTATGTTTATTTATTTCTTTGAATATTAGTATATGTGCCAGTTGATAGGTTTGCATGAAGATATCATTGATGGCATCAGTGATTTTTGCCTTTATAGCTTGGCAATTATGGGTTTAACTAGTTTGCAACTCATCCAACTTAAGCATCTTCGTCAATTGAGATCCCAATATTTCCTGCACACAGAATTTGATGTCATTTGTAAATTGAGTTAAAAGGATGTGTTTAAATGATTCTAACAGATTCTTCCCAGCAGGGTTTTCACCTTTGTTAACTGGCCTGGCTCGCAAGTTTTCTGTGCTTAAACAGGCTTGCTTGCGCATATAGATTCTCTGACCTCACCACTGGCCTGAGGAATCAATTTATTTGTTCGTTTAGTTTCAGTCAGAGTAACTTGACGGCCCTAGACCCAGAAGTATTACTTGGGCCCTTCTTCCGCAAACTCCATGCCCTATGATCAGGCTAGCCCAAAAAACAAAGGTGAAAAACTGTCCTCGTCAACCGCGTGGCGTATCTGCGAAGCTTCCTTTGTTTTTGGTCGTCGGCCTGCGAAGCTTCCTTTGTTTTGGGAAGTGAGCCTGTGTCCAGTCCAGGTCGTCGTCGTCAACGGTAGCACTCTAAATTTCTTCCCTTACTCTTTGATTTCAGCTGTCTTGTCGTTGCCACCTACAACCACTGCTGCGATTTCAGTTTTTGGAAATCAAGCTCTGCGATCAGGTAAGCTTTCGACGACGCTTCATCTTTAATCATCATGTGTCAATTTTCTTCATCTTTTTTTGATAATCAAATCTTTTTCTCCTTTTAAGTCGTTGAGTTTCGAGGTCTTTTGTTTTTTTTTTTTTTCCTCTCTCTCTCTCTTTATGTGAAGTTCTCGTCATTTTTGATTGATGAAACGGTGGGAAGGGACCATGATATACAGATGAGATGATGTCTCTCTTCTTTCATCCTCCCAAATCTGAAGTCTTACATGCTTGCTTGATGTTTGCAGTGCTTTGGTCTTCTGTGCTCCACTCATCAAATTCTCTTGTTTCAACACACCAAATCAAATTCCTGAAGCTCATGGGTGTCACGCCTTCCATCGGTGGCCTGTTCTGTGGCTGCTGGGATCGATGCTCTAAGAGAGCAACAAGCCTATGCCAACTTGAAAACAACCTTGAGAACTTACGGAAGCAGAGGGACAAGTTAGTGGCAAAAAGAGATGATATACTGGTGAGGGTGAGGAATGACGAAACACAACATATGGTGCAGCTGCAAGAATTTGGAATGTGGAGAGCAGAGGCGGATGATGCTATTGCAGAAGCCGACAACCTCATAAGTTCCGGCCTACAAGAAATTGAGAAGCTCTGTCTTGGAGGCTGTTGCTCCAAGAATTGTGTTTCTAGCATCACCTTTGAGAGAAGAGTCATTGGAAAGCTGCAAGATATGGCTGAGCTTTATAGCAGAGACTTTGTAAATGTAGCGCAGCCACGTCCTGGAGTAGTACAGGCTGAAATACCAGGAGATCAGCCAGTGGGCGTGGAAGATATGTTTAACAAGGTTTGGAGGTGTCTTGCGGAAGAAAATATCAGAATTGTTGGCCTTTGGGGAATGGGAGGTACGGGTAAAACCACACTTGTGAGAAAGATCTACAATGAGTTCTGTGCAACGCATAAGGATTTGATTCTCATATGGGTCGTAGTGTCAAAGGATTTTAATCTTGACAAAGTTCAGGAGGACATTGGGGGGAAGTTACGACTCTGCAATGATGAACAATGGAAGAAGCAAACTTCTAAAAGGAAAGCTATTGGCATCTATCAGATATTGCGTAGCCAGAACTTTGTGCTAATTTTGGATGATATATGGCAGGGAATTGATCTAGAAGAAGTGGGAGTTCCTATGAAGCAAAGTGAATCCAAAATAGTATTAACCACTCGTTCTAAGAATGTATGTGGCAAGATGCGTGCTAAAAAGATCATCAAAGTGGAACCCTTGACACCAGAAAAAGCTTGGCAACTCTTTGCGGAGAATATTAAGGAAGACATTTTTAAAATTCCAGGCATTCATCCCATAACTGAAGATATTGCAAGAGAATGTGAAGGTTTGCGTCTTACACTCATCACAATTTCTAAGGCCATGTCTTGCAAAAAAGCACCCGAAGAGTGGAATTATGCTCGCGACGTCTTGAGAAACTCTGCCTCAAAATTTGAAGATGTGGAGGAAAAGGTACTATCAAAATTGAAGTTCAATTTTGATAATTTGTCTGATGATATGGCTAGATCTTGTTTTATATACTGTTCTTTGTTTCCTGAAGTAATCATTGAAAAAGATCACTTGATTAATTACTTGATTTGTGAGGAATTGATAAAAGAGGACGACGATGGAATTGACCTTCATGATAAGGGATACAATGATATTGGCAATCTCATTCAAGCTAGTCTCTTAGAGGAAGTGGAAGACGAATGGGGAGAGTATGTGAGAATGCATGACGTGATACGTGACATGGCTTTATGGATTGCAAGGAGCGATGAAAATACAGGGGAAATATTTTTCGTGAGAACAGGTGCTCAATTGATTAAAGTACCAAGCATGGGCCAATGGCAAGGGGTGGAAAGAATGTCTTTGATGAAAAACAAGATTAGGATGATAGAGGAAGCACCAGTGTGCAACAATCTATCCACAATATTTCTCAGTGGCAATCCTCTTATCTCAATGCATGATGACTTCTTCCAGTGTATGAATGCATTAACCGTTCTAGAGCTATCTCTAACAGATTTGAAAGAATTGCTATTGGGAATTACTAATTTGGTTTTGCTTCATTCTCGTAATGTAAGCGATACAAGAATAAGGGAATTGCCCCTTGAGCTAAAGAGGCTGGAGAAACTCAAATGTCTGAACATTGAGGTCACCAGAGACTTGGTCAAAATACCTAGAAACTTGCTCTCAAGTCTAAAACTGCTACAAATTTTGAGGATGAGTGGATGTAGGTATTTCATGGATGGAGAGCAAGATGGAAGTTAAGTAGTGCTTGCAGAGGAAGTGCCACTTTTGGAGCATTTAAGTGTGTTGAGTGTCACAGTGTGCGATGCTCCTACCCTCCTGCAATTACCAAGTTGCATTCATGATCTAGAGCTTTATAAGTTCAGGGGTGCAGAATCCCTTGATATTTCCTCATTCACAGAAATGAAGCACCTATGTCTTTCGGGTTCCGATTCTCTGCGAGAATTTAATTTCAGGTCTATGAGAGGAGGAGAAGCACAAGCAACTAGTATTATGTACACCTCAACAATCGTAAAGGAGCGAAGCTTCAACAGCATTCTTTTCTACTTGTCCTCATTTGCTGGACTTGACATGGCTAAGTCTCGCTCCAAATTTGAGAACTCTAAGAGTCTGGAGGTGCAGAAGCATGACAGAAATAATCAGTGATGGAAAATTGTGGGAAATTCCAGGTGGAAATCGAAACCTATTTGGTAAACTTGAATTGCTCAGATTTTCTGCTGCACCGAGTCTAAAAAGCATATACTGGGAAGCTCTGCCCTTTCCATCTCTGAAGGCTATCGAGGTGGAGGCTTGCCCAAGCCTCAAGAGGCTTCCACTCAACTTCAACAGTGCAAAGGATAGCAAACTCGTCATCAAAGGATTTGAACATTGGTGGAATGACGTTGAGTGGGAAGACGAAGCTACTAAATCCACCTTCCTTCCTTGCTTTCAAACTTGGTAGTGAGTCTGTTGTAGTTGGAACCTCTTGATTTGGGTGGGGTCAATTGTATGTGCTACTCTCTTTTCTTTTTCTTTATGTTTTTGGAGATCAATGCATTATTATGTGGAGGCAGCTCAAAATTCTTCAACTACTTGATTTTACGAGGTTCGTGCCTAATAGTTTCTTGTACAGGTGGGAGACTGCGTATTCATTCCTATGATATATTCTGTTGTGCTAGAAACTGATAATAATATGGGAAGTATGAGAGGATATGTGCTTCACATGTAGGCAACTCATGGGACAACCAGTAGTAGTTGCACATTATCCTTTGTATTTGTTGATATGTTCTTTTATTTTATGCGATATTAAGGGATTATTTCTCATGAAGTCCACTTGCTTCTTGTTTGAGGTTTTACTTGTTGCTTTTCTTCTCGGAACACATGTTTGGAAGGATCCTGCAATAACATCGGGAAACAGAAACAAGCATCTCAAATGAGAATTTAAGAGGTGTAGTAGCAAAACTTGAAATTAAATTTTTGTTCCAGGAACAAGAAACAAGAAACAAAAGAAAAGACAGAAGATGAGGGATGATTGTTGTTCCGAATGTCAGGAAGGAGCAGAAAACCTCAGAATAGAAAAGTCCAAGTCACCTTGGCATTCACTGAAATGCCAGATCCTGCACCAAGTTGGCCAGGGAGTGTTCTTTCAAAACTTTGTAATTGTAACAAAAAATAATGCCTTAAAATAAATAAATTAATTAAAACATAATATATGAAATGACATATTTTATATAAAATGAGATAGAGAACACATAAAGAGAAAAAGAACAAATAAAATAAATAAACAAAAAAGAGAGATTAAGTGAAAAAAAGAAAGAGAAAACAAAGAAATACATATAAAAGAGAGAGATTGCGATAAAAAGGGAAAAAAGGAAAATGTTTTATTTTGAATTTTAAAAATTTCATTATTTTTTTTATTTGTACCCTAATGACAAGATTATTTTTTTTATTTCGGTCAACAACAAAACAGTAACTTATTATTTTAAAAAATTCACTATTTTTTATTTTTGCTACGATGAAAAGATATTTTTTTTCTTCAGTCAAACGGTAAAAAAATTACCTAAAATTTTCTTTCAAAATATTTTTAACAAAAAAATACTTTTTTTTTTAACAAACAAAGAGACCTTTGTCCCGTTTAAAAACTAATTGAAAATTCGAACCATGATTACCACGTGTCAAAAATCATCACGTAATTAAAAATGATTTGGAAGGTTAATCATTATAATTCAAAGGGTTATAATATTTTGCTAAAATTCGGTGATCAATGATGTAAATTGCTTTTACTGACGTCTTAATTTCTAGTAAATGATTGTTCAACGCTGTAGCCAACGTTGGCTTTCTACCATTAGATCTCTTAACGCATTGGTGATATTTTAATAAATAACAGACATTTGTTGAATATACTTTTTATTGCACTCACTATATATTTACGCTTTCCAAAGACAAAGAAAGATTGCCGTCAATCAATGTTATGCTATGCCACTAAATACGGCCAAGAGAAATATTTAGCACAAAATAAAAGCTGAAGGAAAGCTCCTGGATCTCTCGACCTACAAGCCTTGCATCTCGAACCACCAACAACCAACATGCTTTGCCTCAAAAAAATCACCAGAAATAAAAATGTATCAAGAACAGAATGAAGCTCAAGCTTACATTGGTTAAGCATTTGTAACTCCTGCAAAAAGTTTGACAAAGTCACATGCATAAGCAGAACTTTCACGGTATACAACGAGGAGGGTTATAAGAAGCAGGAGCATTTACTTTGCTTAATACCAAAGAACTGCAGACATCAGATATTTGCTCTACCCTCCTACTAAATACAGTATCTGCAATACCTGAAGTGGACTTAACCCCTATTCAAACATTCAAAGCAAAATTTGCTTTCCAGCTTATATAGTTAGAACTAAGCAAAAGCCTCATGAGAATTTACGTGTAGAATTCAGTTTCAAAACCAATTCCTACTCCTTCCAAACAGCCCAATGTGAAGGCGTTTCTCTTTGTAACTCCAAATGTAAACAAGAGCAAGAATTTCAATAGTGAGACTGCACGCATTCTTTTGTTGCACCTACTGATTAGGTCACCATACTATACAACATTAATGTCAAAACCTAATCTTCAGAAGGCCAAATAAGATATTATAATTTAGCTATCTTGGCATGGTAATTAACAAACTAGCCTTGAGCCTATTCAGTGGATGAAAACTAGTTGAATAGTCTATTATGACTTTGTTTATGTGAACAAGTGCTGATGGCGGTCACACTTGAAGATTCAATCGGATTCCCCAGCTCCAAACTCTCAAAACAGAACAGGCCAATTCATTCATTTTCAATTTCTTTGTTAGCCTCTGATGCAGCCCCCACAGAGGCGCTATTGTGCAGCTCATTTCCTCAGCTCCAATTAGATGCATCAGAACTAGAATCCTCCTCATCAGTTCTGATCAATCTACATCCGTAAGGAATTGACTGCAAGAAGTTGAAATAAGCATACTTGACATCAAACTGCATATCATACCCTGCCATGATTGCATGTAGCTTAAGAACCAACAATAACAAAATGTCTAACAAAAGAGGGTGCAAAAGATATGATTTATCCTTACAATAATTTATAGCAATTGTGCACCCACCAGCATCTGGTGTCTGTTGAACCTGATGAAACCACATGCTTGGCCTGCACACAAATTCAACAAATAAGGCCCACTCGTCATAACTGTTAACTGCCTTTTGTGACTCAAATCCATTACCCTCACGTCACAACTCACAATGAAATAATCCTACCATTACACCAAGCTCATCCTTCCGTTTTGCACGGCTGGGGCAAGCAAAAATTTATTTGACAGTTGCATGACATGCATAATCTGATTTTAGGACCTATAGTGCTAGTAAATTTGCATGGAGAGTAATTGGAGCCCTAGAGATTAACAAAAGATTTGTACTTTATGTGCAATGATTGAAGCATGGGGCATGCAATTACTGATTATTTAGAATAATGTACAAAAGGGAGATAATTAAACAGTTTCCTACTCTATAATTTTGTAAACGACACACACACTACGGTGAATTCATGGAAGGAATCAGAATTCCACCTGTTAGCACCGAGTTGTAGGCATCCGAGTTAGAGGGAATTGGAATTGTAAGTAGAACGAATTGTACGAAGAATCTTACAAGTAGAGAAGATCCCCAGCCTTAAGTGTACAATGGAAGGGCTTAGGACCGTCGAAGTACAATGGATATTTGGACCTTTCGCTCTCTTCATCCTCAGGATTGGGATATGGATTCACGCTGCACCATGGGACGTATCTCACAGGCTGCTCTATCTCCAATCTAAACTCTCCTCCTCCACCTTCATCCTTCTCCTAAGCCATTAGATAAATGTTTCTTTTTTAGTCATTAGTCTCTCTATCTCTATCTTCTAAAAGTAGTCCTAGTCGCAGCAATCGTAATCAACAATTCTAAAATAATGATCAAATAACGAACAAACAAACCTACGTATACGTAATGAGCAGCGGGGTAATTGCGGATATACATGCGGTGGACATCGGTTGGGGGCAGGAGGAGAAAGTGCTTCTCACCCGAGACCACGGCGTAGAGATTCTCGTAGTGGTCCTTATGGAACCACGTCTGGGACAGGCGATTGCCAATCCAGAGATTGACGGCCTCAGGAAGGCAGCCCAGTGCCTCCGTCGCCCAGGGGATGTGGGCCTCACAGTCTGCGGCCAACTCCGAGTACTCCGTCCGGAAGCAATCATTTTGCTGCTGAAGGTAAGCCACCCCCACCCCCGCCCCCGTCGCCACGTTCCTTTGCTTTTGGTCTTCCTCCTGTTTCTTTAAATTCCGCCGCGTTGCTTTCGTCCTTGTCCTATCAGTATCGGTAGCAGTGGAGGTACCGCAGTTGTTGTTGAGAACAAGATCGAGAGCGCGCGGAAATGGCATGCGCTCCACGTGGGCAGTGGCGAAGCAGCGGGCGGGTGATGAAGAAGGACTGCAAGAATCGTGGCGGAGTTCGACGAGAGAATCGGCTCGGCCGTGAGGGGTGAGGTGGAGAGAGACGAGGGATTGAGAGAGGACGCGAGAGAGGTAGGAGGAACCGCCGCCGCCAGTGCCGGGATCATTAGGAGGATGGGAAGTGGGAACGGGCCACAGAGAGAGGGCCGGCCAATGGGAGATAGCGTTGGAGATGATGCATGGCTTGTTTTGGGACACGAATTCTCTGAGGAATCTTATCGGACTCGGCGGGGATTCCAGCCTTTCAATCCCCGGCAACTGCGAGGGTGAATGCGACGACCCTCCCAGGCTCAGCTCCCTCACTTCTCCCCACAGCCTCTCTATTTCCTTCATCCTTTCTTTTCCTTTCTTTTCCCCCCGAAATCATTTTGACCTAAATGAGACTCAGACCATTTAGTCGTTAAATTTTTAATTTATTTATTTTTTCATTGCACATAAATCAATAATTAAAAATAAGATTTTAAAATTAAAATTAAATAAAAAAAGAGAAAAAAAAAAGAAAAAAGAAAACCATGGCAATAAATTTACTGCCAAACCGAGCAGTGCCATCCCTTGCCATCGCACTCGCTCGCCGGCACACCCAGGGGAGGCTTCCCATTTCACGTTGTTCTTTAAGAGAGTTTCGAACCATCGGCAGCTCGGCCGTGGTAAAATCCCTATCTTTCTATTTCATTCGGACTATTTAATTTCATTCATTCATTCATTCATCAATCGTTTTGCTTGCGCATACAAATTCAACGACTTAACATTTGCAATGCTTTGGCCGGGACAAGGGGCAGATGTCAAGTGATGGAAATGACTACAGATTCGGCCCTTACAAGATAGATCCGAAGGAAGTGTTCTACTTAACCAATCTGTCCTATGCGTTTGTCAATCTCCGTCCCGTTGTCCCTGGTAGCTCACCTCCCTCCTTTTTCTTACTTTCTGCGTTCTCCCCCCCTCCCCGCCCTTCTTTTCACTTTAGTTTTCTTGGAAAATAACTCTTGTTGTTTTTTGTTTTTGGGTCCCTTTTCATATCCAATGAAATCAATGCCTTCCCACGTGTTTGTTTTTCTGATTTCCTTGCTTTCGTCCTCTTCTTTTTAATAAAACTGTGTCAAGTTTCCATCTTTTAGGTTTTAGCCCGCAATTCCCCATTTTCATCTCTCCTTTTCACATGATTGCTCACTTCAATTGCAACACATATCATAAAGCCACCGGCATGCATCACTGACCATACGGGAAAGATGCAACACGGGGAATAATAATATCAACAAATGGTATGCTGAGGGACCCAAAAGTATAAAGCAAATTGCTGTAATATCAGATACACAAGTTCTTGGTGTTCTCCAAGGTCGAGGCAAGGGGTCGTTTTGCAGTTTTGCACTTAAGGAGTTGATACCAAGTGTTATCTGAAGCCATCATTCCCTTCATTCAGTTCCGACCTTTAGGTGAAATCGAAGACGTCTTGGTCAAAGCTTTGCACATTCTCTGTTATCTTTTCAGTATTTTCTTAAGTGATGAGGATAAAAATTGGCAAGATATTATGCTTTGGTTTGAGCTTCACATCTTGCAAAGGGAATAGAAAGAAAATTTAGAATGAAAAGGGACTATAATGAAATATCACAATCTAGCACGTCCACTCTAGCGACCATTAATCCTGCCATGTAGATTGCTTACTATGGAAAATTACTGACTTAGAAGACAACAAGGACTGCGGATGTGGATGGAAAAGTTGAAGTGCAATATGAGTGTGGGCTAGTGGACTCAAATGGACTAACGTAAATCAAAACCCAACCTAAAAATTAATCAGGAGATGAAAAAATTCTCACTGCATGGAGAAGAATATGGGGAAGGGCCAAGCACATTTTGTGGCCACCTGGGCCACATCCTTATCTCATCCTTCTCAGCAACAACAACAAAAACTGCTATCACCCGCACAAACACAACGCAACCCTCCCTTACTGCCTGGTCCAATGAATACGGAAGCTAAGGTAGGAGGGAAAGCCAGGAATGAGGGAGGAAAAAGAAGAGGAGGATGAAGACAAAGGTGAACAAGAAGGAGGTGGAAATAATCAAGATAAACAAAGATAATCACGATCTTTCTCTGTGTTTATGTCCTTAAAGACTTGGACTGGGCTGATTTGTTAATTGGAGTTTGTCATTTAGGAATTTTTAATTAAGATTATAGGTTTCATTTAGTTTAATATTGTTTTGTTCGATTTTTGTGTTGTGTTTGGTTTAAGTTAGTCTATTTGAGCCCACTAGCCTAAACCCCTATCCCACATCACCCTCCCTTCTATGTCAGCAAACAAGTTGTCTCCATGTCAGCATTTTGTCCTAATCAATGGCAGCTGTGGCAGTGTTAATGGATTTTGTCTGCTAGAGTTGAGGGCATGGTAGATTCAATACAAAATCATCCCACAGTTGCTAAATAGACAAAGTTTTGAGGCTGTGCTAGATTTGTTACAATGTGTCATGGTAGTGATATTTTAATATGTTAACCATTTAAAGAATGGCATGGGGGGTTCCTATTTCCCTCTCCTAGTTAACTCTGCTTTCTGCTGATTATCTCTCTTTGTTGTGTTTTTTTTTTTTTTTTTTTTTCATTTGCAGGTCATATCCTTTTCCATTCAAAAGTTAGAGTGATGTATTGGGATTTTTATTCCATACATCTATTTGTATTTTTCAGTGAAATTGTAATGGCTTACACTATTTTGCTGCACTCCATCAACTAACATAAGAAATGGTGTTGTGCTCTTTCTGAGTTTGAGGTGGATTATGGTAACATCATAAACCCAAAATCTTTGAGAGAACAGCTGACTGATAAACTAATTTTATACAACTTGTTAGCAATGTCTAGACAAAGGCATTCCCAGTGTACGGGTCTACACCATGAGGACTAGGAGAGTGTCAGAATGTATACAGTTTTACCTTTATTTTTTAAAAAGAGGTTGTTTTGTGACTTGAATCTGTAACCTTCAGTTTACAATGGAGTAACCTTATTGTTGCTTCAACGTCCTTTTCAGTCTTGTCTAGGAACTGATATTTAACCGAGCTAAATGAATTACATTTAGGTTTGCTTTATTGTTAGGTTCATTGGTTCTTGTCCCTTAGGGTTGTATGATTTTGGCACAGAAAGATGATCCTTTTGACAGGTGGCAGTTTGAATATACCAGTTTTGTGCATTTTCTCTCAGCCCTTCCAACACAAATTGAGCTTTGCGTGATTTTCAGCTATGAAATACCATAATATTAATAAACATGAATAATCAATTTGGTTGGCTTGACTTTACATACATGTGCTTGTCTGTCCAAGGCGTGAGGTGAAGCGATTTGGGGACCTCACTGCTGAAGAGACTAGTGATTTATGGCTAGCCGCAAAGAAGGTTGGCACTCAACTGGAGGGCTTCCACAAGGCAACATCAATCACATTTACAATTCAAGTAAGGTGGTTCAATGATAGCTTGAACAGACTCTTTTGTATTAATTAAATTGATTTCTTAACATGCTCATTTTTCTGTCAGTGTGATGGAAAAATCTAGTCTTTTCTTTTGCTTCACTTGGGGTATTTCATATCATATCCTAACCATCCCATTTTCATCTTCATTATTTTCCGTGCTTGGCTAGGATTGATCTTCCTCATTCAGGCATAACCCAAATTTCAATTTCTACCCTTATTATCTTATCTACGCTGGATGGCTGAAATGAAAATGTGCCATTGGAGTTTTGTGTGACTGCAAAATTCCTATTTAGTTCAGGGAAAAATTCTATCGAACGGTGATTAGACGAGTGATGCTCAACAGTAGTGATTGTGGGGCTGTGAAACAACAATATGTTCAAAAAAGAGCGGCAAAAATGAGAATACTTGGATATATGAGCAATCACCTTGTGAACCATAGGATTAGAAATGAGGACATAAGTGGTGTAGCACTTACCGAAAATAAATTGAGGGAATGACGTTTGCATTAGTTTGGACACTTCTAACGTAGACCAACAAATGCTCTAATTAAGAGGGTGACCAATAGTGAGATGAGAGGGGAGGAAGGCTTAGGCAGACCTGGAAATATTTAGTAAGGATTTAGAGCAACTAGATCTCACATGTAACTTAGTGTATGACAGAATGAGTGACAACAAAAGATATATGTAGCTGATCTCAATTGAATTTGAAGTTAAAACTTTGTTGTTGTTGTTGTTGTATTATCTTATATGTTAACTTATAATGTCATTGACTTGTTTATTCCAGTCATGCTCAAAAAACCATAAAAAAGCTGGACTACAAAACATTTTAAAAAATTGAAAATACAGTTCCAATTCTAAAAT
This sequence comes from Ceriops zippeliana, assembly GCA_037897445.1. Lineage (NCBI taxonomy): Eukaryota > Viridiplantae > Streptophyta > Magnoliopsida > Malpighiales > Rhizophoraceae > Ceriops > Ceriops zippeliana. The sequence continues at coordinate 1,624,707 of JBAPLH010000115.1, forward strand.
GCAACCCTACGTGAAAAGGAACTGTAACTGTAGATGCATTGTGACGTGGTTGTTCAGATCAGATGTGTGTATGGTAATCATAGAGATTGCTTAAAGAATGAGACCAAGAAATCATGGTTCTGGATTAGGAAATTCAAGGAGGATGTAAATGAATGTTGTCGTGATATTCTGTGAAATGTTAGCTCTTTTCATGATGTACCCACCCTTTTATTTTTGTCATGACGTTCAACAACCTGAGATGGCCACTCCCTGAGGTTCAAAAGGTGTTTGAACTATGCATCTTTGCCATATGAAAAGTTATTCGTAAGGGTGCATTTATTCGTGTTTCAGGATGGACCAGAGGCTGGACAGACGGTTCCCGATGTTCACATCCATATACTCCCAAGGAAATGTGGCGACTTTGAGAAGAATGACGAGATCTATGACGCGGTAAACACGAAAATTCCCCTTCATATAGCTCTATGTCTTTGTGATGCTGTAATGTTGAATTTGATATCCTGCTCCTTTTGATGCGGATGTCTACGAGAAGGTTGTCTTTGTGATGCTCTAATGTTGAATTTAATTTCCGGCTCCTTTGATGCAGATAGATGAGAAGGAGAAAGAACTAAAGCGAAAGCTTGATTTAGACAAGGAAAGGAAAGACAGAAATCGTGAGGAGATGGCTCAAGAGGCAGATCAATACAGGTTGCTTTTCTCGTAGATCTTATCAAGGTTGATCTAAACACGCTTCTTTCATATTCATGAGCATGGACATGGCTGAAGATGGAGGTGAATATTTTATATATATCATCAATGCTAGAGTTTGGATGGTATGTAATAAAATTTAAACCTAGGAAGATTGGATCAATGCTACGGGGGGTTGATGAAATTCGAATAAATTTAGTTTTGTGTGCGATAAAATTTGTTGAAAGATACAGCTTATAAAAAGGAAAAAGGGCTATATAACTTAAAAAAAAAAAAAAAAAAACCTTGGAAACACTAGCAAATCTTCAAATCTGTTTTTTATGTTGTAATTAAATTACGCGGGAACTTATCCAATGTGTCTGAATTGAGGAAAAGAAAGTGGTTTGACAGGAAAAAGGAATGAAACAAAGTTTCTCTCGGTTTCATAAGATGAGAAAATAAGGAGAGAAAAATTGAAATCAAGGTCTTACATTAAATTAATTTCACTAAATTTGTGGGAAAATAAAATTAAAAAGAACTGTAAGAAAGTTCGTTGGATTTTTAATTAAAAAATGAAAGCATATTAATCTCTTTTTTTTTTTTCTTTCTTTCTTTAATTGTCATTTCCATTCCATCTGTTTGTTATTCCAGTGAGGTGGGGTGCATTTGTTTTTTTATTATATATAAATTGTCTTTCTTTTTTTCTTTTAATATCCAAATAAGGTTATGCTTTTTCTAACTTTTTTTTTTTCCTTTTCAATTTTTCAATTCATCCAAATGCCTAAAAGAAAAATTATTTTCTCTAACATCACTTACTTTCCCTTTATCCAAACACACCGTTCGTCATGTACACCAAATTAAATCTCTTGTTAGATCTAAATGATGTTATCATCACCTCAAGGGGGCGGGCGACGTCATTGGGCTTTAAAAAACAAATTATTATGCTACATTAAGATAATAATTAATGTGCTACATAACACTATTGAACTCTCCATCTAATAATGAGCTCGCCACAATTTTTGATGGAAGGGGTGAGCTGATGATCCCCACTGTACAAGTCTCGCCTGAGAACTGTTCTTCTGCTAAAGCCTCAAAACAACCAACTTCCTTGCACCAATACTAGACTTTGCAGCTGGTGCACACCCAAAAACCAAAAAAAACAAAGTAAAAAAAAACAACCCATTGAATGAGATAACATTGCTTCCACGCGTCTTCAAAAATTTCTCATTACAAGATGGGAAAAAGTTGAGGGCCGACCTTACAAATATATCCATGGCTGGGAAACCTTGCATCTCAAATCACTGGAGAAGCATTCCAGGCACCATATCAATGACTAAGAGGGCTGCTGAACAAGGGCATATGCGCTCCATTAAGGATTATCCTCATTCTCTGAGCCACCATAGATAACTTTATTCAGAAGAAGTACACAACAATAAAGTCACACATTACATAAATCCCCGAAAGCACAAAATATGAATCTATTCGAAGGAATTTTATTTTCCACCCCTCCCCGCTCGCCACCTCCCACCTCCAACGAAAAACCACCGAGCTATACACTTGCTAATCTGTTTGCCATCAAGTCGAACTGCACAAAAATTTAGAATAAATTAAACTTATAAAAAAATAACAATACACACACCTAATGAACAGAAAATATCCATATACATGTTTGAACTTCTTGAGGATTTCATCCTCCTTTCCAATATTCTTACAAGAGGACTACATAAAGCCAAAAATCTTCAGAAATGATTTTGGGGTTGATGGGGGCAAAGAAAAGCATGAACAAGATAAAGCTAGCAAAGTAGAACTTTCAAATAAATAGATAACTGCAATTGATTTTTTTTTTTTTTCATTCATTAGAAAGAAGAAAATAAAAGCTGCAATTTGATCTTAGAAAAGTGCAAGTAATACACTTACTGCAAGATTATTGATTCCAAATATGCACAACAGATATTTTATAAGTTAAATAATTTGTTATAAACATGTCAAAAGAAGTCAGCAGATGGAATGCATGCACAAGCAAAGCCTTACTGTATTGGCATATCATTCTGCCTTATTTTCAAATCCCAAAACTACCAAAGAAAACTAACATAGGTTGAGAAATTAACATAATGATGCTTTTGTTTTGCACAGTTAATATCGATCTGGTATGCTCCCCATTAACAGTGCAAATCAATTAATGGTGCTCTTTTCTAAATGAGGAAACACAAGATAGGGAAGATTTTAAGGCATAAAATCCATTGACAGCCCTATAGATGATTTTTATGTGGAGCATGCTCTCTAATGCCAAACATCCCTAACAAGAGATTCATGATCTGTTTTACCAAATCATGGCATCATACTTTAAGCATTATATCTTCTGAGAAAACCTAGAGGTCCTAATTTTGCAGAAAATTGTTTCATATTATTCCAGACCTTTGGCATGCTTTTGTCCATACCTTACTGCCTGAAAAGGGGCATTCCCAATGTGAGGTCTAGAGAAGGATCGGATGTATGCAATCTTACCCTTGTTTTTCAAAGAGAAGATGTTTTCGCAACTTGAGCCCATGCCCTCCAAGTCCCAATGGAGAAAGGTTTACCATTACACCAAGGCTCGGCCTTCACCTTATTGCATTAAAGTGAACTTAATTAGAATGGTTTAAACAGAAGAAAGAGAATAGATCCTACGATCCACAGGGAATTGTCTTCTACATCTCCAAGCAGGAGATGTTAACAAATAATATGGACCAGAAATATGAAGAAAAGCTATCACATTGAAAGCCAACAAACAAGTAGACATTATACAAAGCTTACCTGCAAGCAGCAAAAGCGTGGCTGGCAAGAAGCAAGGTGAAGCTCCTTTGCAGACAGATAAGCAGCAATTTCATTAGCAATCTCCATCCAAACTAGCAACCATCTTCTTCACTAATTTGTTAGCTTCCCATAGCTCACCTCTTGAGCAGAGTGAAGCAATCATAGAATAATAGGAGTCAAAGTTATTAAAATGAGATTGTCTGCATGAATAACTGGAATTTCCCATCTCGTTACCAGCATTCACCACAACACAGGATGCACAATCTGCATCACTTCTCTCAGATGATGATACTGCACCAGGAATGACCACACTAGATGCCTCTGTTTTGGAAAGCTTATGTGGTTCTATTGATTCGTGATAAAGACCAGAACACTTCTGCACTGGGAAAAACATAGAGGCAACCTCATTTAACACTGTAGCTGCTTCTCTGATACTTCCTTGCTCACATAAGAACCCTAGAAAACTCTCTATTGCCTCTGTTTCTACCTCAGCATTAACCATTTTCATCAGCTCAATGACAGACCGTGACTGAAGCATTTCTCTCAAAATGCTTCTGGCCTCTTCCATCCTCCCCTTTGAACACAGACCCCTTATCAAATGCAAAAACCCCAGGAAATCAGGAGAAAGACCTTTCCCCTTGTACTCAAAAAAGAGCCTAAGAGCCCCCTCCATGTCACCTTTGTGACAGTAACCACTCAGCAAGGCACTAACCGTAAATTCATTGGGATCAAGGCATTTCATTTCTATACTGTCCGCAATCTTCAAGGACTCCTCTACTTCACCAAACTTGCAATAACCATTAAGCAAGGAATTGTAGATGCGGGTATTTACTTCATGGCCATCTAGGAGCATCCTCTCGTACAATTGTTTGGCATCCAACAAATGTCCTTCTTTACATACACTGTCAATTAGCGTTGCATACGTGATTGTTGAGGGGATCAAGCCAATTCTCTCTAATGAATCAAATATCTGAAATGCTTCAAAGAGACAACCCTGCCTACACAGTCCATTTATAACTGAATTGTGAGTAACTATATTAAGTTTAATCCCCTTCTTTTCAGCGAAAACACAGAGATCTAAGCCCTTAAGAACATGCCCTTCTTTGCAGAGGCCATTAATGATGAAAGAATAATCAGCCACACCCATGACTGGTAGATATTCGGCTTTCATGATAACTTCATAAACAGCAAATGCTCTACCTTTCTTTGCCAGTGTTCTCAATGCACTGACAGGAAAAGTGATGGCTACATTTTTTTCCCTCATCTTGCTGTGAAAGTTAAGGGCATTGTTAATATCCTTCAGACACAGGTAATGCAGTAGCGCCTTACTTGCCTTAGGTTCAACAAGGCCACATTCTTTCACGAGATCACACAAAAAGGGCTGACTTAGATGAAATTTTCCTTCTCCAATAAGCCCTCTAATGATAGAGTAGTAAGTCTTGCTTGTCAAACTGGATTGTTTCCTTCTTGCTACCATGTAAACCTCACATGCAGCGACAGGAAATTTTCTCTTGCACAATAAGTTGATAGCATCATTACACATGGTATCAAAAACATCCAATCCCAGTTTCTCAATTCTGTAAATTAGATTTAGAACCCCTAGTGCAGAGTTGTTCTCCTTGACAATTCCCTTGATTAATTTCATGTAGATACCTAAATCCAAAGTCAAACCCTTCTCGCAGAGTTCAATAAATACCTCAGCGGCCACATCCACCATACCAGTATTGCAGAGCCCAGTAATAATACAATTATAGCATGCAACTGAGGAGGAAAACGTCGTCGTCCTAAGATCATCAAATATTTGGAGTGCTTCATCAATTCTGCCTAATTTGCAGTACCCATCAATCATTGTACAATAAGTAACCGAATTGGGAACCAAATCCATTTGCATTTCTGGTTGTACCATTCCCTTGTAGACTGCATGTGCATCTCTAAATGCCCCCACCACAAAAAGTGCTTTGATAAGTATGTTACACATAACAGTATCCATGACAACTCCAGCTTCTTCTGATCTGCGTTTGATATCTAGAATCCCCCTTACATTCCCTTCCTGGGCATACCCATTTAAGAGGGTACCATACACAGCAGCATCATCTCCAGGTAATAGCATCATCCTTTTTGAGAAATGGTCTGCATCAGACGTCCTCCCAATTCTGCACAATCCATTGATCAAGGTACTGTAACTGACATTGCTTGGGATCCCCTTCTTCTCCATCTCAGCAAGCAGCTGAAAAGCAAGCTCAAAATATCCTCTCCTACAAAACCCACCAACCAAAATTGCATAAACGAACTCGTCCATTTGGACCCCAAAATCCTTAACCTTTCTGAACAGTGCAAATGCCTCCTCCATTCTCCCTCCATCGCAAAATTCCGACGTAATTTTAGTGTAATAAACCAAACTGAAGGGTCGCCTAATCAAACCATGCTGATTAGGTAGCAGCAGCGTCTTCATCTTGTCCCCGAGTTCAACCAACTTCTCTTCTTCGCTCCTCTTCCTTTCCGAGGCTTTCAAATTGGGTCTGCGGCGGCGCGCACGATGAGGCCAGCCGCCCTTGCGACTGTAGCGCGACAATAGCTGAAAATATCCCGTCATTTTGGGATTTCAATTGCAGCAGAAGAAACTAAGCCCGCATTTGCACGAATGAATGAAAGAATGAATATCGATCTTGACTGAAATGAATAACTAAACAATAAAAGAAAAGAAAAAACTTTACCAAAATCAAGCAACCGAAATTCAACCTCTCCCTCTCCCTCTCCCCCTCCCCCAACCGAAATGCATCAGCAGAAATGCTAAGATGATTGAACTTATTATATATATTAAAATAAATAAATACATATTTATTAATAAAATTGTTTAATATAATAATAATAATAATAAATTATGTATATTAATAAATATAATATTTGAAAATAAATTAATAAATTTTTATATGATATGTAACAATATTTATAAACTTATTATTTTTTAACCTCTTAAATAGAAAAGCATTTCCTATTTATTAACATTGATAAATAATTTAAATTTAATAATCTTCAATTTATAAAATATTTTATATAAAAATAAAAATTAAAATGTATTATTTTAATTTAAATTTATTAATATATAATCTTTTAAATTATATTTTTAAAAAAAATTAAATGCGAGTTTTGAAATTTATGTTTAACTTTGCATCATCGACGACACCTTCAGTTTTTCATTGAGAAAAAGACATGCATGAGGACTGAATTGGAAACATAATATTATTATTATTATTTTATTTGAGCCTCGGCTGGGCGGGGATGCCGCTTAGGCAAAAGAATAAGAGACAACGTAACCGAGAGAGCAACTTTTTTTTTAGTTTGCTTTAAAATTAAAATAACGTAAAATTAAAAATAAAATAAATGATTTTACAGTATATTTAATTTATTTCAAAATTAAAATTAAAAATTTCTCACAATTATTTGATTTACTTCAAAAGTAAAATTTAATTTAATTTAGTTAAAAATAAAAATGTTACAATTATTTTTAATTATAAATTTAAACATATTATTTAAAATTTATAAAAATATAATACGTCTTGTAATGATAAAAATAATAATTTTTTTTGTTTAAAGGAAATTTGTTGAAATTACCTGCATTATGTAAGATGTATTTTACTTTATTATCACATCATTAAATTTTTTAATGTGATATAAGTTTTAACATTTAAAAAAAAATTAAAAATTTTAAAAATAAAAAAATACTATATTTATGTTTTTCTCTCTTATAAAATTTAAAAAGATTTTTATTTTTTATTTTTATTTTTTTTTTGAAAAAAGTACAACTTATATTTTATGAGTAAATTTAATAACATGACAACAAAAAGGAAATACATATGTCACATCCATATAAGTAATTGTCATATAATTACACTTAACAAAGCATGTTCAATGTGAATCAAATTTAATTAACTAAACCAACATATTGAATAAATTTTGAAAAAAAAAAAAAGTAAAAAGGGTATAATTAGAAAAAATATCAAATATAATTTCATCTTCCTCCCATTTAATTGGAATTGTCTCTCTACATATTAGGGTTTACGTTAAATCTTAAAACCCTAAAATTGTCATCCTTGATTGCCTTATTCTAGATTCTTAGGGCTTTCAATTCTCTTATTAGATTGCATTGTAACTACTTTTGGGGTTTAGGACAAAATAAAGGTACCATAGGTTCTCTCATGCAAAATTTTGGGTCTACATTTATTGCATGCTCATATGAATATTTAAGGAATGTTAATTCAACATATTAGGGTTTTTACAACAAGATAATGTCCATGGTTGATAGCCACAGAGATCCATCTAGTACAAAGCAATGATTGCAGTATTTGCCTTGCACTTCTTTAGGGACAAAGGATAGTGGCAGAGGGAGGAGGAAGGCTCAGTGGATGGATAGTACAATCCTAATTTTGGAATTTAACTTATTACATAGTTGCTTAGAATTTGGTAAAAATTACGAAAAAAAAAAAATAATATGTATAATAATAATATGAAATTTTCTCTTGTACTAAGATCAATATTAATGAAAACTGCTAAAATAAGTAAATTAATAACTTTCCTCTTAAAATTGAGAGGAACAGATTTGATGAGTCCCAACCCATAAAATAGAGAGCAAACAAGAACAAAATGCTTTCCTCTCAACCCCGCAACCCCACCTTTTTTTTTTCCCCCCTTTTTTCCAAACAAAGGCTAAAAGAAAAGAAAAGTTCGAATTACATGCCACAGAGATAGGCATTACTTAGGAATATTTGCTTCTATTTCTGTGCCAAGAAAGAATAAAAACAAAAAGAAAAATATTATCAGGGAATTCTTTCAACATAAAATGAAACAAGATATGATAGAATGCAAAATGAGAAAGAACAAATACAAAGCAGATATATATATATTTTTTGTCTTCTGTCCAATATAAAGCCATGAACCAAAGTTTACGTTAGTTTCCACCAGCTTAAATTCGTGGGTGTTTCATAGCAAATAAGTAAGGAATGGCCAGTGCATCCTCGCCAGCCACAGATACAAAAATGTTTACATTACTGACTATGTCTTGCTTTGGAAAGAGTCTTAAGCAAACCCTTAAAAATCTTCCAAAACCAATAGCAATTCATTATGGCCAAAAGAGCAGGCACCACAAGCAAGCTGTAGAAGCCCAGAGGAAAAATTTGCTTCACCTAGAAACCAAAAACACCCAGTAATTAAGAGAGAAACAGAAGAATGAAACGCCGTGGCCATCGTCTAAAGCGGAAGCAGTGTTATTTGTGAAGTGATTTTACAATTTTGATTTGCTGATCGTTACTGTATTCTTTACTTAACAGGTAACCCGACATAAATATAAAATCCAGACTTTTGTTGTAGCATTTCCCTTTTGGCAAATCACATGTGATTTTTGTATCCAAAGCAGCAGGAAGACAGGCACACGAGTTCAGAATGAGCATATGTCCAAATTCTCATAAAGCCATAGGTTCCAACTGAATCAGTCAAAAAGGTTATCTTCTCTAATTATCAGTGGAGTTTCAATCTAGCAGCACCACTCACCTGATCAAAATGGAAAATCGTGTGGGAGTAGAAGACGCCGAACAAAAGGACCCTCGCAACCTAAAGGCAAAAATGGTCCTCCTCAATAAGATTAAGGCAGAACAAAGAATTACTTTCAAAAGAGGACAAACCATGATAAAAATGATACAGCAGGCTTCCAGCTAGTGTAATGAATGTCTAGTTATTATAAACAGGAAATTTTCTCATGATAAAGCTTTGAACATGCAAACAAGTTAAGCCACATTCGGTGTTCAGCAAGCCAACAGTAGTCCAATAATGATGTGAGATGCAGGAGAAAAGAAAAAAGGTAAATTACAACCAGCCATCATGAATTTAAATTGCAACATCAGTGGCTGGAATAGAGAAGAGACAATGCTTGCATCTAGAATGAGATAAAAAAAAGAACACGCAAGTTATAACCATCAGACTCCTATTCCAGTACAAGTGAAAACTGCTTTCATGCCCAAACACCTATGACCGATAATTGCTACTATCCATGAAATTCCTACATTACATAATCATTATCAATGAACCTAAGTCCAGAACTTAATAATCAAGCTCCTCCCCTCTATATGGTCCACTTTTAATCAAGCAAATTATGCAACTCATTTTGCAGCTGGCTTGTACTAATGGCACAAAGCAACCATACCTTTGTCAATCAAGTAATATAGTTGGGGTCATAGAAGATCACACACAGGCATTTATACTAATTCTACTCCCTTTGACAGAAGTTCCCTATACCAGGTTTTCAACTGTGAGCTTGTTTACCCACTTGCAGCCTCCCTCTATATGATTTACGGTACAGTTCTTGGCCATGAAGTTACCACAAAGCTAAATCTAAAGAATTTTTCATATTTTCATTCTTGCTGCTATCCTCTTTGGCCTTGTTTCCCAACTTGCTCTTCTATTGTTCTCTCGCTTCTAACTCCTTTCCCTTTCCCTCTATTTTTCTTGTACCCGATTTGTATCACTTTTTATTTCAACTCTAGAATCCACTCATATTTATGAACATGTGGTTACACAGTATCACCATGCAGATTTGGTATCAGGTCACATGGATCTGAATTGGTCCCTCATCACATACTAAACAGAGTAAGGTGGGTAGTCTCACTAACAAATAGCTGCTCTTCCTTCAGACCTTCCTGAGAGAGTTGGACCAACTTTTTTTTTTTTTTTTTTGGATAGATGAACTGAAAGAGTCCAATAATTCTTGATTCATTCTCACTTGTAAGAAACATATTTGGAAATTTTTGACTGCCAAATATTTTGCCGGAAAAAAGGAAAGGTAAAGGATGCTAAATAGGTATCCCTTTACTAGTGAGATTGGTAGGTGAAATATTAAAACCTGAACATAATCATGCAGCCCACTGTGCCACCAATGAGCAAAATGCGTTATGTTTGCAAGCTACATGACATTGCAAAGATTTTGAGTTAACCAGTACCAGCCAGACTAGAAACAGCATGACTCCATTGCAAATGTACAATTTGGAGTTTTTCTGACCAGCAATGTCCAAATACCTGAATATGTCATTGCCATAGTAAGTCAGCGTTCACATCCAACAAATAAAACATAAGGAACATTTAAATGCCAAATTTACCATCTCAAATTTACGAAAGGGGTTGTGATCTCTGTGAAGAGAACCATCAGTATGTAAATCTGCCCTTGGCCACTTATGAGGGAGAGCAATATTGCATACATAGATAGACAATGGTGCAGGACCTTGTATAAACAAAGTAGATAGAGAATAAGTTGTAAAACCAGTGTAATCAACTTCTGGAGGGCAAAAAAGAACTCTCGGCATACTCAAGTTAACTAAATTTCAGAGGCAGACAGGACTGCCACACAAACTTGTTCAAATAGCCCAAAATTCTACCACTGCACGTCTCAAACATTTCCAAATGGCTATGAATGGCCAAGACCAAATAACTGTAATCCAGAGTCTGCAATAAACAAAAATAGGTTCAACCCTGTTTTTAGCCCTGTCCTTCCCAGTTTGAACAGGAAATGTAGATTTTTCTAGTACACAACAACAGCAAACAAGCAATAATCTGACTTAAGCATGTCAATTTGTCACTTACATACTCTAGACCACCTAGTGCTGGAAAGCACCAAAGAATCATTGAGAGGTCTGACAAGAAATAGCCAATAGAGATCTGCACAATGTGCCAAAATCATTAATGAAGGCTGAAGAAAATGCATGTCAGACAGCTATTAAGAGTACTGGAATATTTGCCACATCAAATAACAAGCAAGATAGTGAGATTACCAAGAAGATGAAGGGTCAAAAATAAATGAAAGATGCGAGCAAACTGTGCAATTATGCTGTGTAAAACACACTAATGAAATTGTTCAATTTTTTTTTTTTAAATGTGATTAACTGTTTCCAATATATGGGCCCATAGGCCCTATCAGTTCTGGTGAGAAATTATAAAATTCTGTAATACATCACTAGAAAACCACTAATGTTGAGATTTAGTAGGAGGAACTAAGAGCTCATGGTAAAAAAGTTCATTTGCAATAATGGTCATAGTGCAACAGTAATGGCACTAATTTCAAGATATTTAGGTTCAAATCCAAATAAGTCATTCAACTTACATTCATAACATATGCAGAACTAATATACCTTTCCAAATTTAATGCTACAAACTACATCTTGGCTACCATAAGTATGTGATAGGCAAAATGCACATGCAATCCAACAGATTCTAGATTTTTTATGAAGAAATTAGCAATCATTCAGCTTCTTTGTTATTCAAGTTGCCAATCCTACATGTTGCTCAGAACAAATTTCTCCTGTGTGTTCCCATCAAACAGGAAGTAGACAAAATTGCTGCTCTCTGCTCAAAAAGTGCGCTGCAGTTGTCAGTTGTGGGAAGAAAATGCCTTAACACCCAAAACAGGTATAAGAACAAGGTTAATCCATCACCTTGTTGTCATGCCAAACAATCCATACTTAAGGAAATTGTAAACCCTCAAGCAACAAATTCTATCACCAGAAACTCTATGCTGCCCCTGAAATGGTGCAACTACAATAAATTTCCTTGCACATGGGACTGATAAAACAGCTGCTGGCACTGTTCATACTACTCAATTTCATCATCTTTCTGTGTTCAGTTTTACTTTCAAATAAGCACATTTTCCTAAATTTGAAATCCCAAAAAATTGTCATATACTAAGAACCATTCTAGGTCTTCTATTTTGGAGGTCTCCGGGATCATGAAATATAGCACCTCTTCTAAGATAAATATCAAACCCCAATTTTCACCAGAATAGCCCATAAATTACCTTATGGTCATCAACCAAATAACGATGCATAAGGACTAATTGGAAATTCTCTAGAATACATTGATAAAAAAAAATAAAAAATAAAAAAAGAAAAAGAAAGAAATTCTCTAGAATACAATTTCAAGATTAATCATGATTTTCTCTTATTACAGCTACTATGTGATATGAGCCGGCCAATTTTTCAATCACAACTTGGAAATAACAACCAGCCCATGCAATTAACATGATGATTATGATATATCAGTGAATATGTAACTGCAAAGCTCAGCAAAAGGAAAACTTGTCTATCTGGTTGGTAAAAGAGCCAGAATTTATGATGAAGGAGCAGTATGATGACTTTTGCTTCATGAGCTTACCCCAAATATAGAGTTTGATAGAAATGAGGATCTATTAACAATCAAATCAACCTGAGAGTCCTCATCAAAAAGACCTGACCACAGCAGTAGGTAGAGAGAAGATGATGCTACAATAAGAGCATGCATTGTTGAGAATCCCCTGTAGCATAAAAGGGTCAAAGTCTATGCCCACTTTGGAATCTGAAAAACAAATTACACACATAAAGAGGGATAGACATGTAAATGAATTATACCGGTTGTTCCATTCAACTTTCTGAGCATTGCTGAGCTTACCAAACCCTTTGAAGCACAGGAAGCTCATAAATCCTGTAAAATTATAAACCTTCAATTGCCAAATGGCAAATTAGAAGCACCCCTTGTCAGCAATGCTGATGGATAACAAAGGAGAAAACTATGATGAAAAGGCATGCAAGTGCAAAAAATTACACGAATAATACATAACAAACTTGGTCATTACATCAAGTTTTAAGGATTTAGAACAGAGAGATTCATATCCCTAAAAAAGGAAAGACAAACTATGCACTTTTTAACAATGGCTAAATGAAGAATGACATGCAACACATTTCTACAAGGCAATTGATTCACAATCCACTAGAATAATCAATTTAAGTATAAGCTCTTATCGATGATCATACATCCAACAAAATAAAATGATAAGAACAAATAAGAATAAAAGATTGCAATGACGGTGTGCTGCTCTTGCTAGTGTCATTAGAATAAATGGTAACATTAGTAGCATTTTTTCGGTGGCAAGTTAGTAAACCTTGTGATGATTATGAAAGGCATCAATGTGTATCAATCCATCCACAGAGCCAGAACATCATTTACACAATAATATTTCGTCAATACAGAAAAAAAGCTTGATCGTCGGCATTGAAATGTCCTATATACGTATTTTTTAACAAGGGCTTTCAGACAGGAAATAGCCTTGTGACTTGGATGGACTTTATTTGTTTGGCTCCATAAGAGGTGTCGCGAGCAAAAAACAGTTTCAAATGTGTCTGAGGCAGTACAAATTATGGGGTTCTCTTTCTCTCTCTCTCTCTCTCGCTGTAGGCCTTAAATAATCACACATTAGTTATCCTTATTTACTCAAATTCGTCAGCATCCTTCCAAAAATAAATAAATAAATCTACAAAACGAATTCGCGGCATGTCCCCCAGATAACTGCATTTCACAACCAACAGAAGATGATGTTTCCCACCACTTTAGTTGTTATGGCAGAAGAGTTGGTTTAAATCTCCTTATTAGATATATACTATAAACACATTCGGCCTGCTGCTAGAAGGGCATAAGTAAGACAAAGAAACGGCTTGAAAGTTAAAGCAATTAAAGATTGAGGATTTGGGTTGTGCGAAGTGTGTCCAAAACCACAAATTTTTAACGGGCAACACTTACAGTAGTGCACATAATGATGCCAGAAAAGACGGAGGCCAACCGGTGGAATTCTTTGCTGGGGCCGACAGCAGCAGCAGCAGCAGCGCCGGAGGAGATGGAGGCTACTACAAGAGCCTCGGAAAAAGGCAAAACTGCCATAACCATAGTTTTGCAAGTTTGCTGGAATTTAACTGCTGTGAGACTATATATCTTAGAGGAGCAGCCACGCCAAAATAAGAAAATAAAATAAAAAATTCTCAACCCTTTGCCACGCCCATGACGCACATCATGACGGACCAAGTCAATCCATCCACAATAATTCAGTCAACTAAAGGAAAGCGCATCCCATTTGCCATACATAAATAAAGACCCCAAAAAATAAAAAAAGAGAAAATGTGGGAAAGAAAGAAGAAGAATGAAGAGCTTACAATAATAATAAAAATAGTAATAACAATTTTTTCTTAAATAAAAAATCAAAGAAGGGAAAATAATAAAGACCAAACTGCTTCTTTCTCAACTACTACGTACTTTAATTCACCAGAAGTAACAGAGAAAGAGAAGACAGACAAGAAGACCAGGAAGTAAAGAGTCTTTGTGGATGGATTGGCCGGTCAAAAGCCCATAATTCTCTCCGCCCGCCAGTGGACCCCGCAGCGTTGGTGCGTGAAATAAGACTGACCTTAAAAAAATAATAATAATAAATTGAATGAGGACCCCACTACAAATGTTTAAAATTAAAATAGGTTACAATTTAAATTTAGGGGTTTGAATATATAATAATATAATAAAAAATGCACAAGTTATTTAATAATCTTATTTTTATTTAATAATTATTTTATTAAATTATATTATATTTACAAGCTCCTACCAGGCTGTTTTCATTTCGTTGTCATTAAATCTTTTTCTTAACAAATTATTTATACAAAAGATATATTAAAAGTTGTAAATTGAGATAATTTTATTAAAATTTTTCAATTTTGTGTCTTTAAATTTTAATAATTTTATTTTTTATTCTATCATTTCTTGGTCATCCTTGATTTACTCTAATTGTTACACTTCATAAATAAACATAATTATTTTACACTTATTTTATTACACATTAGAGTTTATAAAAAAATATATTTTTATTATTATTATTTATTTTTTATTTTGAATACGATAACTTGTACTAAAAGTATACAAGTATATAATGTATAATACTAACTAAATGTTTATGTTCTACACATTATATGTCTTTTAACATGTGGGTATGTGTGTATGTGCTATATATATATATATATAAAGTGTTTTTTTTTTTTTAATACTATTAGCCATCTTAGGCCATGAAATTAAATTGGAAGATCTTCAACCCCAACCACAGGAGAAAGCACGGTGCATGTACATGAAACGTCCAATCCAGGTGCGAAGGCGAAGGGACCTGGGCAGAGAGAGTGGCTATTATTAACCAGTTTGCCTACGGGCTATTATTTCACATCAGAGACGCCTGGAAGGAAAGTGAAACCAGCAGACACAATATACACAAAACAAACCATATTTCACAAGCTCTTAGCTCATTGCAGTCCATTTCCAAAAGGCTCTTAGCATATAGGAGGAGGACTTCCAACAAAAGGCAACTTGCCAACACCCCATTGTCTCTGTCGTGATCGCCTAGTAGCCACCTTGGATATAAGCGTTCAGACGGTCCAGCTCCTCTCTGTATTCACTCACCACAGCACGAACAACATCTCCAACGGACACCATGCCAATCATTTTGCCATTATCAACAACAGGAATGTGCCTGATACGGTTATCTGCCCATTATGAATGAAGGGATCCAAGCTTTAAACAACCTTTTTATTGCATGAACAATTCATTGACATATCCTTGAAAGAACAAAACACGAACTAATACCCGTCATCAATTGCATTGCCAGCAAAACCTTGGTGCAAGGTGTCACTGTTATCAGCTTGTTCTGCAACCACCATGTATGGCATCTGTCTGTAAGCTTTTTAGCCAAGCAAAGTAAAACATTTTCTCTGACAAGGAAATAATCTCATACCTCTTCAGTCATGATATTACCAACCTTGGTTGACTTGGACGACCTTCCCTGCACTATGATCTTCCTAAGATAGTCTAGAAGTTTTCGACAAAGAAAACAAGATTGTGTTAGCGAGTACAATCTGTCAAAGCATTTCTTTCCCGTTAAAAACTCCTAGTTAGAAGAAATTAAGCATGAGGTGGTTGAAAAGTCTTAAAATCGACATCCTAGGACGTTGAGCATTCTCCTTCTACAGGAAAGAATGAAATTGTTGGCACATTGCATGGAATGGCGGAGGTGAGGCTCACCTAATAGTTTTCAATGCCCACCCTACCCAAAACTCTCCAATTCCAAGGGATGGTTATTTATGTGTGCAGCATCTCATCTCTCATCCAGAGGAAAAAGTTACAGGTTGTCCAGGTATTCTTCTGTTGATGAATTGAACAAAAAAGGCATAGCAGTACATTTAACCCTTGGTGATGAATCAAAACTTCACCATTATTTATGCATTTGGGAATGCCTATGTACGTCACTCCAATACCATCATGAAAAACAGAACACTAATGCATCACATGAAACATTTTGGTTTCCAAATCCAAATACATCAATATGAAAAGACGTGAAATAGCATTATGGGTTATAAATTTAGAATCACTCGTAAAAGCCATTATAATTGAATGCACGTAAGACAAAGTCACTGCTAAATTGGCTTATTTGTAATTGAGCCAGCAACCAAATGCATGGTAAACAGCCATACATCCAACTGCCATCCCATCCAAGAGAACAGAGAATGAACTCCAGATATCTACATCCATGCTCCAACCACAACAAAGATTTTTGCATGGGAAAAAGCCTTGGTAATAAGCTTTTGAGTTCAAATAAAGCACTTTTCAACTACCTCTCTCTGTGATGATTCCTGCAATTGATTTCTGCTCTCCAGATTTCACGACCACTAAGGCTCCAACATTGTGGTGTGTCATCTGTAGGGAAAGTACTTTAATAATTAATTACACCGCATGAGAATTAAAAAGAGGGACTGGATCTTCCAATCAAATGTTCGAACAACAATAATAACATAAGCAAAAGCCCACGGATTACCGACTTCACAGCATCATAAACAGTGTCATCTGTGGTGCACCAAAGCCAAGAGCCATCTGCACCTTTACCTTTTGCTTTCAGGATGTCAGCAATTGTGGTACTTTCAAATCCTTGCTCTTGAATACCAGCAGGCGAGACAGACTCAAAACGTGAGAATGCAATAGGCTGCAGCAATGGGTTCACAACGCGGAAATGTTGCAGAAATGCATTCTTGAAAACAGTTCCATGCGGTAAAAATGAACGAGCTACCCTCTGCATCTCCCCTGACATAAAAGAGATTGGCTTGAAGAATGTGAGCATATGCAACACGGTCTAATATCATATATACAACTTTCGGAGCATCTGGGCACGGCAGGTTTTAAAGGGAAAGGGCTATATGTGATTTTATGAACGTTGAAACCTTCTAATTAACTTTTTCTCAAGCGGAGGAAAAAGTGCTAAAGATCATAACATGTTTGTTTTTTTTTTTTTTTTTTTGTCATGTTTAACTCCATACAAAAGCATAATCTAATCATGTCTACCTGAAAATTAAATCATTCCGAACAGAATATTGAATAGCTTCATTCATTTGTTTAACATAAATTAAATGCTAGCCAAAGGGATGCATGCAACTCAGTTGAATGCCTTCCCTGTCTCTCCCCCCCTCCCTTTCCAAAAAAAAAGAAAACCCACCAACTTTTTACATACAAACATGCATACATGTGTTACTAATTAAAGGAAATTTAAATCTAGGCCAACGAAAAGAAGACCAAAGCAGCACCAAGGGAGCAAAAGAGAGAACAGAGATGAAAGGGAAAAGATGGCACCTGCTGGCTGGCTGGCTGGCTTGCTTGCTTGGCAAGAACAGATCCGAGGAAATTCCTCTGAAAACAACTTTGTTTGTGTTTGTACCACAACTGAGTGTTCGATGTAAGAGGGAGGAAAAAACAGCACAACACTGCAGCTGGTTTAGCTTTTTGCGCTACGGATAAGAATGCATGGTGCTTTCGGACAATTGTAGTTTTTGTCCATTGCCCCCCACCCAGGCAGCCACCCACTATCCGAAAACTGTTTTTTATTTGGGGACCGATGACAACTGGGAAAGTATGTAACATATTATATATATATATATATATATATATATATATATATATTTACATCCATACGTAAATCTCAAAGAAAAAATTGAGCAACGAGAGATATAATGGTGGAAGAAATCAATATCAGACATCAAGGGTTCAATTAAAAATATTTATTTTTAAAATTAGAATTAAATTAAAAAATATTGGGAAATTTTGTGTCATAAAAAAAAGAGAGAGTGAATAATTTTTTTATTTATTAAAAAAATTATTACACTATACAACACATATTATTATTTTTCATAATAATTTTTTTTATAAAATTTTGTGTTTATTATAATTTTAGAACTTAAAAATAATTTTTAACCTAAAATTTAACGTTAATAAATTTGTAATCATAAAAATAAATAAAAAAAATTAAAATTTATTTAAACAGCGTTGAAAATGGGGTAACCTAGCCAAAAGCTTGTGCCGGTGTGCTTTCACTTTCGCCAGTCCAATTCTGTAATCTCTTTCATGCTCTCTCTCTCTCTCTCTCTTTCCTTCGGATGCTCCGGCGTCTAATATTTACATAAAAGAGAGTAAACAATTATCTGTTGCTCTTAATTTATCACACTAATCGCGTGCGTCTGATAATTTCGCTATCAATTAATAAGTTGTAAAACAAAAGAAGGAGGAGGAGGAGGAGGAGGAGGGATGGGTTTGAGCATGGAAGAAACGAGAGTGGTGTATTCGCTGCTGAAATCGGAGCAAAGGCCATTGGATGAAGTAGTTGCCGAATTCTCTTCCAAGATCCCTAGCCGTCGCCTCTTCACTGCTTCTTATTTTCTCTCTCTCATCTTACAGGTAATTGTTATCTTCTGTTTTTATTTTTCATTTTTTTGGTTAATTTTTATTTTTATACGAATAAAGTTTAGCTCTTGATTGATAAAAAGCTAGGGTTTTCAAATTACGCGTTCCTTTGTAATTTAAATTTTACTAACAAAAAAAAAAAAACACAATCTTGAAGTAAGCATCAAAGGCATTTCAATAAGAATGATGATTATGGTGATAATTATTAGGGGGAAACTGTTGACAACAGCAATCCTACTAGTATTCTGTATTTACTGTTTGATTATTTGGTTTGAATTTTTCACACGCACACAACGCACACACTTTTTTCTTTTTCATTATGCTTATTCTCGTTGTGTTTGTGGTGATTGATTGATGGAATTTGATAGTAGTTCCCATTAAGTGTGATGATGGAGTTGGTTCTGGGGCATTGCAGTTGTATGAGGAAGTGTGTTATGGTTTAGTCACCGATAACTCGGATGCTTCTTGGCTGCAGGACAAAAGGATGCTCAAGTCCACTGAGCGCTTAATTGCATTCGCAATTCTTCATCATTGTTATTCTTCCCAGCTGTCTTCTGCTAACCCTTTTGTAACCTTTCTCATTAATGTAAGTGCAGAGGTCCATGCCTAATACTCTTTCTGTATACGTGTTTGTGTCAGTCCTGCCCAACCCATGCACATGGGTGTAAATGTGAATTCATGTCCATATATGCTATGTTTGGGCAACAGTTACTTTTTTGGACAAAAACTGTTGCTGTTTTTGTGCAAAGTTGAAGTTTTAGGTCTGAATATACCCATAAACAGTGAGTAAGGAAAAACATTAATTAACTTCTTAAATGCTGCTCCTGATTGGTTGAACAACTGAATGACATGTTGGAGATGAGGATTTCTTATCCCATCCTTGAAGATATTGGAACAGTTGTATTTCTAATATCCCTGAAAATGAGAAAACCCTTTTGGATTTCTGATCCTATTTTTGAAAATGCTTTTACTTGCACATGTACATAAAGAATGTCTGTTGTAGTTAACTATTTCATGCAAAAATTATACTTATGACGTGAGATTTGTGATGTATTGTTTTTGGTACATTGTTTGGGCATGCAACAGGCTGCTTGTGATGATGAAGCTGGAAAATGTGAGAGGGCATTTGTTCTCCAGATCTTCTCTTATGGCCTTCACCTCCCGCCCGGTGACTAAGAAAGAAATGGGTTTGCGCTTGAATTGAAGTTTTTTGGTCGCAAAGAGGGAAGTCGGTGATAGAGATGAGACTTTAATGGAATTGCTATCAAGCTTGTCCCTAGGGAAAATCAGTCCTCAGTGGAGCAGGCCTCGTCCACCAATATTGCCAATACAGGATGGCGAGGTGAGTGTATCTTATGCTTGGGTGTTAAATTGAAAATTGGAATCTTTTCAACTTAATTTTTTTTCCTTTTTTTTGTTCTTTTCACAGCTGGTGTGGCTCAACCCTGACAACAGTCATGAGCTTGTTTGGGATCATGGTATGTGTGCTGATACGAGCAGGGGAGCAGCAGTGAAGGATTTAATTACAAAAGCCTTGAAGGGACCATTGGCACCTGTACAACAAGAGGTTCCACTTCTCTTTTATGATTTGTTTTGTTGAATCCTAAGAATCTAATTGTAAAGTAATTCAACCATATACAAGGTTCCAGAAACAGTCCTGAGAAGCTTGGTCTATAGTGGTACAGGATTTGAAATAATAAAGTGCAAGAAGCAAAGGGGCATTTCCATAAAATCATATGTGAATGCTATCAAGAAAGTTCTAGATGCTATATAAATTCACTGAACAGGACCACCTTTGCCTATGTGGAGTCTGGCTCAACACCCTGAGCTTCCATTTTTGTGCAAGGCAAAGCCTAGACTGGCATATATTAGTCCTAGCAAAGATTAACTTAGTTGAAGGTGTATTAAACACATCATGAATATTTAAGCATGCCACAATTTGTGTCAATTGGTGATTATAGATTTATCATTTTGATCGCTTCTTGTAGTATTCATCCCTTTCATAAAGAAAATATGAGTACCTCCTTTTTTTTTTTTTTTTTTGGTCTCTTACTTCAATTACATTTGATTGAAGAAATGACTTCAAGATTTACTCTGTTTAGCAAGTCTTGGTAGAGTTGACAAATGACCCAAAGCTCGTATATCATTGTGGAGTGACACCAAGGAAGTTACCTGTATGTGCTTTGACAAGCCCATGTTTCATTGGATTTTAAGCAGTTTTGTTTCTTGAAAATTGAAGGCCCTGTAATGTTTCTTTCAGGAATTAGTGGAGAACAATCCCCTCATTGCGGTTGAAGTTCTGACAAAGTTGATAAATTCTCCTGAAATTGCTGAGTATGTTACTGGTGCATGGACTCCCTCTGCCCTTCACCCCAACCCCTCAATACACACACACACACACACACACACACACACACTCCCACAGCTGCACACCTACAAACATCTGATGGAAATTTTCTTGTTCATATGTTTTATTTATATATTTATTTATTTATTTTTCATATGCATCCAGCTATTTTACAATACTTGTCAATATGGACATGAGTCTACATTCAATGGAAGTTGTTAACAGACTTACCACAACAGTAGAGCTTCCAAAGGAATTCGTGCGCATGTACATAACTAATTGTATATCATCCTGTGAGAATATTAAGGTATTCTTTCTGTGCATTTCGATTACTTGCTTTTGTTGTGTTTGATATCGTGGCACTTGAAACATTTAGAATTAGAAAAAGAATTAGTCAACACAAAGAGATGGAATCCAAAAAAGGGCATCATAATGTACAAAACTATGATCTCTGGGTCACAATGGTGTAACCTTAATATACACTGAGGCCCATATTGAGTTCATAAAAGCTGAGTGACAGTCACTTTGCTTGGAACAATTTGATGACCATAATGTGACATTTTGCAAAATGGCCACCTTTTTCCAGCATTTTTTTTTCCTTTTTGGGTCTTAGTAGGAGTGGTCACAGCCACATGGAGAGGGAGGGGCATGATGTGACAATAGTGGGGTTCAAACCCCCACCAGTGGCCTTTTGCCACCCAGGCCTGGGTTCTCCCAGCATTTTTTTTTATTTTTGCAAAACTTCTTCTCTCTTTTGACCTAAATTGGGATTCAGTTCATGTCACTTGTCATATCACAACACCCATTTCCGGAATACTAGCCACCATACTTTTGGCTTATGGTTCCAGTTTCACCATGGCTTATCATTGTTCTTCCTCTTTGCAAAATTCTAACAATTCCTTGGATCCTTACAATTAGGGCTACTCATGGTTTGGTTAACCAAACTGAACCTTTAAAAAAAAAAAATACAAACCAAGCCAAACAACTCAGTTCAGCTAAATTTAAAACTGGAAGGAACCATGTTTGTCAGTTTAACTGCATAATCTTCATTGTCTTCTCTTTGCTCTTTGCTTCTTCATCCGAGCCTCTGCTTACATTTGGATGAGTAACAACATGAGCACTTCCATGCAATACAATAAAGGGAGACTCCCATCATGCAACCTTTGGCTCAGATAATCTGTTACCCTCAGAATCTCAAGAATTGTCCCCAATGTTGGCTTTCCCCATGTATGTCATAAGATTCATTTCTGCAGTTACCTTCTTTTGCTCAGATCTGCACTTGGAACAATGGCCAGGGTTGGCAAGAATTTTTCCATAGATATCAAAATCTGAGGAATTGCCATCTGGGTTTTATATTAACAGAGATTCTGTACACAGGTGCCACAAAGACTCTACATTTATAACCTTTAGGATCTGTAAAATTAATCAAAAGATAGACAGCAGCATCCATTGACTCACCATTCAAAAAAAGAATGCAAATAAATAAACTCTTGAATCCTGCTTGATGAAATTGAAGAAATTGAGTCAATCTTCAATAATTAGATTGATGTTGGGAACATGGTAACTGAGGCCTTGTGATCTGCGATGGCATGCATTGATGGTCTGCATCTGGCAGTGGGCGGTAGGGGCAGGTGCAGAGTGTCAGCACCACTGGAGAGATGGGGTTAGGGATTTGAGTTTGAGATAATTGCTACTGATGTAATGATCAGGAAAATCAAGATTGCAGCCTGGGGCTAGGTACCTTAAGTGTGGTTTATTACTTTTAAAACACAAGCATGGTGTCGTTTATGTAAAGGATTTTCAGTATTGGTTTAGTTGTCTTGGTTCGGCTAGCTACTTTTTGCAACATTAAAAACTGAAATTGAACTGAAAATTTCAGTTTATAGTTGGTTCAGTATCAGTTCGGTCAGTTAACCAGAATTTTGGTTCTTTTGAACAACCCCACTTACATTTGATTGACCTAATCGTATAATTACTCAAATATTTTATTTCTAGGTGAGCTGGATATGTTTGATTTGTGAATGATGAATGCGTATGGTATAAATTTGGTGTTCAAAATTTAGTGAGATCATATTTTAGAATCCTAAACTCTCTTATTTGCAGGATAAGTACATGCAGAACAGACTTGTCAGACTTGTTTGTGTTTTCCTACAGAGTTTGATTCGAAATAGAATAATTGATGGTCGGTACACTCTTTCTCCACCTTTCTTTATACTTTTTATCCTTGCTGTGTAGGACATGAGTGCATAAACGCCCATTGATAAACCATCTCGAAATGAATGGTGCTGTGCATAACAGAAAAGGCTGAAGACTTTTTGGAATCGTGTAAATTTTGACTATTAGTTATAATGAGATAAGGTTGAAAAACATGGTAGTAATTTGATTGCTTACTACCATTTTCTCCACCTTTCTTTATACTTTTTATCCTTGCTGTGTAGGACATGAGTGCATAAACGCCCATTGATAAACCATCTCGAAATGAATGGTGCTGTGCATAACAGAAAAGGCTGAAGACTTTTTGGAATCGTGTAAATTTTGACTATTAGTTATAATGAGATAAGGTTGAAAAACATGGTAGTAATTTGATTGCTTACTACCATGTATTTCAGCTGGGCATTTTCTTCTTCTGCTTAGGCTTCCAGCAGTAAATGGTTGAAAGATGTTAGAAAGTTAAAGAGAAATCATGAATTCCCCAAGACACGGAAATTAAGAAATCAGCATTTGGGTTATATATGCATCCCATGTTCGTTCAATTATGTATATACACTGGCATTTATGCACATGCAAGTGGGGCTGGCCGTTGTGGAAGCGTGCATTTGCTTTGGAGTCCAACGCTATGATGCTTAAAACTAGACCATCATTTCTTGATATATATTTTGTGGAGTTTGATTTTTGATGGAGTTTATATCCGAGCCTTGATGAATTGCTTTAATTGGCTTTACAGTCAAGGATCTCTTCATTGAAGTCCAGGCATTCTGCATTGAGTTCTCGCGAATTAGGGAAGCAGCTGGCTTATTTAGGCTCCTAAAAACCCTGGAGTAGTTGAGCCAAAATCTTCTTGAAATCTTGTGCCTGGGCAGGGAGGAAAACAAAGATGAACGAGGGAATTTTGTTGCAATAGAAATGGATGATGCGGAAGCTGCCTACAAGGTTGTGTACCTGTTACGTATAAATCGACTGCTTCATTGTGCACTGAGATTTCGTAATCAAAGAAAGTATTAAGTGGCGTCATTAAAACTTTTTCAAAATATAAAAATTGTTCTGTGCTCATTCCAATAATCAGTATATGAAGGTGAATCAGGAATTTTGCTAAGCAACAAAACTCAAAAAAAAATAAAATAAAAAAAAAGCTTGTCATTCAAGAATTTCGTACAATACAATAGTTCGTAGGTCGAATTTCTAATGGGGCATTCCTTCTAAATCTTTAGCCTCTTGGGTCGCTCGGTAGACAATTTTTTCATTCTTCCTTTAGTTGTAGATGTTTCACTTGCTTATAAAGATTATACAGTGCACGTTTGAAAATAGTTTCAGAAGCGCACTGACCAGTGTAATTTAAAACCATTTGGTCAACATTTAACAAAACCCGTTTTTTCAACCAAAACTGAACGAGTTGCCTTTTTCTTGAAATGCACCAAGAAAATTTCTAATGCACCATCCATCCAATCTTTAGAAACAAGGAATAATAATGGGAAGAAATGAAATATGTCAAAACAGGGTATTTATCGGTTAAATAATAAGAGCTAAAATTTGAAATATTATGTTCGAAAATTTATGGTAGTTAATATGTCAAAAAAAATTAGGAGGATAGAAAAGTTTTTATTTTTTTCTCAAATGATAAGAAATAAGTAAATAATCCAAATTTAATTAGAAAACTAAATGTCGGAGTTAGAAAAATTGGGAATAATTAAAAGCGGTGATGAAATAAAATATGAGAAGGGCATTTATTGGTTAAATTTTAGAAAAAGGAAACCATCAGTGAATAAAGGTTAAGTGAGGGGAATTGACCATTGTTTTTTTTTTTTCTCTTTTTAATTTGGAGAAGTTGACAGTCTCCCAGCCCAATTTTTGTCTGAAATTATGGTCAATTATAATAAATTCCAATAAAATAAAGGGCCGGGGGGGGGGGGGGGAATGCATCGAATGCGGGTGGATTTATTGATTTTTTTCATGCACATCTAAACAAACAATAATAGTAGTCAATTTCTTCCTACCAACAAGTGGACCCAGAGGGTTTTCCTCATTGTTATCCCAACAGTTGCGTTGTGTTCTTTCGCAAGTAGACAATATAGCGTGAACAATTCCTCCTCCCATGCTGGTGAGCAAAGCATATTACCATTCTAAATGCGGTTTATCACCCATAATAGAGCGCCACTAGTCATTGTGGCAAGCATTATAACAGGGTAAGGTCAGACGATTCTTAGCCACTAGTCCACAGAGTGAGACGATCCTTACCCTGTTACGCAAAACAATATGAACTCATCTCGCTCTTGCCAGCAGTCACAATTATGCACCGGAATTCAACTAGTCCACAGAGTGAACCTTGTCCACGGTCAGAGTTGGTAAGATTGCGGTAGCCTCACCGTCAATAACAAGGCGCTCGCCGCTCTTGAAGCATCTCGTTGAGAATTTTGCACTAAGAACACAACCAAGCATCTGCATTAGGTGAAGCTAAACACAGATAAAAGGGTACTTCCACTGGTCGGAGAGAAGAAAAGATAAGAGAAACAAAATAGTTAATATGGCTCACATGTATCTGTTCTTGTTTTCTCTTATGTTAACAGCTTGAATCTCTCCAAGGACTTCATCTCCCATGTACACGGGTGCTTTAAAATGCAAACTTTGGGAAACATAGACAGCTCCAGGCTTAAAAAAAGAAAGAAAGAGGAAGGCAGCCATTCCACGACACACAGCGAGTTAAAAAATTCATTGACCCCATCATACAGCTAAGCGTTCTAACATCAATTATTACTATTTTGGGGTGGCACTGAGTGAATCATATATGTAAAGCCACACAAAAGTTCTGCAAATAGCAGCCTGCAAGCAACCAGGCAGTCGCCGTTGCATCTACTGCAACTGTCACGACAGCGGTGCCACCCGCTATCAGAAGTTTTAAACCTCCGTTGCACGCCCACATCAATCAAATGTGTCATGGAACAGGAAACATAAACAGGCCAAAGGGCAAATACGGAAGAAGCTGAATATATAATTTTTTTTAAAAAAAAAAAAACAAAAAACAAAGGAAGGACTTACAAAATGGGATGCAATGATACCAGGAAACAGGGAAGCAACAAGCATTCCATGAACGAGGCGATCCTCGTAGCCGGCATTTCGTGCGGACTGGGAGTCGAGATGGAGAGAATTGAAGTCATGGCTCACCTTGGAATAGTTCAAAACATCGTCATCGGAGAATACCCTCGTTTGCCTTAAAGTGTCCCCAGTTCTAAGGACACTACTTGTTGTCGCAGTCACTGCCGAGCAGAAGCAGCGTCTCGTTGAGGCCACCTTGCTCGAAAGCACCTCCTTGGCGAACATCATCATCATCATCTTCTTTTCTTCTATCACTTACCTTTTTTAATCTCTAACGAGCATTTTGACAAACAATTCGAATGCACAACAACTTCAATGGGCTCACTCAATCCACCCACTCTAAACACACGCACACACGCACACACGCATAGAATTCAATTAAACAAGTGATGGACTTCCCAAAAGGATAAAAAAAAAAGATAAAAATAAAAATAAAAACCACCGGTTTTCAATAACAGCCGCCGTCCAAGGCTGGGAAGGACAAGAGGAAGCTGCCAAAATCACGGGGCCGTTTTGCTTTTGAACAACCACCAGCAACTCTCATGACATAAAACACATGATTTAGAACACATCGGCCGGCCAACCAAGTTTTCGTTCAGCAAGAAACAATCTTTTTTTTTTTTTTGTAGCTTATTGTATTAAAAATATCACAGTTTTGTATTGGTTAAATGGCTTTTGGATTATTTCGATTGTTAATATTCAGATTATGTTAATCTAAAAATTGGCTTTGCACTTAAAAAGCTATACACGAGAAGTAACCCAGAACCGGCCTAGGCACGACAAGACAACCCCTGGCGGCTGTGCCGAGCGCGTTACCCGACCAAGAAATCATGAGCCCCTGTCCAAGACACCTCACCCAGCAATGAGATTTGTCTGAGGAAATATCAACCTGTGTTTTTGTTTTACGTATCTAGGCAAAGACATGATCCAAACAACAGCCAAAAAAAAAAAAAAAAAGAGCAAACTCCTGGGAAAATTCGGTGGAACCCAAAACGACATTCGTTCATTCGTTCGTTCGTTCACGGGGACAACACAGGTCTGTTGGCTTCTTTCCAAAACCTGGGCACACGGCAAAACTAAACGTCCATTGCAACCAAAAAAAATATATATATACAGAAACAATCCCAAATTTGCTCCATCGACTGCTGGAATGGCCATAATATTTGCGTAATGAGGTGAGAACATGGCAAGATCATAACTTTCTGCATATATGTACTAGAAATCACAACGGAATCATGAAAGAAAACCGTGTGAAAGCCAACAACAGCGGATAAGGTGAACAGATGTCATGTATTATTGAAAGATATAGGGACTTCCAACTGCAAAGTTAGTTGGTATTGTAGCATAGCGGGCTCATCACTTCCACTTCCTAAACTTTCCTCCAAACATTCCATGCTTCCCATGCTTGAACTTGCCTCCATGGTGCTTAAATTTGCCACCATGCTTGAATTTCCCATGGCCATATCCATGCCCATGGTGAGAACCATGAGACATGTGATGAGCACCATGACCATGATCATGAGACAGGTGATGAGCACCATAAGCAGCAGCGGCGGCAGCAGCACCGCCTGTAATCATTGCTCCTAATCCACCACCTAAGTTATAAAAGAAAATCATAATTAGCTTTTAAACTACACACACTTAACGAACATCAAATGTCCATAATAACAGAGACCTGTAATGATTAGGAGGCATCCCACTAGAGTATTGTAACAAATAATCAGTGTAAGATAGACCAGAATTATTGAGCCTAGAATTACTGTTACAATAAAAAAATAATAATAATTAGCAGGGATACCTGTATGATGTGAAGCGGATGGACCAGAAGGATAGCCAGATGGCGGGTATCCAGCAGGAGGATAACCAGCAGGAGGGTAGCCTTGTGGGGGGTATCCTTGAGGAGGGGGATAACCCTGAGAGGGGTATGCTCCAGCTGGTGGTGGGTACTGTCCAGGAGGATATCCAGGAACCCCGTATCCGTGTCCGTGTCCGTGCCCGTGCCCGTGTCCGTGTCCGAAGAGACCCTTGTCATGTTCATCATGCTTGTGCTTGCCTCCTCCCATATTTGCTTACCAGAAGAAGAACTAAAATTCTAAACACATATACATAAAAAAAAAATTAAAATGGACAGCCAATCAGCCTAGCAGTTCTAGATCTTCACCAACTACACGAAGCACACAAAAACAAGAAAAAGAAAAAGGTGGGGGGGGGGGGGGGGGGAACGTAATATTTAAGCTAAGACAAGAACAAAGGTCCTATGCAAGAGTAGTCTTCGCCTCATGGATTGATTAATTTATCGATTCGTTGCAGACAAAATAAAGTCTGGTAGACCTAAAGCAATAAATTAAGAACGAAATTAAAAGAAAAAAGAAAGCAAATAAACAAAAGAAAAAAGAAAACAAAGTAAATACCTAGTTATGAAAAACGAAAATTACAACCCAGAAAAATAGAATCAACAATGATTTCAAAAAGGAATTAAAAAAAAAAAGCCCCTATTGCTCGGATTCTCAATTAAACCAAAAACTTGTTCTTCAGAGATAGAAGATGAGGAACCCAAAAAAAAAAAAAAAAAAGAGGAAAATAAAATGAAAAAGCAATTCCAAAGGGATGAATGGATTCAGATCAAGTAGTTCTAATAAAATAAACGCAAAAACAAAGACGAAAATAAAAAGAATTACCCAAAAACTTTGTTGTTAAGCAACCGATCTTCGTTCGTTCCTACAACCACGAGAGAGCCCTGAGTAGCAGGAGACAATGTCTCCATATATATAGATATATATATAATTAATTAATCTGTTTGAATTCTTCTACGAACATTCAGAGGGGACACGTGTTTTCTGTTGTAGAAGGAACGCTACTTAATGCTCTTACGCGTTTCCTTAATTGGATGGAGGGTTGACGCGCCGATTCCATGTTTTGACGCGCTTCCTTCCAATCCTTTTGCCCAGATTCCGCTTTTATATATATATATATATATATGGAGGGTTGACAACCGCACGATTATATTATAACAAAATATATAAGTTTAACTACTTTAATATTAATAAGAATAAAGTGAGAAAGCATTTATTCTTTTATTTATTTATTACTTTTTAACATAAAATTCGAGAATTTTTTAAAATAAAAATATTTTTAAAAAATTAAATTATGATTATTTTTAATTTTTTTTAAAAAAATGAAAGTGAAAGTTTCGAGAGTAACTCTTTTATTATTATTATTATTATTATTATTTTCTATATCATTATTCATTTACCACATTTAAGAAGGAGCATTATTAGTTAATTTTTCTTTTTGGGGGAAAAAAAGTACATGTATGGTTGCACAATGAAAGTGAAAGGATAAAAGGCTAACAAAATAATAAAAAATCACATCAAACATTCTTGAAAATATTAGCAACACAATTGATTTACCTTGTCTCTAAAAATATATATATTATTATTATTATTAATACAATATGTCCAAAGTGTAATTAATTTATTTTTATCAATACAATAAGTCCAAAATGTAAATTACTCACATCAAGGTCCAGCAATATTGTTGTCATTAATATAATCCCTGACTTAACTCTTATTTAGAGTAAAAGCAAGGCAGGTGACTTTAATTTAGCATGTAAGATATAAAACCAATGCATTGATTAAAAAAAAAAAAAAAAAAAAAGGTTTGTCTATACGATTTACCCTACCGATCTTACATAAAAGACACCTCCAAAATTCATACTTAAATTTAATATTAACGTGATTATATCAAATACATAGAAGATGGCTAATATAAGGGTGTATTCCAAGGAAATGTAAGATATATGATTTATTTCTTTTTCAAAGTAATATTAAGTATTAATAAAATAAAATTATTAGTAATTCAAGACGTTATGAATCTCGTTAATTATTAAGAGTAACTCATGCATGATAATTACGTAAATCAATAGTATAAGTAGAAGATTTTAAAATTTTATGTCACTATTTTATAATATCAATAATAAAGCGGCTTCAGTAGTTACCACTTCCAACCCTCGTCAAATTCCATATTATTCCCGCGTAGTCACGTACCATCCCTCTCCAGGCATGAGAGGCAATGTGACTCAATTGCTTGTCCTGATTCCTATTGTATTTACCTTTGAAAAGCCACACCTACAGACTCTCTGACTCCCGGTAAAGCTCCTCGCTAAGTCAGGCCAACATCGCCTTGTTACTCTGCCTTGTTTCCCTTATTCCCAGACCACCCAAATCCTCCGGTCTACCATCTAGTAAGGTTCATTCTCCTGCCATGCTTCAAAGTCTTTTCCTGAAAAATTGTTGTCAAATCTATATAAAAGTTGCATAGATGTTGGAAGTGTGGCACCCTGCATAGCGGATGTGGGGATTGCAGAGCATACTAATTTAATTAAGGGTTAATCTTCCAGCAAAAGGCAAATTTAATTATTATTTCATAATTTATTTACTTATTTTATAATATTTTACCTAATTAAAAATTTTAATAAATTATTTAAGAAGAATAAAAGAATAATTTAGATATTTTAGAATATCTTTTTATTTATATTAAAGTATTTTCTTAATTTAGATAAGATATCTTACAAATTATACAATTCTTCAATTTTTTTAGGGTTGTTATATTTTCTACTACATTATAAAAAATGTGTTTAAAACGTTCAATTGAATGTTGATATTTTATTTTCTATTTTTCATACTTTTTTGTCATGAGAAAATTACTTCTTTCTTAAAAGGCGCCCATTAAAGTGTGCAGTCACTTTGCTTATATAGCTCAAAGTCCCCTTCTTATCCTTCTTAAACAATGTAAGAAATAGGTAGTGTGCACTCCTGACATTTTTCACACCTAATTCATTGACATCCTCGTCAATGCACCCTTAATGTGTTGAGCAGCGTGCACCTGAGACAACATTACTCATTAAGAATTACTTACCATCAAGTTGAGGGTCCCATGAAAAGATAAGAGTAGGATCTAATGTCATTTGTGACGGGACATTACATCGTCCCTAAAAGACGCCCATTAGTGTGTGCAATCACCCCGTTTATATGGTCCACGGTCTACTTTTTCTTCTTCCTTGATAATATGAGAATTGAGTAATATGCACATGTAACATGAGGTCTAAGTAATATCAAAATTTGGATTTGTTTTACTTAATATAATTTAATATCGTTATACTTCTGTTGTGCATTAGGTGGTATCAAAGTAAATTTAGCTTCTATTAATGTTATCTTATGAGGTCCAGAATAACCTTTTTAACAATGAAAATTGTACAAGGAAGTCTCTATTTATAATAATTTTACAAAATTATAAATATAATACTAAAGAGGTTGTTTGCATTTAGTATGTGTGTATTCATATTCTTAATTTTAAAAATATTTCTTTCTT
The DNA here is from genome assembly GCA_037897445.1 of Ceriops zippeliana. Lineage (NCBI taxonomy): Eukaryota > Viridiplantae > Streptophyta > Magnoliopsida > Malpighiales > Rhizophoraceae > Ceriops > Ceriops zippeliana. Next base: position 1,656,775 of record JBAPLH010000115.1, read on the forward strand.
TGATAAAAATTTTTTATTAAAAATTTTGTGAGATGATTAATAGAAATTGAAGTCTATTTCAAATATAATGAAATTTGAAAAGAATAATATAAGTTTTACTTATTCTAAACTCTAATATGACGTAGCTAAATTATGAGATGATATTTAATATTATTAATTAAAATGTGGTAGGTTTAAAATTTGATCATAGGTAAATACAAGAGATTTATTAGTATTAAAATTTTGTGGTGACGATATAATTAATGAAATTTTAAAGGAGCTGAAAAATAATATAATTCTTATTTTCTATTTATTGAAATTCTAAAAAAAAAAGTGCAATTTTTGAAAATGAGTTATTTTTTTCTTACTTTAAGATTTTTAATGTAGCACTAGTTAAAGAGATATCTCAATATGAAGAATAAACATTAGTCAATAAAATATTAGTCAATTTTTTATTATTTACTTGAAGATAAATTTAATGTAAAATACGTCATTAAAATAATTTTTTATCATCTTATAAATTATGTTATAATTTATTTACTTATTTTATGGTATTTTAGTATAATTAAAAATTTTTGTAAATTATTAAAAAGGATATAATAATATTTTAGATATTTAAAATAAAATTTATTTAGATTAAAAGATTTTTTTAATTAAATAGATGATTTTAGTCATAAATATCCATATAAATTTCTATATTATACAAATTATATAAATCATTCTTTTGATTTTTTTTTGGGAGTTATTATATTTTTAGTGAATTCAAGAAAATGCCTTTAAAAAGTTCAATTAAGCATTAATTTTTTTTACTTGTTTTTTACATTTTTATTGCACAGCAAATAATATTATAATTTGAATTTATCTTAAATAATATCCTCTGACATTACTTTCCAACGTTGTCAAGGATCTCATTTGTAGGCATCCATCCTGACTTCTGCTTTTAGCGTTAGGATCCCTAAATATAAAATAACGCTAGCATGGTGACTTAGTTACGTAAAGCCCAAACTGACCTTCTGACCCGAACCACTACAGAAATTTGCCAAAATACGTTTTACTATCATTATCCCCACTTGCTCTGCGGTAGCTTTCAGCAAATCAGATGACATCATCAGCGAAGAACAAAATGGGATAGCCGTGGTTCTCCGTAGAGAGATGGAGCTACTTTTAGCTCCCAGCAAACACTGCATGTTCAATCATATCAGGTAAGGGCTGATTTTTCTACGTTAGCACGGACCATGCAATCTATTATCTTCTCTCACGAGTGCATTCTGATCTCTCCCTGGCATTGCCTACCCTGAATGTTGCCGAGCTTACATTTGATTCTTAGGGTTCCACAACATAATAACTTCCTTTCTGAGGAAAAAAAAAAAAGAGCATCCAAGCTGGACTGAGGTAAGGAGCATGAGAAGCAGGAGCTGCCACTGGCCTTAGGAAACGGAAAATGGAATCGTGCTTGGGACGAATCGAGGGATGTTGTTTCTGAGAAGCGTGATCTAGAGGAGCCTCAAGATACTGTACAAGAGAGCTCGTATGTTGGCATCTTGCAGACCCCATTGACGGTGTTTTGACGAGGTAGAGCAGATCGTCCCTGCATTTCTAAACTTGCTTTCCCCTAGGTCGCCTATTAATTGATGTTCTTCAACACATCCACCTTTGAAACAAAAGTTGCTCTCCACGTTGAATTTTGCTTCTTGAGTCACATTGAATGGCGTCTGGAAGATGATATGATTGGCCTCGCTTAGCATGCGGCGGTGTCGAGAAATTTTGCATGCCAACCCTGTCTTTGCCAGCGAACAATGATTTTAGCGTCTCCTCGTAAGGAAGTCTTTCTTCATTCACAGGGTGGTTCTGCGGAAGAAAAAACTAATCGAGAAGTGGAGAGAATTTGTTTCGCATTCATCAGAGGACAAAAGGCAACCATGGTGTTCTAACCTTACATTTAATTAATTAATTAATTAATTAATAGGAGAAAGCCCCGATTTGACTGCACAAATCATCGGTGGAATTCCAACTAATATCTTCAAATTTGGATATACGTAGGCTTTGTAAAGTTAAAACTCTTAAACGAAAAAGAACTAGGAAACTTCTATTTGGTCTTTTGCCATGAAAACAACGAAGCCCGAGCTCACTGATGGGGCGCATGCCTAAACGCAAAAGAAGAATTCCAAATGACTGACGAGACGGACTTCGACAAATCTTGCTCTTCCCCCCCCCTCCCCCCACCCCAACATAAGACGCAATGCAGATGCTCACAAGTTACAATCTCATTTTCCTTGAGAGTTAAGACTGATGACCATGATGACGAGAATGACGTCTACTTGTCCGGTGACTACTAGACTTTGAAAAATCAAATTGATGTCCAGAGGATTTCTTGAGTCTGCTTTTTTTATCGGCACGATGCCTATCTGAGCCGGAATTATCAGAGGGACACCAACGGTTGTCTTTGCTCTTGTTAATTTTATGATGCATGTCAGAATCTGATTCATCGCACGAATCAGAATGCTTGTGCCTGCTGCTTTTACCTCGCTCATGCTTGTAACAATCCGAATCTTTAAATGAATAACGATGCTTCCTTTTGCATCTTTTGGAATGCCTTTCTAACTCCAAATCCTCCGATGAACTTGATTCGGCATAATTTAGCTTCTCACTCTTCTTCCTCTTATTTTTCATCTCCTTCCTCGATCTCCTCTCCCGACTGTCTTTAGGTAAGGATGACCCATCATCTTCAGAAGGTGCGCAAGATTCTCTATTGGGTGACGTCCTCTCGTTCTTACCCTTTCTCCGTTTCTTTTTGGGTTTGCTTGGAGAAAAGTTGGTGAGCAACTCCGGCATACCATCACCCAGAAATCCTGTAAAATGGATAAAAGTCCACAGGAATACGAAATAGAAATGCAATCACAATTCATGCTACTGGGAATAAAGCTATGTAAATTTGTGCCACATCCTGCCCCCCACCGAAAAAATGAAAAAGGCATAAGGAAAACCATGTACCTCCATATTCATCAAAAATATCTTCGGCAACAATCTGTTGATTAGGATCATCAGGATCAAAACCCCCACGAGGAGGACTCATTCCAGGTTTTTGCTTCAATTCCCACTTTAGTGGCTGTAAGTAGTCAAATGAGACAAGATTCATTTGTCAAATAAGCAAAACATCAGAATGCAAGAGTAGATGAGCAAAAGTGACTTGTTTAGCACAGAACTAAAAATAATTGGCTCAAAGCAGTTAAATGCCCATGATCAATATTAACAGCCAAGAAAAATAAATTGTTTTAGCCTGTTCCCACACAAACCCTCTTCACGAGCAGAAGTGTACATGTATAAGCGTACATGCGCACACACATTATTATAGCTTTCTGTCTCAAAAGTAGTTCAAGGAAAAGCCTTGAATTGCAATTAGATCAACCCTTTCCACTTCAAGCAACTACGGACAACTGAAAATGAAAATTTGTTCACAGAACCATAATTTCAAACATTAGACAGATAAAACTGTTACATGCTTACAGTACAATTAAAAGGAAATATAACTAACCTCACTAGGATCTGTATGAGCCATTATGGCAGTCAAGGGGTCATCTCTTTTTAGGCGACTCTCTTCATTAGGCATTATTGCATCTTTCAATGGACATTCACGATCACCACTTTGGTGACCGAAATTTCCACATCTTACACATTTTACATTGCGTATTTCAATTCCAAATGGCTTCACCCTTGCAGGAACACCTGTCTCCAGCCTGAAATTGTGGCACTGTTATCAAAGTGCAAAAAGTGCATGCTCACCTTTATGCAAAAGCAAATTCAAGGTAGATATGCTAAAATATATATGGTTCCTGCAGGCTCAGATGGGATAGTCAGTGCTTAAATCTATTATCACTAGTTATTTTCTGCTGGGTTATAGATTGTAATGTCAACATTCATAATCCTTAAAGATTACAAGCATACAGGACAAAGGCTGAAAGAAGCAGCCCACTACTTTCACTCAGATCAACCCACATATCTTATTTTCATCTCCATAATTATAATGGCCACAACTATTGATCAAAGCCCTCACTGACAGTTTGCAGCAACCACATTCATTCACTTTACTGTCACAGAAGCTACGGCTAATTACATGATTGCTCAAGGAAGATTTTTGGCTACAAGCAGCAGGAGAACTTGCAATGTCTTGGCTCAAAATCCATGCCACTCATTTTATCAGATATGAAAACAACACCACTCCAATAAATGAAGCAAACCAAGCATGTATGTGTAAGGATTAGAAAACTCTGCCTGTTGGGTGATTGAAACAGTTAAGAATTGGAAATGCAAAAACCGTGGTTCATGTATATGCCACATTCTTACTCAGCGATAGGTGGAGCAATGTCATGCATTGTCTTTGGCAAAGGTCATATAGAAGTTCAACACAGGTCAACTATCTTTAGATATAATTGAACTGGGAGGAACGTTTTAAGTCAATAACCCACATTGTGTTTTCTAAGAGAAATAACTCCTAAATGGAGCTGCCATATGTAATTGAAGCTCCTGCAGTAAAAAGTGCCTTGAGGACCCAATCTAGGTTGCTACACATTCTAAGTCAAAAGTTACAGCCAAGCCCATTCCAGAACTCCTTTAGTGTCCAACGACAATTGTCAAGACACCTATATACAACATATTTATCTCCTTAATGACTGCATTAGGCAGAGATCAGGATGACAGTTGGCATGGTACAGAGCAAATCATCCAAAATATGACACTCTGGGCTAGACACCAAAACAGGTTGCTATGAGAAAGTACAAAATAACAGTTACAACCAAATATTCCATCAAAAGGACTATGAATTTGTTGATATGATGTTCCAAGATATCAATTAAACCTGACAAATAGGGCAAGCAAAAGATTTATTTCCACTCCATTGAAGGGGACGATGCATACATACATCATGCCTCTGTAACATAAATTTTGCAGCCCAAAGCTGCACTCAATCTGCAGGTATTTGTTCAGCATGGTAGGTATTCTCATAAGATTGGGGCCCTTTTAATCCATAGACATTTGATTCAAAGATCAAGCTAATAGAAAGTGAAATTTGTCAATGGTAAGCGTTGGAAAGTTGCAATTGCAGTGTGAAACTTACCGAGGAGCATTTTTAAGGATTGCAAATTCTTCCTCAGTTGGCAAAGAACGCCCGAAAACATCTTTAGGCCTTGGTTTCTTCTTCTCCTCAACCAATTGATTTGTACCAGGTGTTGATTCTAGTGGCCTTGCAAAAATACAAAAAAGAAAGTAATCAGTGAGTTTGATTTTAAAAGCTACAATATTACAAGGATTGGATACAGACTACTATGACTATTAAGAAGAACATAAACCAAAATCCTATGTATAAAGCTCATAGTAGTTTATGGAAGATTGATTGGTAGTGTTTCCATTTGTGTCATAGGGCTAATCAATTTCCAAAGTTTGTAACACCAAATCCAAATTCTGCTTCTCCACTTGAACATTCAGAAGGTCCCTAGATCCTAAAAGAATAATAGCAATGACAACAACAGAACAAGTTATGTACATGGATGTAGTTGGGTTTTGAGCAGGAGGATTATCGAGTTCCTGTTTTTTCTTCTCATCAGCAATCTCCGCAGCCTTGGCACTTTCGGCATTATAACCAGGTGGACGAACATACATGAAGCTAACAGCTTGCATCGTCTCCATCTGCACCGTGTCAAAAATTTCAGATTCACATTTGATATAAAAGTCATATTCAGGGAGAGGTTGAGCAACGCAAAATATAATGAAAACATACATACCAAACAATCAAAAGGCAAGGGAATTCTGATTTTATTTTCATACCCTTTAGATAAAATTTACAGAAAATTAGGAAAAAAAAAGAAACAAAGAAAAATGGCGGAAAGAAAAAAGGAAAAAGACCTTATCTTTCTCTTTCTTGGAGACAAGGGCAGTCTGGCGGAAGAATTCCTGCTCTTGAGCATACTGGATCACCGTAAATTCAAGAAAATTAATTCAAATGAAAGGAAACCATGCAAGTAATGGCGGTGGGCGGTTGTTCAAAGGTATGAAAGTGAATAAAAAAAAAAAAAGACCTAGACCTCGCGTGCGACTTCCTGAGAACGGTGGAGGCGCTGGGCGTGGGTCTGCTCGGCGATCCACTTGCGGCGTTGGTTAGGGTAGGAAAGGGGATGCCAAGGCTTCTGGTTAAGGTAGGAATGGCTCCAGGCAGTGCCCGCCTTGTTCTTGTAATCGACCTCAACCCCACCGCCGCTTTTATCATTATCACTATTGAACCTCTTGCTCAGCCTTATCCCTCCTCCCTCTTCTCCCTCCATTCTCGAACAACTCTCTCCCCCTTCCCCCTCCCTGATTGTCTTTTAACTGTGATGATCTACGACCAAAATCCAACAAAATAAATGCACCCATGAGTTCATTTTTATTTGATGTTGGGTCTTTTCAATTTTATTTTTTTTCTATGTAAGTCCTACTCCAGTCTAAAACAGATCAAAGTAGTTCAATTCATAATTTAAAATTGCTACTAACATTAATTATTAACACTATTGCTATTCTTTCATGACCAAAAAAATAAATCAATTGAGACAAAAAGAAAGCAGAGTTCAATGGTAATACAATTGCTTGAATCCAAAATTTTGTAGATACAGTAAAAATTGAGATGTACCAATATTACAAGAAGTTATATTGATGTTATAAGAGAAATTAAATATTTATATAATTATAATAATTTGTTAATTTTAATGATAATATAATGGTGTAGTAGTATATATTAGTTTCTTATACCTAAAATTAGTACTTTATATATGCAAATACTAACATTTCATATTATGTAAAATAAAGTTAATGTTGAAAAATTTTTGACATTTTTATAACTTCAAAGATTCTTTAATGTCAATTATACTATAATTACAAAAAAAAAAAAGTTGGGTTATTTTTGTAATTTATTTTCAAATAGAAACAACTTTATGAGAATTAAGTCAAAGAACAATTTTTCATCATTTTAAAAAATATATTTATTGTAATTTAAATAATTATAATTATTTTAAATATGACCTTTTGATGTAGGAAAATAAATATTGTCAAATTAGTATAATAGTAAAATTTATAAAAATTTTCAAAATAAAATTAAAATATTTTTAATAAATTAAAAGAAAATTTAATTTTAAAATAATTTTTATCTTCCTTTTTTTCTATTAAAAGCCAAACAACATATTTGGAGGCATAAAATCCCCAAATTTAATTTATTTAGAGGATTATAATTTTGTGGAACTTATCCCTTAAAACATATATTTTATAAATTTTTTATATAGTAATTTTACTTTAATTTAATTTTTTATACAAAATTTTATTTTAAATAAAAAATATTATTAATTAAACATTTTATATATATTCTTATATTTTCTTATAAAAAATCCAATGTAGAAAATTCATCTCACTAATAAAAATAAGTAAAAACAATGAAATAAATTAAATAACTTAAATTGGTGTTTTAAATAGTAATAATCTTAGTAACATAATTATGAATTGCATTTAGTTAATCTATTTTAGAAAATTACAAAACTTAGAAAATAAAATAAAAGTTGTAGTACTCAAATAAAAAAATTAAAAATTAAAATGACTTATATAGGGTGTTTGTCCCAAAATTCAGCATGTATAAATGTAATAATTAAATTTATTAAAAATGTTAAAATAAAATAAAACATATTTAAGTGATAAGTCATATGAAAGCAACATATTTATGGTCCAATAAAGTAGAACAAAGAAATAGACATTGTGAAATACAAAACTTCCTTAAAAAGCATGATGAGAAAGTTAGTTGAATGTGATGAAAGAAGCAACATAGATAAGTAAGGAATAAACGATGGTTAAAGGTATATAAAGGGTGGTACTAAAAATTTAAGTTTGTAAGCAACATTATATTGTGAGGACAAATCAATGAAAATAATAAGTGAAATTTAAGAGATGTGCAAGAAAAAAAAATCTTTAAGAAAAAAGTAAGTAGCATATGAAAATAGATGCCTTAAAGACAAAAAATAGCTTAATGACTAAAAAAGCATGTAAAGAAGTTATAATATAATAATTCTAGTAAAAATTTATGTAATGCTTAATTCGTTAAGGTGAATGTTATTTGTCTATAGTAGTAACATAAAAAAAATAACAAAAGATGTTAAATTACATTGATATGTGCAACAACTAGAGGTAGAAAGCCCCTCAAGTATTTTTGTGAATTGTATTCAATGAATTTATAAGAAAAAAATAAGGTTGTAATCAACTTTAAAGGCTAATTAAGAGTTCAAGGGCTTAAATTAATAAAAGCTTGATCAAGCTCATTTATTTAGGTAAATAAACAAGTCTCAAACTTAATTTAAAAGTTTGTTTAATAAACAAGTTTCAAAAGGTCAAATTCTGTTTATTAAAGCTTGTAAACAAGTTTCAAAAGGTCAAATTTTGTTTATTAAAGCTTGTAACTCATTTAACAAACTTAGTAAAGTTAAATTATAGACTTGATTAAGGAATCGTTTAAGAGTTCATATATAATATCATTTTTAGCTTTTTTTTTAAAATCATTTGGAAGCTTGTTTAAGGACTTTACATAAGCCTAAATCAAACACTTATAAATAAAACATATGAAGTTTACAACTCTAATATTTGAGAGATTCTTTATAAAACTTAACCCTTTAGTTATTACCCTTTAAGTGTTAAGAGACTCTTTTAGAACCTCATTTCATTGGTTGTCATAGTTTAACTTTTGTTGCTTTTTCCATCTAGTCATCTTTGATGCTATTCTTACAATGCCCAAAGTCTAAGAAGATTCCTCCCTTGTTTTATGGATTATGGGTGAGTTTTGATCATTAATTGGTTTTTTTTCTTTGAATAAGAATTTTTGTCAGTGTTGCTATTTTGTTTTTGTTCTTTACTTTCTTTACTTGTTTAATATAAGTGCTTAACATTATGTACTAATTTGGGGCAATGATTTGGGGGGTTTAGTATAGAATTTAAAGTAAAACAACTCATTATTTGTCTTCATAACAAGAAAAAAAAAAGTTTTAGACTTTTTTAAGTTAACATTTATTTAGTTTAAGTAATTTAATTTTGATTGACTAAGGATAATTAGATCTTTATGTGTGTTAATGGTAAGTGCTATTATCATTTTAGAAGACTTTATTATATTTGTATGATGTATTGATAGATTAAGAGATAAAAAGAGAGGGGTAGTTAGAGTAAAATCATGATTGTGGCCATAACTATGACCATGACCATAACCATACTCACAATAAGCAAAGTTAAAAATTTTTCATTACCCAATGAAAGGTCATAATGAATATTATTAGTTTATTTTCAAGTATAATTAATCATAAATTAATGGCTTGTAATAAGAAAGTGTTTAAAGTTTTGAACCTTCTTCACTTTAAATAATTATGCTTAGGATCAAAACTCAAATAAAAGTTTGGTCATATCCCCTTCCCCTTCTTTTGGTTATTATATAATTTAGAGGTTTTTTACTATTCCATTAATTATTATTTTCTTTCAATTTTAAGTGTAATTGTGTTATTATCTTCTTATTTTATTTTTATAAAAAGTAATTTATTTAATTTGATTAATAGAATTGTCGTTGCCTTACTTCTCTAAAAATAATTTATTCTTTTTTTTGGCTTTCTTATTTTGTTTATTATCATGAATAATAAGCTAATCATTTGCATGATTTGTATACTTTGACTCAATAGAGATTCATTTAAAAGTTCATTATTATTGATGGTAACATCAAAACTAAAAAAGTATCAAATTAAGAAAAAGAAAGAGAGATTGTTGATGTAGTTAAGGGAAGTAAGAAAATTGGGACTAATGAGAATGCTTTTGAAAATAAAAGAAAAAAAAAGAAAAAGATTTTAAGATGTTGGGATTGTTTAAAAAAAGTCACATTTAAAGAAAGAACAAAAAATGGAGTGTCATCATTAGAAGATTTAATTGGTTTTAAGTAAAGATAGTGTAACATCAACATATTTTAGACAGTTGAAGGCATGTTAAACAAGAAAAACTATTGATTGATAAAAGAATCTTTAAGCCATACCATATAATCCTAGCAATGTAATTGAAATGTAAAGTTTCAAATATGATTAAGTAGGGAAGTGGTTGCTTATATGGTAATAATACCAAAATTACCTTTTAATTTTATGATTTTAAGTTATTTTATTTATTAATAAAGACAGTTACTCCTTATCTTATGAATATTTACTAAATAATAATAAAAAATGAATGTTTGACTAGTCATAAGGGTAAGAAAAATAAAAGTAAAGACATTGTTCAAAAAATATAAAAGTAAAGACATTGTTGAAAAGAGTTAATAAAGCAAGCTTAATAATAAATTTATGAAAATTAGGTTAAAAGATTCATTCATTATATGGTTTTGACCTATTATTTTATTAATTTTGATTAAAAATTACATATAATAATTCTTGTAATTATAAACTTGTTATTTATGATAAAATTTATAAGCATTTAGTTAATTGGTTAATTAAGAATAAGGTATATGACATTATTATTAATGATGCTTCATATAATGATGTTGGTGTAAGGTTGTTAAAGGATAATATTTCTTATTAAGACAAGCTTCCTCTTGATGATTAATTTTTTTATGTGCGATGTTATAATATTCATATTGTAAATATTTTTATTTTCAATAAGTTTGAAAGAAAGCTTATTTCTCATAATGCTTATGAAAGCATAAAGCACATTATAGCATTAAAAGTACATTATATTACATTTAATGAAATCACTAAGCAATTATAATTACTTTCAAGGAAATTGGTCTTAAATTATTATATTTGATAAAATATAATCTATGACATGTTAATTATTGCTTTAAAATTCAAGGATGAGTTTATGAATTATATTAAAAAAAATTGTACTTACAACTATTTGTCTTGCATAGAAGATTAGGAAAAAGTTAAAGATGCATATTTATTCCTTGAAATGTTTAAGTAAATTACCTTATTTATTTTAGGTTTAGATCATTTTAATTTTAATTTATTTCTAATTAAAGTTTGAAAGATTAAATAAGTATTGAATAAAAAGCTTATACATGGGAATAAATTTATGAAAAAATGTTTAAAACAATAATGACTAAGCTTGATAAATATTAGGGTTATGGTAACTTGTTGATTGTTATTAATGTTATCTTAAATCTAAATAACAAAATTAAAATTTATTTTTAAGTAATATATTAAAAAGAGAAACTAAGAAACATATTCTTGCAGTTTATAATGCTTTGTATTAATTTTATAATAAGCATGTTACAACATAAACAAACATAACCAATCAAATTGATACTAGGGATGCTGATTTCATTTATAGGTACTTTATTAGTAATAACAAAACTAAAGGCATTGTAAGTGAGTTAAAATTTGATGATTTTATAAGGAGGATTAATATTGTCAATTAAGTCAAATCAAAATTAGGCATTTATTTGGATAAGGTTGTTTACATATATGATGCAAATTCAGCCTCTCAATTTGATGCATTACAAAGACAAAAGGCAAATCATTTCAAGTTTAAAATTTTGTCTAAACTAACTCTTAATATGTTATCATTATTACTTCAAATTTGGTTTTTAATGCTAGTGGTAGGGTTAGTAATTCATATTGTGCCTCTTTGTCAATTGAGATGGTTTAAGCTTGGCTTTATACTTGGGATTGGCTTCATACTTTTTATAAAATTAAGAGAAAAGTAAAGGTAAACTTTATGAATTTTTTAAGCATAATTAATCTTTTTTTATTATGATAAAAGATATTGTGTTGTTTTTATTACTTTTAAACGTTTTATCTTTTTTTTATAATTATTATGTTATAGTTCTATTGCTTTAGAATATTATATATTTTTATAAAATCTTTTTCTATAATTAATAGAATTTTTCTTATAATTATTATGACTTTATAGTTTTTATTGCTTTAGAATGTTTTATCTTTTTTAATATATATTATAAACATAAAAGAAATCATACAATATTTATATCATATGCCATCAGTAGATATTTTCCAAAATTAATGTAATGGTGTTAAAATTTATAATCCAAAAAACTTATTATATTAAAGATTTTACAAGTTTTATTGTAGTTTTTGCAATTTTGTTGATTTGGAAGCTTGACTTGGATATCCAATATTTTGTTAATTAAAAGTTAGCTTGTATATCCATCAGAGAATCAAGATTATAATACTTATTAAGTTAATTAATAAGTTAAGACTTGCGCATATATTATTTAAGTTATCTTAAATTGTTTTATAGTTTTATATTTTTATTCTATTTTCTCTTGGAATTTATATCCTTTTGTTTAGTTATTTACATATGCTCAAAATATTAAGCCAATCTCAATAGCTAAATCTTAAGCTTTATCCTAAGCTTGGTTTTTTTAACATTTAAGGATTTTAAGTTGAGTTAAGCCAAGATTGTGCTTTAATAATACTTTTCCAAGCAAAGCTTAAGTCTTATATTTTATATTTGTTTTAAGCTTAACTTAAGTTTAAGCTTTCTAATTTTTAAACCCAATCGAACCTAAAAAAATCTTATACTCAGATCATATTATAGCCCAAAACAAAAGTAAAGAGCTTAAGAAATAAAAAGTTTAATTAGTAATGGATCAATAAAATTAAAAAAGACATATGAGAATGGAAAAAGAGTAGTGTTAGATTTTAATATTAGGATGCTATAAGCAATAACAAGTGATATTAGTATCAGGATAAATATATGAGAGATATTGTGAAGATAAGCATTTGAAGTTCCTTATGAAAGAACAACTTAGTTTATTTAAAATATGTTATAAATGAGTACTTGAATCAAGCTTTGACTTGATTTAGACCTTGTATTTGGTTGGCTTGACCGAACCTTAATTAAGGTAACCCTTTAAATTATTGAATTTGTAACTTAGTTAATTTTTAGTTGTGGTTTAACTCTTTAACTTATTAAACTTATGAGTTAAGCTAATCTTTGATTAGGGTTTAACCTTTTAATCTATTAGACTTGTGATTTGAGCTAACCTTTAACTAGGATTTGACTTTTTAACTTATTAGACTCAATAGTTTTTTATTTAAACTTTTTATGTTATTTTTAAATTTTTTATTTGTGATATATATATTGGATGTTAGAGATTGGGCTTACAAGTTAAAGGTAAGATCTGACAGGTGGTTAATGGCACTCTTATCGTTGATTGATTGGCAACTTTTGAATAATGACATCTTATAAGAGAATGCTCACCTTTATTTTTTGTTGTTTTCTTAAATAAAATTGTATAATCATTCACCATAATAAATAAAATGTGTTAGAAAGAGAAATATTAGATATTAATTATGTTTTTTTATTTGAGCCATTTAATTTTATTTTTTAATTTATTTTATTTATGATATTTGTTAAGTTGGGCCATTGAATGTTGGAGATTAGTTTTACTAGTTGAAGATGAGATTTAAGGCATAGTCATTAGCTTTTTAGCCATTGATTAGTTGTTGATTCTTGGATAATGATATCTTAAGGTAAAATATATAACTTTGATTTTCTCCTTCTTGCTTACACAATCATTCACCATGATTAATAAAATGCATTAGAAAGAAGCAGAAACTTAATAACTTTAATGATATTACTAACTAATTCATTATTATGAATGATAGACTTTGATGGTTGTGTTAACTAAGTTGCAGTTAGATTTGGCAAGAAATTAACTTCTTCAGCACTTTGTCTACCTTTCCTAAGATTAGTAGTCACTTCTATTATATCTCTATTTTATCTGACTTATACTTATATTAATCTCTCTCTTAGTCTTATAGATTATGGTTGTTACCTCATAATTAGAGGTTTATTACAAAAATAAAGTTGGTGGCCTTAAGGTTCATTGTAGTGTTCATTTATTTAAAAAAAAAAGGAAAAGAAATTAAAAGCTTAATTGCATTATAAATTGGATTTTAAGCTCATACCAAAGTTTAATAAGAAAATGTCCAAATTCTTAAAACACTTTACTAGTATATTCAAAATTATAATATGAAGTCATGTTAGCTTATATACACAAAAGTAAGTCATAGCTCTGAGTTTTATTTAAAGATTGATCCACGATAGCATTGTAATCTTTATATATTTATTTAAAAGTCTTAATCTTCAAATTCATTCATCTTTTAGAGAGATTTTTTGGCCTTATAAACTTGGTCTAATTCTTAAACCAAATGCAAAAACTTGGTTAGAATAATGTTAAAAAGTTTATGAAAAACTAATAATATTATTTCAAATTAATCAAATTAACTTTAATTTACTATAAGTAATCATTGTTAAATTTATTCTTATTATTATCTAACCAATAAGAAAACATCTTTAATCAAGCAATTAAGGGGCTCTTTTTATCACCTAATGTTTAAAAGGTATTTCTCATTTTTCTTAACGAGGACACAATAAAAAAAAGAAAAAAAGAAAAAAAATAAAAGAAGGAACCAAAAAACACATGAAAAAAAAAAAACAAAATCAAGTTAAAAAATAAACATTCCTTAAATTATTTGACTCATGTAGTTTTTAGAGTCATTTATAAATGCTTCCCAAATTGTAGAAATCTTACTCTTAAGTTAATAAGCAATCATTATCATAACCTAAAAACATAAATCAGAAAACCAAAATCATAGTTAGAGAGGAAAAAAAAAGCATTTATTAGTAAGAAATATCAATCATCACTACCAAAGTAAAGGCCACTTCAGCTTACTACTATCCAAATTTGGAATTGTTGGTATAAGTGAGTCTTTTACAATATCAAATCAAGAAAAGAGAAATAACAAAATCTAATCAGTATTAAATTTTAAGTATTTAGATAATTTTCATTTATTAAACTAACTTATTATGTTTGTTTGTGCATAGATATACAAAAATTTATAAAAGTAAAAATCATCTTGGGCAACAAAACCCGTTCGTCTCTTTGTGGCACCTGAGAAAGGCTGGCCGTTGTATGTGATCTTTCCTGACAGCTTGCCATTGAGACGGCCTCCAAGTGCAGTAAGGAGGGTGGTTTTGCCACTGCCAGACGGACCCAGCATCGCCAGGATCTCCCCGGGGCAAATCATACCTGTTATCCCATTAAGTATGATCTTTTCTTGGCTGACCCCCCACGTACCATCTTGACTTCTTCCTTTCTTGTTCAGTTTAACTTTGTACACCACCTCTTCAAACTGCAATCAATTAGTAACAAAGGCTTCAGAAATTCTAATAGCAGAATTGCACATAGTTCATTATGATGATTATGCATATAGCTACTAGTATAACACGGAATTTTGCAACACTAGCCAACTTAGAAGCTACTGCTGCTGCTGTACATATATATAGTTCCCAAACCAGAAGCAGGATATGTTTGACATAACTGCGCTGTCATTTGTGTGCGTGTGCGTGTGTGTGTGTGAGAGAGAGAGAGAGAGACAGAGAGAGAGAGATTGACCTTCAAATTAATAGGATAAACGGAGAGTTGGATCATGGACTGGGAATTGTGGTGTATACTGCTGGGGTAGGCAAGGCCAAGGACTGCCTTTTCTTGGGGTTCGGACATCTCTGGCAGACCTTCCACTGGAGCACTGGAGTTATTGTATTCAGGTTTGGGCACTATGCAGTTGAGATCCAAGTGGCCAGAAGCTAAGCTGATGCTTCTTTTCTATTTATTTCTGCCTTCTTATTGCTAATGTATCTTGATGTTGGGACTGTGAGTATAATTGTGGTTGTATGACTGATATAGGGAAAGGGGGAAGCTAGTGAGGCAATTTCCTAAATTTCAAACACCAAAATTCAGTTGACTAATAAAAACTCAATTTCTAATCAAATTTTAGCTTTACCCTTTTTTAAATTCCCTTTTAAAAGTCAAACTTTGAATGAAAGACTTAGTTCTAATCTTTCCAAATTTTCTTTAAAGTAAAGAATCTTAATTAAAATATTTCATTTTTTCTAAAATTACTTAAAGTTAGAAATTTTAGTAAAAAGCATCATGAAATTTTACTAAAATTTTTTTTAATGAAAATGATCATAGTAAAAAATATCTACCCTTCTTTAAACACCTTGGAGTAAGGGATTTCTATTAAAAAGAATCATGAACATTTCAAGAATACCTTAAAGCAAAGAATATTCAATAAAAGCATCTTAACTTTCCAAAAAAATTCTTAATGTAAGAGGTTATTGTTAAAAACATCTTAAATGTTATCAGGACATAGTTCTTAAGCAAAGATCTTTGTCAAGAGTATCCTTCAACTTTAACACAAATCTTAGTCAAAGCACGTAGCTTCCACAAAAAGCAGGTTTCTGTCATTTCAATCTTTATATCCAAAAGCATTTAAAGAAAACTTGTGCAATGAGAAAACAATAAAATCAATTGAAACATAAGAAATTACTTCTAGTTAATTAATTTTCATTTCTTAGCAATATGAGATTAAAAGTCCTTTCACAGAACTTTCTCAACGATAAGGAGCATTGTTAAGATTTTTATGAATCCTTAATTAATAAGACGAAGTGCTTTAGGTAAAAATTCTCTCTAACCTCTTCTTGGATCCTAGAAATCAAATAATAACTCAAATCAATTTCTCACTCTTGACCATTCCCAGTGGGTCAATTCAATTCTGAGCATCTTTCAATCATACAAAGTTTCTAAAACCATAAATTTCTACCTATAACAAAAATCCATAAAAGTTACACGACGTAAAGAGAAATGAATAAATAAAATATTAGTAAAAAAAAAAAAAGTATAAAAGTAAAGTCAATATTAAAGTTGTAGTGTTGTCGTTTTGCAATGGCCATTTAGATTAACTTTAACTTTTGCTAGGTACAATTATACTTTCAAACCTAGGAATTCTGATGATACAAATTGAGTTTCACTAATTTAAAGAATAAAACAATTTTTTGCACTAATGGCTTAGGGTGTTCTAACCACACGTTCAATAGTTAGTTGGTAATGATTCCAATATCTTAGGATCGATTTGAAATAACAAATACAAATTAAAAAAGGTTAGATGAGGGGTAAAGACAAATTGAGTAAGAACACTCTCTGAACTTGGTTTGCCTTAATCATCAGTTTTCGTTATAGCAACATTGCAACAATTTCCGACAACTTGTCACACATCGTTCAACTCCGTGGACTTAAAAGAGCACCATCAACATCTGGTCACACCCTCTTTCTCAAGGGGTGGCTCACGATACCTCCTCTTGATGATTTCTAACCTTTGATGCTTTAAATGCTTTTTCGTTTCTAATATTTTGGCCTTGATATCCATTAATTTATTGGTTCCTTTGGTGTTTACTTACTCTTCCACGCTTTCCATATCTTTTTTTTTACATACCTCTATATGATACTTGTTTATATTCCAATAATTAGCTTTGGTATTATCATTAAAATGTATTTTGTTAAATTCTAATCACCTTTCTTAGTTTTTAATTGATTCCTCTGCTCTTGATCAGGTATTTTGGTTTTAACTAATGGATCCACAATTAAAGGTGTCCATGGGAGGTCTAATAACGAACAAGGCCCAATTGGGCCTATTTAGAGCCCTAAAAGGATGCTTTTTAGGCTTGGGTTAGGTACAAGAACCTTGTGAATCCTCAATTCTGAGAGTCCAATGATGGTGGAAGCCCACCATGTTTCGGCTGAAGAAGCTCGATGACTTGCTGATCGAGCTATTTTAATGACTTTAGAAGTTCAACCCCAAAGAGAGAGAGAGAGAGTTGTGAATTGTTGCTAAAGCGCTTAATGATTTGGGCCCAAGAATTGAGTCGGTGATTAAAACTTTGTACAATTTTTGTGTTTATTTGATCGCCCTCAAGAAGAATGTATATGTATAATTTGGACTTTAAAACATTGAACATTGGACCTATATGTATTTTATTTTATTGCCTTTAAGAAATAATAATGAGATTGCAATTCAGCTTAGGTCAAAGTCCATCATATGTATGTATGTATGTATGTATATGAAAGAATTCGAGTATAAAGCCTGTCTCCGTGTCAAGATCGATTCATGAATTAACAAAACCTTATGTGTATAGAGAGAGAGAGAGAGAGAGAGAGAGAGAGAGAGAGAAATGTTGAATAGGAAAATGAGGAGCAAACAATATAATAGGTAGGGAAGATTTCTATTTTGACTTCTTTTTTATTTTTAGTATAATTTGTTTGTGATTTTTCATTGCATATAGCAAGTGAAATTTACTTGAAATAAAGAATAATAAATAAATTTTCATTGTGTAAAATTACAAATAAATTACACTCACAAAAAAATGAATAAAAATAACAAATACCCAATAAAGAATATAAATAATAACTTCAAAGGTTGATCTTTAAGGTAATGTCCTTTACATATATATATATATATGAATAAAAAAATTGCATCGGAAATGTCCTTTTTAATTAAGCGAAGCTAGCTAGAATAATTAATTATTAGTCTTGGAAGAAGAAAAACCCAGAAAGCAAAACATTGCTCTGAATCGAACACAAATGTTAAGGAAAGCCCAAAAATAGAAGAAGAAGAAGAAGAAGAAGTACAACAAAAAGAACGGAATTGAAGGTGTGGGATCTCAGTCGACTGCTGTGGATGTTTTCTTACCTTTGACGCGCTCATAATGATTACTTGGTTTTCTTACCTTTGACTCGAATGTTTTTTATCCAGGTGAGTAGGAATGCTTTTTGTTACGGTCCATCACTAGCAAATGTTAATGCATTGATGTGTTTGAAGCGGACTGCTACTGCTACTGCTCATTGAAAAGCCCCACAAGAAGATCCAGAAATGGATCAATGGTCATGTCTCGGGAAGCCTTCCCCTCTAGCTTTTCTGCCATGTGAAATGCGCTGTTGCTTTCATGACATTTATCTGATCCCACTATGCTAATATGCCGCATTCGTTTATTATGTTTCACACGACACACGCACACCCATCCACCCACCCAACCACGCACGCACGCACGCACGCAAACACCAGAGTCTATCACTTTCTGAAGTACTATAAAGAAGGTGAAAACACAGCAAGAAAGTCAGTTCATCAACTCGGAAAGCAGCCGATTATTGCCATCTGAATCTAACATTATTTCCCGGTTTTTTCTTTTTCTTCTCTTTAAAAGAAAAAAAAAAAAAAAAAACGAAGGGAGAAAACTCATCGACCTTCTCTTGATCTCATCTTGGGATACGGTTTCGTAAATTTATCTCAATTGCACTTTTTTCAGCGCCATGTAAGCAACTAGTCGATATCCCACCAACATCAGGGCCATGATAGACACGTCTACCCACAAGTGGTTCAGGCCCATTGATTTAACAGCAGGAAGATCTCCAACCCGGCAGAAGACTCCCTCCGAGCATTCATAGACATCATCCTTATTGTATTGTACACCCAGAAGAAGCTTGTAACAGTAGTAGCTATAGCTTAAGTACTTTAGCCATACTATGAATGGAGGAATTTGTTGGACGTAGTACCCCCCAGCAATGAGGAAAACCAGAGTTGTGACTGAGGCTAATGTGGTGGCTTGCTTTATGTCCATGAGAATAGCCCCAATGGCCAATCCAAGACTTTGAGAGACCAGGACATTGTAAAGGACGACGAGCAGGGATAGGATGAATGTTACTGGATCAGGCTTCAGCCCACCCATCCAATAGATAATGAAAACAAATGCCGTTGGGAGTGCGAGCTCCAATGGCATGTCACTGAATGTTCTGGCAAGGAAATAGGATGAAAGGTGATACATCCCAGATGATCGTTCCTTGAGTAACATCCTTCTTTCTCCTGGAAATGTGAAAACTGCGTTGTAGAGTGGATAAAAGCCCCAGAACACGGAGAAGAAGAAGAGCAGGGCAATCTGCATTGAGGAAGAGCTTAGAGCTATGAATGTCATGGATTGCGGTTTAATATAGTAATTGTAACTCTCTATATCTCAAGAGTGTACTGGTTGAACTAATAAGAGCTCTGTCTTACGCGATCTGCGATGTGAGAAGCTGGGGTGCGCCACCAAAGGAGTCCACCAAGTGTAGCTACACTGATCACCTGAAAAATGCGTAGCCTGTTGAAGGATTCATACCTCCGCTCCCGCAGTCCCCGTTGAAAAAGCACCTTGAATTGATACCACCAGCTTGTGCACCATTGCTCTGATTTCAAATCCATTCCTGAGGCATAAGCGTAATTGATGCTTAGATTGATCAGCTGTAATAACACGTTACCACAATTGTGAATAGCATTGTTGAAATGTTCGTGCTATTTGAGATAAAAGCATAGGCATACTTCCGGAGGCATCCTTTGCATAATTGTAGTTATTGACCTCCAAATTGCATAGCTCAGCTTTCAGTCTCGTTGAAATGTTCTTCTCATAAGCAGAAATGAGCTCTTCCCTCACCAACTTTTGTTCTTGTTCCAGGTTCTCACCTTGCTCAGTTGCATGTTTAGAATCGGGGGCAATGCCTGAAAAATTTCCCATCATCGTAATTATGTTTATGTTATTTCTATCTAAAGGCGTGCAAATAATTTATCATCCGCTTTCTTTTTATGTTGACATAAAAAGTTGCGTTTTGAAAGAGGAAATGCAGTTCAACTTTTCTTATCCTTGTAATTGTAAGTAGGGATGGAGAACACTGTAATTTCTTTGGATAAGCCATTCACTTATTCATATATGGCTTTCGTTTTTAGGCTCATTTCATTACAGTTAAGAGAAAAGGTGAGTTCATCAGTTTCTGGACAGAGAAAACCAAAAATAAATTAAGAATTGAACGTAGAGGAATTTTCAAATGAATTACCATTAGCGAGATCAAGTAAGAGATCAGCCGGATTGACCGTCAAGGAGGGGGAGAAACCGATGGAAGAGAAGTATTCCAAGGAGGCAGATGTGAGGCCATAGTAAATGGGGCAGCCCTCTGACAGGAGGACCACCTTATCGAACATATGATAAAGTCTGCTCGAAGGCTGATGAATGGTGGTGACCACTGTCCGTCCCCCAATTGCCAGCCGTTTGATTATTGTTAGAATCCTCTGAGCTGTGGTTGAGTCAAGACCTGAAGTCGGCTCATCGAGCAGCAACAGGCTTGGATTGATCAGCATTTCTTGGCCTATGCTTACCCGCTTCTTCTCCCCGCCTGATATTCCTCTGACAAGAGGTCCTCCTATCATGCTGTCTCGGCATCGAGTCAACCCCAGTTCACTTATGACTTGCTCCACATGATGTACTTTCTCATCCTTGTTTAAGCTCTTGGGAAGCCTTAGCAGCGCAGTGAAAAAAAGAGTTTCTGTTACAGTGAGATGTGGGTACAGGACATCATCTTGGGCAACAAAACCCGTTCGTCTCTTTGTGGCACCTGAGAAAGGCTGGCCGTTGTATGTGATCTTTCCTGACAGCTTGCCATTGAGACGGCCTCCAAGTGCAGTAAGGAGGGTGGTTTTGCCACTGCCAGACGGACCCAGCATCGCCAGGATCTCCCCGGGGCAAATCATACCTGTTATCCCATTAAGTATGATCTTTTCTTGGCTGACCCCCCACGTACCATCTTGACTTCTTCCTTTCTTGTTCAGTTTAACTTTGTACACCACCTCTTCAAACTGCAATCAATTAGTAACAAAGGCTTCAGAAATTCTAATAGCAGAATTGCACATAGTTTATTATGATGATTATGCATATAGCTACTAGTATAACACGGAATTTTGCAACACTAGCCAACTTAGAAGCTACTGCTGCTGCTGTACATATATATAGTTCCCAAACCAGAAGCAGGATATGTTTGACATAACTGCGCTGTCATTTGTGTGCGTGTGCGTGTGTGTGTGTGTGTGTGAGAGAGAGAGAGAGAGAGAGAGAGATTGACCTTCAAAGTAATAGGATAAACGGAGAGTTGGATCATGGACTGGGAATTGTGGTGTATACTGCTGGGGTAGGCAAGGCCAAGGACTGCCTTTTCTTGGGGTTCGGACATCTCTGGCAGACCTTCCACTGGAGCACTGGAGTTATTGTATTCAGGTTTGGGCACTATGCAGTTGAGATCCAAGTGGCCAGAACCTAAGCTGATGCTTCTTTTCTATTTATTTCTGCCTTCTTATTGCTAATGTATCTTGATGTTGGGACTGTGAGTATAATTGTGGTTGTATGGCTGATATAGGGAAAGGGAGAAGCTAGTGAGGCAATTTTTGCCTTGGCTTCCCAAAGTGAACTGGGGAGCCTGTATTTATATTTTTTATATGTATATAGGAAAGTGTTGGGGACACTAACTAGGATTTTCTCCATTGTGCCAAAGACACAACGATTTAATTAGGGACCAACCCCTGTGGTGGCATCCCACCTTCCTTTTATCATTCGGAAATATTCTTACACTAATAATATCTTATTCATTACGCCCATCTTTTGTCCAGTTTGCCTGTACTGGCATTGACAACTTCCCCTCCTCTCTTCCTCCTAGTGGGACCATTGATACGTAAAAATTTCAGTTCATTAAGAAATTTACTGAGTTACAAAGTATGTAATGAATTCTTCCTATTCTTATAATTCTCATACTTCTAAAGATTATAACCTCAAAATATAGAAGATAAAAATTTAAAATTTTAATTATTGTGATGTCCCTCCAGAAAACTGACTTTCAGATTCTTACGTTATACAATGATTCGTTCCACTGATGATTAATCTGGTTCATGTTAGGCCTTTTACCTCCCATGTTTTACATCAACTCAACAGGGTTACTGCTTTGAATAAATAATAACAGCATAGCTGCGCCCCTGGAAGTCGACCTCAAGCAAACCACATATATATGCGGCCATGCCACTTGGGATTCATAGGCGATTTCAGCTGGATTTTCGTGTTCTCGTTGTTGCTCCCCATGCGCATGCACACTGCATAGTGAAGGAACTTTGAGCGTGTAAAAATTCTGAAAAAAATGGGATTGTTAGGTACTGCATGCCCCTTGCCTACTAGACAAATGATGGTGCTTCCCACCACTTCACACAAAGCACCTAGATCATCAAGCAAGTGGGATCTTACAAAGTCTCAATTTTGCAAGCCTTTGCGTTCCAGTCATGGTTTCAAAACAAAAAACAAAACCGTAAAAACTTGTTTGACTAACCCGACAGAAAATATAATTAACCTAAATAAACTTTATAATGGTTAACCAAATGGATATAGAAAGTCAATATTATGGTTAAGTTACGATTATTAATTTTTGAAATTATGTTTAACCATATCAAAACAAAAAGATATTACCTAAACGTTTAATTTTTTTTGTCAGATAACACTAAAAATTGTTAATAATAAAACCATGTATATATCAAAAAGATTAAAGAATATATAGGTAATTAAGGTTTTTTTAATTAATTTTATTTTTTGAATTTAATTTTAATTTTTTTCACATTTTTTGTTAAAATTAAATTTTAACTGATTAATGAGTTTGAAAATCAAACTGACTTGAAATGTTTGGTTAACCAAAGATTCTGATTTCATTTTACTTTGTAAAATGACCCATCTGAAAATTTTGCATTATTTCCATCTATACACACATGGGAAATTTTAATCAGTCCTACATGGATATTATGCTGGCTAGTAGCTATGCTATAGACTGCTAGTGGACCTGGAAAGATCATGGGTATAATCAGTGCTTTGAAGATAATGACAGTGTTTCTCATCATTCCACATTGGTTGCTTAAATGAGGATCCGTTATGGAGGACTTCATATGATTCTAAATCCCACCTCCATGATTTCTTTTGGATCCTTCTTTTTCTATTTCCTATACCTTGACTTATTTCTTCAATTAATTGTGTTTTTGTGGTTCTTGCTTAGAGACGACATTAAAATCAAAGCAAATGATTTTCTTTTTCATTTAAGCTGTTGGTGCTTTTATGCTCTCATCTTGCATTCAACAATGTTAATTGCGGTGGTCAAATTTTAAAGTGGAGAATTGTTGGTTGTTTTTGCACTCTTTTTTTTTTTTCTTGGGAGTTTGTTGGGGGGAGGGGAGGAGGGGGTGGGATGGTTTCACACACTTTTTAGTACCAAGGACAACTAGTTCGTCTGCTTCCACAGAACTGGGACCATGGCAGAACCATGGTTAAGCTAAGAAAATTGGGAAACCAAACTGACCAAAGCCATCTCTCATATTCTTTTACTGGCTTTCTCTTCACGTGTTTGTGGACATCCTTAAAATGCCAGTCACTAACTAAACACTATTCATTGAATTCTCACTCATTTTGCGTATTCTTTCTATGTACATATACTTGCACTCCTCCACTTTCCCCCCTCTCAGTCTTCTTATTCCTCACCCTCCTCCACACATATTCTTTCGATTTTATACTAGTTCTAAGCAAATAATAATACTAATAATAGTATGGTCGGTATCGTTAAATGCCAAGAGTCCCATGTAAATCGAGATGCAATTTTTGCATTTTCTTTACGAGGCGTTGGATACCTTTTCTTCTAATAAGGTCAGAAAATTTACCTTTTTATTTTTTTTTTGGTGAAAATTAAGAATTCACCTGCCATATTTTACGACAGGTCCATTTATTTTTCTTTTTATTTTTCACACACACACCCCAAAAAAAAAAAAAAGGAACCCCACTAGCAAATTCATGTCATCAAGTGATTATAGTCCGTGTCAGTTTTTTCGTCCTAATCAAGATGCCACTATACTTGTTACTTCTTCTTTTTTTTTGGGGGGGGGGGGGGGGGGTATATAAGACAAAAGAAAATTTAAAACAAAACAATCTCCCAAGTAAAACAATTTCTGTCTATCTCCTTCCAATAACCTCATATCCACAAGAAGATGAGTAAGTAGTGTCTCATCAATTGCATTGGTGACACCTAATTTCAAAAGAAAGTTTTCATATTCATCTCCCAGAATACCACCAAATCCAATCTCCTCAAGATTACCATGTGCACTTCTATCATTGTTGACTTTCCCCCATCCTCCTGCTGGTAGCTTGTAGAGGTAGCGTAATGTCCTTGTTTGGCATTGGAAAACTAATTGACAATCGGCCAGTAACTTATGTTTTTTTTTTTTTTAACAATAAGCTCAAAATATCATTGAATAATATGCTATACAACAAAATGCAATGTATTAATAATATGTAATAATAACAAATTACGGGATTTTCAAATAGACCAATGGACGCACAAGAACATCATACGCATGGTTCTTAAAGACCTCAACCTTTATTGATTCCAAAAAAAAAAAAAATATTCCACCAATCAACAAGAGAGAATGAGGAAAAAGATGGTGAAATCCCTTTTATATACAAGGCCTCCCACACTTTCCTCGCTTGAGAACAGTCGCTCAATAGATGTAAAATATTCTTCGACTACACATGACATCCAAGTGCATATAGATGACCACAACCCTCGTTGCATTCTTTCAACATTAGGTAGTAGTTTGCCCTTAAAAGACTAGCCCTACAAATGTCTATATTTGTTACTAAGAAATTCTATTTCGAAGGCATTTTGAAGATCGCGTTAGATTTGTAAACATGTGCAAAGGTTATAATACATATTAGTAATCGTTACATAGATTGAGACTATAACGTGGGTATAAAGTAAATCGATCAACATTTGTTAAATTCCTTTTGGATCTCATTGTTCATCCATCACCTTAACATTTAATGTGTTGTGTTGGGGTCTAATTGATTTGGTCAACTACCGGAATATAAATAAACTATTTAATAGCTGTTTATATCGGACATGAGCATCAGTATGAGAAAAAGAATTGCATAGTCCACATCAATATTTTGACCAAAAGAGTGTGTATTTAAAAGCAAAGTGAATGGTGCTTTTCTTTGCAAAGTAACCGATTCATATATTCCCTATCTACACAATGTGCTGATTACTACTGCAGTTTTCAACATTCCAAGCACCGAAATTCGATATGACTGTTGTATCACTGCATTGGGGGATAGATCTCATCACTTAATATTCATTTAAAAGTTGAAAGTTGAGTGGGGTTCGATGCTAAGCAAGAATATTACCCTAAATGCGTGCGTACACATATATTCTCTATTTTCTCTCTTTCTATTCTATGATCTATTTCATGACACCAGTTTAATCACAAGAATGAATAGGAGAGAGAAATGATTAAAGGAGAACCCATCAATCGGATTCCAATTTATGTCCACAAAAAAAAAAAAGAGCTTGTTTGTAGGGTATGCAGAAAAAGAGTAAAGGGGGCCGGCCTTTTATATATGTTGTTGAAGCTCGATGAGTCTTTGAGTCCTGTGGATGGCCGGCTACTTGATGCTTTTGCTAGGGGCAGCATCCCATTTGCGTGCTCTTTTCTACTTTCATCCAACTTGCACAATATTTTTATACACAAGCACGAGGTTTTTTACTTCCACCAGTTCCAGTGCTTGTTTCTTTCCTATTCCTTGCTTTTCCGCGTATTCTTATTCACTCCATTGTTCTATCATCCCTACCCATGCATGCATCAGAATAATATAATAGCTAGATTCTCTCCACCCCACCCAAGCCACCACCCATCATTTTTCCAGGGTATCCGGCCCCTAAACTAATTTTACTCCACCACCTCGGTTTGGGCTAATCGATTGCGCCGGAGGGGCGTACGATCAGCCCTGTTAGTCCACTCTTTTCTTGCTTGGCACATCAAAATGCGAGGCAGTTGGTAGACCACTGCATGCTCTCGGTAGAGAACATTGCCCCCATCGTTATCACACATATTTGGAAAAGTTCTTAACGGCACTTAATATGGGTGGGCGAACCTGAGGTTTCTTTTGCGGATAGAGCCACATGACATTAATGTGTCACCGATATCCAATAGTTATAGTAGTGAAATTGTAACTCTCAACCTCTTAGGAGTGCTACTCGAATCCCTTCACTCCACTGTATGGTTTGGGGTATATTAGAATAGGATTTGATGCTGTTTCTGCTGCATTTAAAGTCCTCATTTGGGATGGGATCTTGCAGTAATTTAAGACCCATATCACATCAAATGATCATTGCTCGTACATGATTAACCAGTCATTGTTTACCAATTATCCCTTTTGACGACCATTACTCGTGTAGTATGTAACAATCGAGTAAAGCTAATTTTGCTTTCATGATACATTTCACTTGAATACATTTCTAATAATGCCTTTTGCAATTTTTCAAGATTTGACATAAAATTAATTGAAAGCTCTCTATATAGAATCCACGTGATGCAAAATTCAAAATTGTCACTGGTAAAACTAGAAACTCTTTAAATAATTATTCTATTTAATTGAGAAAATTATTTAAGATTTTAATTTATTTACTCTATTTATTGTCGTTTCTTATTAGAAAAGGTTCAGAGAGGTGTTCAAATATATATATATATTGTAGGTAACAAAAGAATTCTTTTCATTGCCATTTTATTAAAAGAAAACACAAGTCCCCCTTATCATAAAAACATTAAAAAAATAGAAATTTTGCGTTGAGTAAAAAAAAAATTTATAAAAAAGTCTAGAAATTTAAATTGTTAGACCTAACATACAAATCGTATATTATACTTTTAACATATTAAGATTTTAAATACAAGTATATCTGAATTTTATAGTTAAAAAAAAAGAAAAAAAAAGGGAGGAAATAACTAAAATATAAATAAAAAATTATAAATTTAATATTATGAAATTTAAAATTAAAATATAATATCAAGTCGACAAATATATCACAAATATATTATTTATTTGAACCTTATTTAAATTTTTTGTATTCTCCAAAGGAATATGATGTCAAGAGGCATGATCCGTACCATTGGCTCCCCTAATGACACTTTAGTTCGACAAATCATAATGAATTGCCAAGTTTATTTTCTTACGTCAAATAGTCTGTGGCTAAGACGGAGGTGCTGCACTTCAAGAACATAGAGAATGAGTATCTGGCAACTGGTAGTAGTTGACATCAATAATCAAATGAAATTTTGATATGCATTATTTGTTAGCATAAAGTTCTGGTGGACTGTATATAGCATCTTAAACAGCTTTGTCTTTGCCGATGACTGATCGAAACACAATACCACTAAGCATTTTAACTTCATTGTCTGAATTTTAATACTTGTTTTTGTTTAGTTTGTTTTTCATACTGCTGACTCTTTTCTACTTAATAAAACTTGACTCGTCTCCTGAAAGAAAGTAGCCCCCTTGTCCTTCAAAAGTAGTCGACATTTAGTTGTTGGGGGGGGGAGGGGGGGATGATTCTTCGAGGACTTACTGTCTCTTGCTGTTTTCAATTACTTTGTATGAGTTCGTATAATTTGTTAGGACACAAGTTGGCAAAATTTTCGAGAGGGGATTATTGCATGTGGTTATTTTCATTTGTTACTTGTGATAATAAATACTACGTGAAGATTTTTCTTCTGTATGGATGGGTTCATAACTAGTTGTACACATGAACAAGTGTCATTCTCATTTGTTTTAACGTCAAATAGGGTAGTAGATAGTCGATTTAGTTTTGACAAATTTACCTAAAACAATGATTCCATTGTTGGCATTTGTTGCACAAAAGCCAGAGAATCTCTACTTTTTAGGTCATCGGTTCTAGTAAATTATTTGTACAATTGGACTTAGTTGTCGCGCAATATTATAAATAATTTGAGAAAGTATAGAGACTTGTTAAATGACAAGTTTCTGTCACATGCAATTGTCTTTGCCTTTTTACCAATACCCAAAAGGAAAAGAAACGGAAAATTGCTAAAAGGTTCAGTTTTTGTTATGCAAATGATTATTTAGTTGTTTTTTTTTTTTTTTTTTTTTTTTGATTTACTTGACCAAAGACAAAAATATTTGACATGTTATTTCCCAAAAAGTTCGAATCTTATTCGTTTTTTAAATTTATTATCATTAATTTAACATTATTTACTTCGTAGTTCTAAATTCATAATTTGGGTTTGAGTGCTTTGCTTATAACTATCTTTTAATAAGATCTCACTAGTGATTCTTTAAAAAGAAAAGACAATTAAAGAAAAATTAATGTAAAAATAAGATAAAAATCTCTAAATTAAAGAAGAAAAAAGTGATAATTGGGATATTTTGGTGTTGGATTGATACGAAACTTTAAAAATCTAACCTTTTGGCATAAATTTTTAATTAATGATGTACTTAGAGATAACATAATATAAAAATTGCACTTAATGGCGTTTTGTCAAACAAGCTAAATGCTTTGTACTTTCTTGCTAAAGAAAAGGGGGGTTAACTGGAAAAGGATGTGAAGTCCTACCAAGCAAGCAAAAAAAAAAAAAAAAAAGATTGAAAATAGTGGAAGAGCAAATTAATCAATCCTCAAATAATAACAATAAACATAACGGAAGGCATCAGATGGGAGAAGCAGAGAGAAGATACATATCTATATATATCTATATATATAGATATAGTGAGTGGGAGGATGGGGAGGGGGTGGGGGTTGGCCCTCCACCAAATGATTGTGATTCGTAAGGTGGCCAGTGAAAGGTGATCCCCAACCCCAACAGCAGCTCCAACCCAAATGATTTGGCATTTATATGTTATTCAATTGAATTTGGAGGTTTCTTGGAGCAGAAAACGACATCCATTTCCCCACTTTACCTTTTAGCAAAACAGGGACTGGGAGTGCGCCCACACGTGTCGCTCTCCCAACTCCAATTTTTCCCCCTCCATTCATCCATAATCTCACCGTACGACATTCTTGCCTTGCGCACACACCCTCCTTTTATTTTCTTTTCGAACTTTAATTCTGTTTATTATACACAGAGGTTCGAAAAGCCAGAAATCATACTACAAGAATAATTCGTTTAATGAATTCTTTGAGCCAACAACTAACTAAGCTAAGCTAATCAACATCCGTCTATATGCACTGCTTGTCACTCTTTTTTTGTCTTCCTTAGCCCTCACTGTTTCTCTCACCGCAAAGCAACAAGCTCTGTGTTAGGCCACCGCGCACAGCCACCATTTCTTTCTGTTTTTCCTTCTAATTTTATGTTTTCGCCCTTTTCCCTTGGATATTATAATACAAGCACGAGAATTGATGTTTACACGTAGATTTTAGCCTTATAACCATAAAATCATTGCCTTGTGTGGTTAAGGTATTGGTCAAAACCTAAGTCTGAATAAAAATGCTTAGGGTTGCTGATAATCAGTGGGATCAAGTTGGCATGTAGGAGACCTTTTCAACATGAAGCAGAGGAGCCCAGCAAGCGCTTGAAGGAGAGGGTTGTTTTTTGAGGGTGTAGCAATTATAGATTGCCCTACTTCTTCCATTGGTCGTACGTCCTTCTTTCATTCAGAATGGTTACTGGACAAGAATAATCAGCCAGGAGCAAGGCAAGGTTTGAGAGAAACCCCAAAAAAAATAAAATAAAAAATTAATCAGTTCTAACTAATAAGCGGGTAAAGTGACAATTCCACCTCCTGGCTTCCATGGCGCACCTTGAACGAGCCATGTTGCTAACCGTAACTAATCGAATCCGAAAATTGGCTCCGGTTCGCCGATTTTATGTCAAATCGGTCAATTTTTCATTTTTTGACCGGTTTACTCACCTTTCAGGTCTTCAGTTTAATCGGACCATGAATCCAATTTTATTTTTTTATTTTTTTTGGGTTGAATCTACCCGGTTCTGAAAACGTTGGCCAAGCCTCCATTTCTTTTTCATTTCATGGGCATCAGACATTCCTTTTAAAGTCAAACAAGTGTCACACCCCATTCATTGGAAACTTCGCTCCAACCTTGTGCGTGGTGTGGGAGCTTAGGCCACTAGGTGGTTCCTGCCAAACGCTTATTGGGTTTGTAGTCATAGCAATAAAGCAGGATCAGGCTCATCCAAATATGAAAATCTACATTAGACGGTTCATTGTACATAACCTTAACTCAGAATGCAAACCAATTACTTTGGTTTGGTTTGGTTTTGGTTGGACACAAGTACTTACATGTAGTTGGTAAGACGGTCCACAATATAATATATGAATGTTATTATTACTATTTTCAATGCTAGAAGACCACCTTTTTTTTTTTTTTTTTTGACTGAAACTTGGGGCAATCAAATTGCCTTGGAACTGACATTTATTACATTATCTCTAGCCCACAATGTTTTGGCAAAAAGCTATGATGGTGGGTGTTAAGCAATAAATAAAATTGATTAGAGAAAGGCAATTGCCAAGTTTACTATTAATCACTTGATTACCTAATGGAAGCAATTACGCATGTACAAAAAAAATGATAGACAAAATTGAACATAATTAAAAAAAAGTAATACAATCTTTTACTTTTCTCCCTCTTCACCAATTCAATTTTTGTATCATTATAACGATATCTGTAATTATTTTATTAATTGTGTTGAACGCAATTTCATCACTTACGTGACCAACGAGTATTTTCCTTAGTTAGTTAGGTTGCATGCTTACTACTTAGCAAAAACAAACGGATGACAAATGGATCTTAATTAAGAAAAAGATATCTGAAAATGACATCCATCAAAAGATGTGTTTTGTTTCTTACACTAGCCAGTAATGGAGAATAAAAGATGGATACAGAGATTAAACACAACTGTAGACACAGCGATGAAAAATGATGTAAAATAAATAAAAAAATAAAATAAAATTGTGAATTGCCTGGATGATTAACATTCTTTCTTAATTAAATTATGCTTCAATAATTGTGTATCCTGGTTTTCGTGTCTTCAAACTCTTTCATATCACTCATAAACTTTAATTTAACAAGACTGGGATCTTATCTCTTGGAAAGAATATCAGAAGATCGAGTTGACAAAATATAATAATAATAATAATAATAATTAGATGCTACATTATTATTAAATAAATAAAAAGAAAAAAAAAAGACATCTTTTCTTGTTTGTAAAACTAATAATATCCCATAAACCTTTTTATCAAATCAAGAGATATGTTCATGTAGACAGAATCTTTTGAGATACGCATTTTGTTGGTAAGCCATCTCTGTTAGTCAATATAAGGCCTGAATTTGCGAATGGGAACGGGGGGAGGAATATGAATTCAGATAATTTAATTATAATTATTAATCATTATATACAAAGGAAGGATATAAAAAAAAAGAAAAGAAAAGAAAAGGTATCAATTGTAATTGACTCGTGCCGATTCCTGTCCCTCTGATTTTTTTTCTTTTCTTTTTTTTTTTTTTTTTTTTTTTGGGATGTGAAAAAGGAGGGCAATGGCAATGGCCACCTGGGTGGGTGGGGGTGGGGGGGGGAAGAGGGATATAAGAGGCGTGCGATAAACGCTAAAAGTGAAAAAACAAAAGGTATTGGGGGGTGTTTTGCTTATTTCACGATCGATAATGACCGACAGAAAAATAATGCCCCGCGCACGCCGTTTCTTCATTTTTTTTTTTTTTCTACTTTATCACGAGAAATAAAAGAGAGGCCAAAAGTTATTACAAGTACTGTCTCTCTCTGGCCAGCTTTCCCTTTCTTAGCTTTTGTTCATCTATGGGCCGGCCGGTGATTTATGTGTATGCATCCACATAAAATAATTGAAGTTCCTTTTAAGCTTTAGTTAAAGCAAAGCCCCCCCCCCCCCCCCCCCCCCCCCCCCCCCCGTAGTTCCCTCTCAATTCCAGCCAATTCCAGCCACCACCGGCATCATTGACACACATGGAATTTTCGTACATAATGTCATGGTATTATTATTATTATTTTAAATTAACTTATTAAAATTAATATTTACGTTTATAAGATTTAAGAGTTTATTTTTTTTTTAACGTGAGATTCGATCACATTCTTTTTTACTGAATTTATTGACGTTCTTATTATGAACTAGAACCCTCTGTTTATTCTCGAACTTAGATCATTTGATAATAAATATCAGATTCAGGTCAGGTTAACTCTGATACTATTTATTATACGATGTGAGATTTCGTGATAATGAGCATGTAACGGCGTCGCTTCTCCTATGATAATTAAATTTTCTCCTATAATAATTAAATTTCGTCTACGAATAAGAATTCTTTTTTTATTTTATGTGAAACCCAGTCAATGCAATTTGGGTGTCTTAGCAACCCATTCGCAAGAAATGGTGGAATGTTTTTAAGAATACAAAAAAATCTCACCAAAAAAATATCATGCAAAGATGATTTGAGTAAAATTAAAAAATCTAATATCTAAATATAAATTAGACAATTCTTTTACTATCATTTTGAGTTTATTTGAAAGCACCCTCACAATTAATTTTAAATATATCAATTTCAATAATTTTTTAAAGTAAGGAGCTTGCAATGTAAAAACAAAAAATTTGTTTGACTAAATATTTCACCTTCACGAAAAACATGCCCTACTGGGGCGTGGTCTAATAGTTAATGATTTGGTTATCAATTATGTACATTTTTCATATTTTATAAAAATAATTATTTATAAAATACATTCTTATTTATTGTCAATTTCTTATACATAAATGATATATTTATGAATTAAATCCAAGGTTGAATATCATGAAATAAATATAATCTTAGGTTGTTGCATAAATAAGTTCACCAAAGTGATTTGCATTTGGAATTCTTAAATGAAAATTACTTATTTATGGGAAATTTTACCATTGTACAAGCGATTCTCAAACTTAATCTCACTTATTGATCTTGTCGGCTTATTTATTTGACTAAATTGTCGGCTCTGATGGGGGTTCGACGGCTTGTCAAAGGGTGAACCATAACCGGTCCACTCCCTTGGACAGTTCTAGCTCGGGACTAGAATCATGGAGCCAGTTCAGACTAATTCTAAGACGAATCGGCTCAGTGCTCTGGTCTACCATTAGCTTTTCTAGTTCTTAATTTCATTTATATAATTCAATTTTGAGCCCCTACAAACCAAAAGAAAATTGACAACAGAAAATGAATTTAAAGGCTTATTGTTTTTTTTTTCCTCTAATAGAATGTTTGAAATGTAATCGGTGTTGAGCTGAGAAGCATTGAGCCAAGAAGCTCTCCGTTCCAGTCCTCTTCTTCTCCCGCACGAAATTTTGTTAGGGTTTTCGAAAAAAAGAAATGATGGCTGGTCCGCGAAATCGTTGCTTCGGAAACAGCAATTCCAAGAATAATGAGCCCCAACAGCGCATTTACAAAATCCCATCCGAGTAATGGGATTGAACCGAGGAAACTTTCAGAAGCTTTTGGGTATTCAGATTTCACACACATTATATTAAAAAAAAAAAAAACAAAGCTGGTGACTTTTTTTTAAAAAATATTTATGATGAAAATAAGCACAATGTTCTTGGTTTTGAAATTAAATTGTTGAAATGATGATAGAAATTCAGATCACAAATCCCAATTAGCATTATACTTAATGATTAGTATTAGATCTACGTAACTTGTAAATTTATTATATTTATTAAAAAGTGTATATTTATTTTTAATTTATATAAATAAAAAAATAAAGTAGGAATATTTTGTGAAAAATAAAAAAGTGAATACTTAGATATTGTAATATATATATATTATATCATAATTAAATAAATTGAGTAAATGATATACAAGTTATAATCTTAATTTTATTAAAATATCAAAAAATAATTTAAATTATTAAAATTTATTTTAAAAAAATCAAATATTTATATATTTTTAAATTAAATATATTTCACCATATAAACATTCCCCATGTTTTTCTTCCTCTTTTTTTTTTTTTTTTGAAGGGCAAGCGCTGCTGTACTGATAATGAGTGAGAAGAGAAAAGGCCCCCCCACCCCAAAAAAAAAAAAAAAAAAAAAAAAAAAGAAAAGAAAAGTAAATAAGCCTTCAATCCAATGTTGTTTTAAGTGGGAAAATGATGATAACTGGCATCATTTCGCACCTTGAAAATCTACTATTATATATACACTTTGGGAAGCATGCGCAGCGCCCCCCTTCCATATCTTCTTCAGCTATCATCATTTTCAAACGTGAGCACTCTTTTCACTCTCACATCTTTTGGCTATTGCTCCCCCGCTTGTGCGAATGTTATCCTGTTCAATTGTATATGCATGCCTCTGTGTACGCAATCTAGCCTTGTAACGTGATTGACTGAAGAATTCATTACATCTGGTAGGCCTTGGTTGCGTGGACTAGGCCCCCCTGGTGCAATGTGCTGGCGGGCGTGCAAGCTTTTCAGTTTTTTTTTTTTTTTTGTTTTTTCTCCCTTCTTCTTCTTCTCTAAACATTTGTTATCAGGCGACAAAGTAGGGTTTGCAAGAAACAAAAAATAATAATATGCACATAGGTAGCTTTTATGATGAATGTTTTCACATTTTATTATCATTCTTGATAACATTTACACATCTTATTTACTAAAAGAAAATGTGCAGAGTCTGTGTGAAACCAACACCACCCACCGCATCAACCCCCTCAGTGGACAGGGGCCCTGTCCTCGTGTATCTTTTTCCGCTTATATTATTGTCGTCTCTAGCACCACTTGCCTAGGGGGGGAAGAGAAATGACCAAAATTAGCATTTGGTCTGTCAGTTTACATTGGTGCCATACGTCCATGAATAATTTTCGTAAAGATTATTCATCGTGGGAACGCTGAGTCAAATAGAAAGATCATTTGTGGGTCGGTGAATTCTTTTGCACAAAAACAACAACAACAACAATAGTAATAATAATAAAGTGAACAGGTTAATTGACAGGGATAAGACCAGGTGAGGATATGAGGTCCGTCCGTGGGTGCAGCCAACAAAGGCCGTTCGGAGTGGAGAGATTTGGAGTTGGGATTGAAAAAAAAACAAAAAGCATGTGGTGGACTTCATGCAATCCTTCTTGGGCTATTATCACTTAGAGCAACCATTGGGCTGGCTGGCTTTGTTAGTTACGTGATGCCAATAGGGTTGGTTGCCATTCCTTGTGTCCAAGAGGGTGCAGCCTGTTACTTTCTTCCGTCTTTATAAAGCGATCCAATTAGACGATTTCATATAATTTTCGGTTCGAATCATTTTTAAATTTCCTATGAATTGACCTATTATTTTTTAATATATATATATATAAATTAAATGTGTGTGTGTTTATATAATATATTAAAATAAAATAGTGTACAAGTATAATATGTTTATGTATATGATATGTATATATAAATAACATAATATATAATAATACAAAATATTATATAAAAGTTTGTGTGCTTTTTGAAGAAAATTTTCACAAGATCTAGAGTTAAAATAATGATAGAATTTACTTTTTGTACATGAACTCCATAATTTAAATATTTAAATCTTTTGTTTTAATTCTTTTATTTTGTGAAAAATGTCATATCATCAAGTTGAATTAAAATTTTCATGTCATTTTCATATTGGCACTAAAAATTGAATATTTGACCTTATTTTTTTGAGTATGTTCAAATCAAGTTATATTTTGACAACTTTATTCTAATATACCAAAAATAAAATGAAAAATTATAACCCAAACCTTATTTTAGTTTACAAAATCTAAAGACAAAAAAAGAGAGCTACTAACTAGAATAAGAATGAATTAATTCAAATAAAAGTTATGAAAATTTAAAGCAATTAAGAAAGGTTTTAGCTAGAATTTTTGCATCTTACTTGTCATTTTTTGTTTTTTTTTTATGTATTTTCACATATTTAGTTATATGCATAAAGTTTTGAAGCAATGGAGAAAAAACATCCACTTTGAGTTTATCTTTAATTTTTTCAACTACTTAAGCTTTCATATCTTGTTTTCCTTGTATTTCAATCTATGCACTTTCTTTCTTTTATTCTTATATTCTTTATCTCTATCAATTTTTAATCCCTTATAATTTTTTGTTTGTGTTATTAGTGATATTGGAATAATGGTTTCTATTATCATTATTTTTGTGGTCTAGTACAAAGAAATAAAATTTTATGGATAATTATGATTAGAAGAGTGACTAGTTGCTTTGTAATACCATTTGGAAGGTAACTATAAGTAAAAAATATCATTAAAGGAGATAAGATAATGGATTATTTTTTTAAAATATTCTCTTAATCTCAAGTTTGAATTTATCTATATCAAAGCATAATTATTTGTCTTTAGGTTCAGTAAAAAAAACTTGCTTTACCAAATAATATTTAAAAATTGGTTTTACATTATTTATTAGTAGGAGTGTATATAAACCAATAAATTTGTCAAAAGCTTGATAATTTGAATTAATAAAAATTTGTTGAAAACTCAATATCAAAATTCATTTAATAAATGAACCAAACTTAAGTAAAGTATTATTTGTAAAACTCATTTAAGAATTATTTAAGGCTTATCTTAAATTTGTTAATTTTTTAGGCCATTAAAACATGTTTAAGAGACTTTTTTGAATCATGAAAATACCTTTTTCTTTTAAATTATGATAAAATTGTATATATTTAATCCTTCATAAATCTTGCAAATGCATCTTATGCACTAAAATGCTTTGTTATACTTATAATTATACATTAAAAGTAAATACTTATTTTTTATTTAGTTAATTTCATTAAAATAAACATTTTATCAATTTAATTTTATTTATTAAAATATTTTTTTATAATTTAAATTATTTTTTGTTAATACTATAAGATTAAATGATCTTTTTATGAAAAGCTTGAAACTCTTCTCAATATAAGATAAGCTTAACTTGGTTTAACTCATTAGCTAAGTGAGAGCCTGAATAAGTCAAAGTTCGACTCATTTTGACTTATTTGCATCCTTACTTGTTAAAGATGATTTATAAAATTATAATTATAAGTGTAAAAACATCTTTGAGCTAGATGGTATTCAAGAGGAGACAAAAGTGAAACTAGCCATCAATCACTTAAACAAAATCATGTTGTAATGGTATTAAAATTAGCTTAAGTTAAATCTTTATGCAATTACTATATGTTTAAGTCAATTTTTATAATTGATCATGTTTTAATTTTAAACTAATATGTTTAATGATCTTATTTCATAAATTCTTAATTTGAAATAATACTAAATAGTTACTAAATTTCAAAGCTAGTTTGATGTTCTTTTAAGTGGAATGGATATATTTTAAAAGTAAATTATTAGTATTTTGCTAAATGGCCTTTAAAAAGAGATCCAACATTTTGTGTCAATGCCCATACCTAATAAGTTACAAGATATCTTTGCTCTTACAAATTTACATAATGCAATAATGGTAACTTTATAACAGAAAATAAAGTTCTTTTATCATATTTTTACCTTTGGTACTTACATTAACTATACCCAAAGGTATATAAGTAACTTAACTTTTTACTAACTTGAATATTAGGGTTAATCAATTGGGATCATTAAGAAAGACACATAGGTGGTAATAAGAAATTTAATGAGAAAATGATGTAAGGATTGACTTTGTAGTTTGATGAAAAGTGTGAAATGGGTTATAAATGTTGTTAAAAGAAATTATTTTTGTTAAAAATGGATAATAAAAAATAGTAAGAGAAATTGATGCTAACAAAACTCTAATATGAGCTCTTCAAACTTATGCCATATTTGAAAAGAAAAAATTATCAATGAGAAATTAATGCTAGCAAAGCTTTATTAAAAAAGTTATTTTTATTGGAGATAACTAATGAATAATTGTAAGAAAAATTAATACAGATAAAGCTTTGACATGAACTCTTAAAATCATGCCTTATTAAAAGAGAAAAGATTGTGGATGAGGAATTAATGTTGACAAAGTTTTTTTAAAAGAAGTTATTTTTGTTTAATCCTTATTATACATGTAGATGAGTTTCATATGATTCCATTACTTGAGTTTTATTGTGACTATATAGTAATAATATGCCTAGTTATGGTGATATTACTTTTTTACTTAATTTGCCCTTTTGAGATATTAATGCTCTTTAATTGCTTAAGAAGTATACAAGTGTCATAATATGAATATATACCTACTAAGAGTATTAAGGTTAAAAAAAATGATAGGAGTATGTTATAGCCTAGTATGCATGTTATACACATATTAAGGTTAAAAATTTTAAATAAGGCTAATAGAACAAAAAGAGTTATTTTAAATTTAAAGACATCATATACTAATAGTTATGGAAAAATGGTCAAATCAATTATGTTATATAAGTATGAATGAGAATTTTGGGGTGCATTCTAATGAAGATGATAATGACAATGATAAAATTTTCAAAGTGCTATAAGGAATATTAATTTAGTAATACAAATGATAAGTGGTTAATGTAATAAATAAGGATAACTTAAAAGTGATTAAAGTTGACGGGAGATTAAATCACATAAACAAATATGGTTTAGTTGACAATGATAATGATTACCTTAATAGTTACAAGTTAAATTTAACTAGTGAGCTAAGTGAAATTGATTTAGGGGATAATAAGGGAAATATGAGAGAGAAAATTCCACAACACCAATTAGACCTAACTTATGGAATGAAGTTCAAGTAATTCACCTAAAAAAAAGAGCTGATTCGGAAACAAAAATCAAATCTTCCATTTGTCTATAACTTTAGGAACATTTTGCATAAATATAATTTGTGAAAAGAAATAATGATTTACTATATAGAAAATCAAAAGGAGAAAATTTGGATTAAACATATGATAAAATAAT
Organism: Ceriops zippeliana; assembly: GCA_037897445.1. Taxonomy (NCBI): domain Eukaryota; kingdom Viridiplantae; phylum Streptophyta; class Magnoliopsida; order Malpighiales; family Rhizophoraceae; genus Ceriops; species Ceriops zippeliana. The sequence goes on from JBAPLH010000115.1 coordinate 1,696,160, forward strand.
AACATTTTATGTTAGGGCTTTAGAATTTTAAATAGCAAAACTTTTATGATAATTTTTTTTTTAAAAACATATATAAATTAAAATGAACCAAGTTAGTGGTGCTTTAGTAAAATGGGTAACAAGTGTATTCCTTTAAAGGTAAGGGTTGATTCTAAAATGTTGATTTTAAAATCAGTAAAAAGCTTTGTTTGAAGCCTTAAAAGGACATTTATAGAGTTAAAACTCTATTAGATAAAGTTATGGAAGGCTAAAAGACTTACTAAAAAATGTATTAAAGGTAGTCATGATGACTTTTTAAAGAAACTTTCTACGTATGCAAAATTCTTAAAAGAAACTAATGCTAATACATTGATTAAGTTTAAAGATAAAAGCAATAAAGGTATTAATCCTATTTTCAAGGAATATTCATATGTTTAAATGCTTTTTAAGAGGGAATTATGATTGGATGTAGGCCTTTTATTGGAATTAATGAGTACAATCTTAAAGGCTTATTTCTAGATTTTTTTTATTCATTATTGTTCTTTATAGGTATATGGACTTATTTTGTATAACTTATGGTATTATTAAAGGTGAGGTATTTTGAAAGTGGTTTATAAAGATATTGCATAGATGTATAGGCTAATTATGGAAGGCAAGCTATTAACTTTAATATCTAATAAAATGAAAGTAAGTGAATAATCAATTTTTATTATTAACAACTTTTTCTACTAAAAAGACAAAATTACTATGTATAATTATTAAGTTGCAAAGAATAAATTATTTATATAGTAGTATTTGTCCTTTCAATATTTAAAACTAAAAATAAAAAAAAAGTTATAAAATTTTATTAACAAAAGTTTTATAACCTAATTTTGTGAATTCAACAATTTAGCATTTATACTTATTTAAACATTTGTTAAAAATATTTTTAATATGTTATAAGTTCTTTTTTATGTAAGAGATTTCAAATATTTTGTAAATTATTTTCCCAAAATGTAATATATAAAAAACATGCTAGACATGTTATAAGTTCTTTTTTATGCCAACTTTATGGCTAATTGGTTCAACTTTGAGTTAAAAGATCTCTTTTAAAGGACATATAAGGCTTACTTCTTTATTATTCGTACCAAGGCATCAATAAAGATGGATAGAGCTACCATAAGAAATAAGGCAAGCATGAGGTTGAAGGAAATTAATGTTAAAAAATAGTGTTATTGGATATATGACTAAACTGTGACGAGTGATCATACTATTGATAATATAATAAAATCATTTAACTACTAAATTAAAAAAGTAAAAAGGAAGCTAATTCTCACATTGTCTGAGAATATAAGAGTGAAATAGTGTATAAATGTTTAGAGAAGGTTTTACCTAAAGGAACATTTTATTAGCAAATAGTTTTAAGTACAAGATGGCAGAGAATTTTTTTTTATGTCAACTTGGTAAATAAAATTCACAGATGTAGAAAGTGGATTATGTTTAGAATTTAATACAAACATGTTATATTTTACATATGTTGTTATACTAAAGGCAAGTTAAAAGACCATTGTAAAGAACATTTCAATTTGAATAAATAATTGGTAGCCTATAATCATATTATTCACCATTTATATAAAGTCAATCCTAATCCAACTAAAAGGGAAATACAAATTATACCAACAAAATGAAAGAAATTATCATAAAGGTGACTAAATAAGCTTACAATAAGGGAAAAGGGAAAGGAAGTACTATGAATTATAAGAAAAAGGTATGAGATTGTCAAATGCAATAAATGTTAAAAGTTTAGACATAATTTAAGAACATGCCCCTTAGTAAGTTTTAAAGAAGTTTAAACATTTATATTGTGTTTGATTTAAAATACTTAATTATAAAATTACAATTAAGATTAATAAAAAGTATTAGCTTTTATGTAAAATAAAAACTTTAATCATAAATTAGTTTGATTAATGATTACACATTTTTTTATTTTTGGCTTATTTACGTTACAAGTTTTCTTTATTTAACAAGCTTAATAAATCATTTAAAGGGCATTATTTTCATTCATTCTTATGATTAAGTTATATTATTTCTTTCAAGTTCAAAATATAATTCTAGTTTTATTATCTTTATTAAAATTTTTGTACCATACTTCCTTTATTGGACTTTTTTTTATAAATTGCAAATTCATTAGAGTTTAATCTATTTGCTTATTAATTGTTGGACAAAAATATAATAATAAGAATGGAGATAGATAATGTTAAAGTGGTGAAAGTACCTCTTAAGAACTCAAAATAAGATAAAGGAAGCCTTTATCTATATAATGCACAATTCAAGGTACAAAGTAAAAAGGTAAATTGCTTAAAATTTTAATGTTTTGTAAGGTTTTTGATGTCATATTTCACTTATGTAGGTTACACATTTATATTACCTAATTTATTTATAGTAAAAAAAAAAGAACAAGTAAAATGAGTAAAATAAAAGTCATCTTAAATTACATTCTTAATAGTTTACTACTTGATATGATAAATGGATTTTGAATTTGAAACACTTTGCCTATTTATTATTTAATTCATTGGGATGCTTTAATTTGTTGTATGTAAGTTAGAAATTAAACCATTTATACATTTTAAAAATTTCCTCTTTGTTTCTTAAATAGCAATGAAATTATTAGTATTTATAACAAAATAGAAAACCATATTATATGACAATTAAATGCTTTATATCCCTTATGAGTTATTTAATCTTATGTATTATTATTAGTATTTTTCTATTTTCATTTTTTATGTCATGAATTTTTACTAACTCTCAACTCTATTTCAATTGTTTTACCTTTCAAATGATTATTAATGACTTCATTTAATAGTAAACATCACTTAAGAAAACTAGCTTTACCTGTTCTTTTGTCATAACAATAATTTAACTTGTTCTATTTTGCTCTTTGATTATAAAACTTTCATTGAAATTCCTTTATTGCATAAGTTGCATTTTTTTGTTTTTGAATATAAATTCATTATGATTAACAATTAAAAAAGACATTTTTTCATTTTATAGTTTGTGCCATGTTGTTAGTTTTTTGTTATGATATGATGCACCTATAATAATTGTTATAAAGTTGTTAAAATGAATATATCATATGACTAATCTTTCTACTTAAATTCTTGACCTTATAAAGGCATTTAGACACTTATTATTTTAAACCAAATTCATATATAAGAACACAAGTAATGTATTTTCACTTAAGAACACACATAATTGTACAAAAGTGACTATTAGGCACACTATATGCATGAACCTTCTTAACCTTTTATTAATTTTCACAAAATTATACAAAGGATCAAATGCTAAATACTTTTTACATTTTTTCTACACTTTTCACTCTTTAATTGTGTTTATGAATATCTCTTTTATTGTAAGACCATAGATGCCTACATTTATATATAAAATTTATAGTTGACATCCTCAATTACTTAATCTATATGTAAATTTACTACCAAGCCAATCATGCTTTAATGGATTACATGATTTCATAGGTCCATAGTTTATGAAAGTTTCATGCTTCATGTTTACGTGCTTTTAAATATTGCACTTATCCCTACTTTTTTTTTTTTACTTAAATGAAATTATATGTTTACTTTAAGTTATCTACAAGTGGCCTCACATTTTTTGCCAATAACACCCCGTAAACATTATAAAAATAAAAAGATCATAAGCGGTACTTCCTAACAATATGGGCAACATATGCTAAATATCAAAACTTCTTGAAGTGTCTGACTTTTCCTTGAAAATAATGAGATATATGGTTATTGTCAAAAAATATGAGACCACTTATGGATAACTTGAAGTAAATATATTATGTCATTTAAGTATCCCTTTTCTACTTCAATGACATAATATGTTTACTTCAAGTTATCCATAAGTGGCCTAATATTTTTTGACAATAACACCTTTATATCTCATTATTTTTAAGGAAAAGTCAGACACTTCAAGAAGTTTTGATATTTAGCATATGTTGCCTACATTTTTAGGAAGTACCACCCATAATCTTTTTATTTTCATAAGGTTTAAGGATATGCTTGCTTAGTGCACATTCTAAAGCTATCTAATTTACCATATACACTTAGCTCATATTGAATAACACTTTGTTGGGCAAGTCCTTAAGTCATACACTAATGCTTGGGATGCCTCAACCAATCCTTAAGACATATGTTAGCCAATTTTCCTTATGCTTAATATTGACTTAGCCTTTTATCCATGTGCTAATATTGGTTAACTCTTAAGTGAGATATGTATACCCTTTTAAAGAACATTAAGGAATCTAGTTGTTTGGTAAAAAAAATATTAATGTGTTTGAGTGGTCATTTAGTTGCCAACCATATATTGCCATACCATTATTGTATATTGTCTCATCACAAACACTACCTAACTAACCAATGAACCAAATGTCTTTCCTATTGGACATTGATGTTATCACATAATATTACAACTCTACCATATGCCGTTACAACAGTTTTGCACATTACTACAACATAACTTATGTTTTATCTTTTAACTTTTTGCTTACTTGATGTTAATGCCATAACCTGCACTTTTTGTGCATTAGTAAAATTTATTTTTTAAATAACTCTTCACATTACTGAAATTATATATATATAGTTTATAACATAATACACATATACAAGGAAATTAAAGAAAAAATTCATCCTTTCAAAAATCCCACAAATAAATAATTTGTTAGGTAAAATTAAAGATTACAATTGGCCAAGATTAACTTAGAGCAAAGCTTTTTCAACTTGAAAATTTTTCATTTTACCAAGAAACTCAAAATCTTATTATTAGAATTTTTTTGAATGTTTACTTTTTAATTGAACAAACAAAGAAATTCAAGATCTCAAAATTAAATTTTTTTCATGCTACTTAATGTTTACTTTTTGGTTCATTAAGGAAAGAAATTAGAGTCAAATAATCTCTTTTAACCAAATTTGGAAACTTAAATATAAAGATTATGTGTCTAATGGCATGAAAACAAAGCAACATTGAGTTTTTTTTTTTTAAAAACATATTAGGCTTATTAATTGGAGCATCCTAGACAAATTTGATTTAAACCATGGATTCATAGACAAATCTTCATATGGGTATCTTGACCAAAATTGATAAATTTCCTACTCTAAACAAATTTTCTTACCATAAGAATCTTAATCAAAATTGATTCCTATAATGGTGTCTTATTCTTTAAATGACTAGCCTTTTAAAAAGGAAATCTTAACTTAAAAACTTTACCAACAAGACATTCAAAATGAGGATTTGGATTTGAAAACCATATCAACAATTTCTTGATTCATTCACAATAAATACATAATTTTTTATTTTTTGAATGAGCTTTTAATCACTTTATTGGTTTATAAATATCACCTATTTATTGTAACTAAAAATAATAAAATATAAAATTTGTATTAAGTTATTAAGAGTGCAAAAAAAAAAAAAGAGATACAAGTATAACTTTAAAGAAAGTTTTTGTGAATATTGTAAAATTATAAAATGTAAGGTAGGGAAGTTAAAAAAAAAGTTTGTGTGATTGTATAATAAAGTTGTAAACCTTTGTTAAGTTTTGATCACCAATCACACGTTACTAATGCACTTGTTTCCTTTTATGTTAAAAAACCTAATAGTTAATTTAAAACTCTCAATATGATAGTCTTAGAAAAGAATATAAGAATAAATTTTGAATATTTATAAATTATTTTGTTTTAGTCTTTTTACTCTTAACTATTTTTATTATACAAATTTATACTCTAAGCAAACTTTCTAATCCCTAGCCAATATTGGTATTATTGTAATTATATTAATTTATTTATATATTATATTAAATTTTATATTTATTATAATTATTTTATTTAACATACTACATATGCTATAATCAAATGTTTTTTTTTGTCAATCTATTTACTCTTACTTGAGTAATTTTAGGACCAACCCAATGTTTATATTCAGTATGCATATATTAAAAGGCATTTTGGTTTGCTTGTCATTTACAATGACATTTTTATTATTATTTATTATTATTATTTTATTTTTGGGTGGGGGGAGTCTCGAGAGTGACTGTGACTTGTTACCAAAATCAAACGGTAGGGCCTGACATGTTAAAAATTAAAAATAAGGGTGTTGCTTGTTATCGCACTTAAAAGAGAAGGAACAGAATGTAAATTTGCCAAAAAGTAAATACTTTGTTAAATCTAAGTTGTCGTCTTAGACCACAGTTATTATGTACACATCGGCGGCGGCTCTATTCGTTGGAATCGAAGACGAGGAAGGTGTTTGAAGAAATGACGGACAGAAACGAGGTTTTGCGATGAATTTGTATTTGCTGCGCCTGGCCTGGACAGGCAATGCAAATTGTGCGTTGAGTGAGTTTAACCAAGACAAGACATAGCTTGGCGGCGAGGAGATGGGCATCGGCTGCGTCTGCTGGCCATTTACAGTTTCGGCAGCTTGGATCGACACACCCATTTCTTCTTCTTCTTTTTCTTCTTCTTCTGCTGTTACTGTGATTAGCAATCGTAATCATTATATCACAGTTGCATCATCAAAATCAAGACAAAAAGCCTTACTGCTTACTGCTACGGTCACTCATCATAATCCTTTGGAGGATCAAGTTATTACAATTAGCCCAAGAAACCCCCCAAAACCCTCGCCTTTACAGCATCTCTTCTTGGAGGAGGAGGAGGAGGACACGCACACCGGGGGCCGTGGCGGCCATCATAATAACAACGACAACAACAACAATAACAACAATGGCGGCAGTGGACATGGTTGGCGCTGGTGGGAGTGGGGGAATGACGGCGGTGATCCACCAATCAGTCCTAATAATCATCTATTGGTTGTTGCTTTCTTATGCTGTTCTGCTGTATCGCATTTGGGTTCTTCTTATGCTCTTGCAAAAGCCGATTCTACAATTTCGCATTCAACCTCGAAAATTCCTCCGGTGCTGGAGCCAGAGGAAAAGGAGGAGGCTTTTTGGACTAGTATTTGGGAAGTCAAAGGAAGCAAGCGGATTAGGCTCATTCCTGATTTCTTGAGGGATGAATTTCTTGTTGCTCCATCTTCATCATCGTCATCTTTTCTTGTTGGGAACTTGTGGCTGCAATGCAGAGCCTCTCTCATGCGCCTCATGCTCCCGGACGGGTTTCCTCACAGCGTTACCCCTGATTACTTGGATTACTCTCTTTGGCGGGGCGTCCAAGGCGTTGCCAGCCAGATCAGTGGCGTTCTCGCCACCCAGGTCTCAATCTCATTCTCACCATTTTTCTGCCTTAATTTTTCATTTTTTCATCATTTTTTCACTTTTGCATGATAATTATGGTAATAGCAACCCTTTCCTTTCCTCACAACAAAATAGACACTTGTTTATATGTGTCACTAATGATGACCTTGATAACACACACACGCGCACACACACACACACACATGTAGGCATTGCTTTATGCAGTTGGATTGGGAAAAGGAGCTATTCCAACGGCAGCTGCCGTCAATTGGGTGCTCAAGGATGGTATCGGGTATCTTAGCAAAATCATGCTGTCCAAATATGGACGACATTTTGACGTTCATCCTAAAGGATGGAGACTATTTGCTGATCTATTGGAAAATGCTGCCTTTGGATTGGAGATGCTTACTCCTGCTTTCCCTCATCTATTTGTTCTCATTGGTACCACTGCTGGCTTTGGACGCTCTGCTGCTGTTCTTATCCAGGTCTGTCATATGTGCTTTCCCACACTTGGATTTCCAAACTTGTCAGTTTGATAAATATTCTTCTAATGTTATCAAATTTGGATTTTGGAGAATACGTTACCAACAATGATTCAGGGAAAACTTTGATATGACATTGTCCCTTACATCGCCCCCCCTCATTTCAGGCCCTTTGCATACTGAAGTTTCTGTATTCCTATGATACCTACATGTCCCAATGTCTTTCTACCTATATCTTCCTGTGGCACTTATTTGCTGTGATATTCTCTCTTCCATGATTTTCTGTTTTGTTCAGGCTGCAACAAGAAAGTACTTTGTTTTTGCTTTGACAATGTTTCTTCCATAAAGACATTTAAATCTATACTTTTATGTGCAGTGACCACGTTGATGTATCTAAAATATTTATCCTGCTCTATTGCTTTAAAAGTAAAATATCAATGTCATCATGCTACCATTTTAAGTGTTTGCTTGAAATGATTGCAGAATTTCTTAAATGCTGACCCTTATAAATATGCAGTCTGCCACCAGGAATTGCTTTTATGCTGGTTTTGCAGCTCAAAGGAACTTTGCTGAGGTAAAAACAAGTATTTTCCATTGTACCAATGTTTCAGCATCAAATGTTTTAAAGGGAAGAACAAAGAACAGTCAGCATGCAGTCTTATTGTGATTTGTCTCTTACTATTGCTAGCACATTATGCATTACATTGACACACTTGAATAACTACAGAGTATCTTCCTAAAGGCAATCACTAATTGTAGGTAATTGCAAAGGGTGAAGCCCAAGGAATGGTCAGCAAGTTTGTTGGTATGATGCTTGGTATTGCATTGGCTAACTGTGTAGGCTCTTCTGGACCCTTGGCCCTTGTTTCTTTTGGTGTGGTGACGTGGATCCACATGTTCTGCAATCTGAAATCATATCAATCCATTCAACTAAGGACTCTGAACCCTTACCGTGCTAGTAATTTATCTCCTCTTTCCCTCTCTCTGCACTCTCTCATTAACTTTCCCATTGTGATACTAAAATATCCCAATCCCTCTCCTCAATTGAACTGATGTAGAAAGACCCTGATTCACATGATAGTGTCTCTGCCTTGTTAATTGCTTGGCACCTAAGTGACCTGCACTTGCTCTTGCTATGGAAGCTTAAAAAGTGTAAAATAAGGTGACATAAAATGGGAATTGGTTGGAGTTTTACTCTAATTAGTTGAAGAATATAGACATTGAAGATGAGCATGGATGGGCTAGCAAAGGACATCATGGGTTGCTATGGTGGCCAAAGTTTTATATATTACAAACTGGAGTCCAATACGGACTTAATTTGAAATGCACTCAGCTTTCTCCTTGCTTTTAGGTTTATCATTATTTATAGGTTTTTTGTAGTTTTTGGATTAGTTTAGCTACAGAAGTTCTTCTTGTTATGTTGGATGTCTTTGGTGACACCCATCTGCCTGAGTGTTTAATAGGTCAAGAATCTTTACCCAGCTTCATTTGGTGTACATACAACATTATAACCAAAACCTATAATGCAAACAACAATGAGACCAAAGATATGCCATTTGGATTTTGGAGATAAATTATGGTTATGCTAATGTTGGATTTCGACACCTTTTTAGTGCATACTGATGTACTTTTAAGTTTTTTTTTTTTTTTAATGTTAAAAGCTGTAGTCTTTGTTTAGTGAATTTTCATATTCCATGCTATCCTGGGATGGGCTGAGCTGGGCTGTTTTGGAGCTTCCTTCAATTCATCTTTTCTATTGGGTCATATTTTTTTGGTATCCATCTCATGGCATATCCTGTTGTACCGGACAGCATATAAGTATTTCTGTTGTTTCTCTAATCTTTTTATTTTTTCCAATTCACATGATAGAGAGGAGAAGGTGGCCTTAGGGGGGATCAAATGATTGGAATATGCTCATATATTATCAAATCAAGAAAACAATTTTGCATGAATGCATCAGGTGCAACCGATGTAGTCACATGCTAGTGGAAGAAAAAATGTGAAGTATTGAGCTAAGTGGCTAGTGTTGGAATTTTCCAGGAGTTTAAGCTCACTTATTCATAATTTCTGTGCATACATTGATCTAGGACTAATTCTAGAATCATGTGAATTGATCTGAGAGCCTGGAAGGTTGAGCTCACTTTTAGCCTAATAGCATTCATATTCATTGTGTTGACAGGCTTAGTTTTCAGTGAATATCTCTGTAGTGGCCAAGTACCTTCAATCAAAGAGGTCAATGATGAGGAACCACTATTTCCAGCTGTACAATTTTGTAACTTGGGTCTGCTGCCAAAGTGAGTTACTCTTCTATTGTCTTCCTTCAGTGATAGTTGACTATTCTTTGGACATATCAAAAGCCATAAAGCTGTTTGAGTCACGATTTTTTACTAGCTAGGAATAAGAAGAAGAAGTAAAGGTCAAAGCTTATCTTTTTGTCATTGAACTGAAAATTTGGGCGATGAAGGGATAATTACCACCATTACCTTACACTTTAGATCTTATCTCAGTGTCTGCCTTCCAGTTAGTAGATACTTTATGTAAGTGCATGGATTATGCAGTTGCAATAAAAACTGCATGGATACATTTGTACAGGGTATTAAATCTACTGTGTAGGTTATTAATTGTCTTAAACCTTAAGTTGAAACTGGTTAGGAAGAAAATTATCCCTTGTAAAAACTAAAAGGTCACTGTGATGACTAAAACAAAAGCCTCTATATTGATTAATGAAGGTACTGAAATTTGGCTTGCTTGTCAGACATGCTGTACCTAGCAGCTATGTCCAAAGCTTCACTTATATACATACAAGGAGGGATGAAAACGGTATCACATATGAATTGCCGAATTCAGAATGACTATTGACAGTAGTTGTACATATTATCTGTTTCTAATGTCTCACACAATGGTTACTTTGTTATCCATTCAGTGAAGTTACTGTGCTTTACTCAAAAAAAAAAAAAAGGTTTAGAATTCTTTGTACATTTCTTGTAAATTCAGAGGTTGTGGTGAAATGCCTTATCATACCAAATTCCCCAAGTATTTGAGCACCATTTTGTAGAAAGCACAACCATTATTTGGCAACAATTTTACCTTTATATCATTGGTGCTGAATATTTGAGAATTTTGTTTAATAAGGCATTTTACCCCTAAGTACAAATTTATGGAAAGCACTGCCACTATTGGGCAAAAATTTAACATTTGTATCATTGGTACTGAACTACTGGTGCCATCATTAGCAGGCACAATCAGTTGTACTATCTTTGGAAACAAAGCATGCAGCTGCTGAAATAGAGCAGCAGTTGGAGTTGGGTTCAAAGCTCAGTGACATTGTCAGCAGCAAGGATGATGCATTTGCACTGCTAAATCTGTATAGAGATGAAGGTTATATATTGAGTGAGAGCAAGGGGAAGCTCTGCGTAAGTCTTTGAAACAAAACTATATATATTTCCCACTCCTCCCCTGCACCCTACCCCAAAAAATGAAAAAAAAAAAATCCTCCTCCTTCCCCTTTTCTCAATCAAAGAGGAAACTGAGATTAAATTGTTGGATTCTCTTTGTGGAACCTATGATGAAGTATTTATTTTCTTATTCCTGTGTTTATTGTTGGATTCTCATCAGTGCATTCTCTTTCTGTTCTTGCCTTCATTTGAATTTGGTTTCATGGAAACTAGCAAATTGTTGATGTTCTTTATAACTTCTCTTCAGTGGCCAGAGACAAATAATCTCTCTGAGGAAAAATATTGGGAAAATATTTTCAAAACTAACTGATCAATTTTACTTCTGACATGTCTATGATCTGTTTAGGGGAACAAATATGAATAAAATTTATATATTGGAGGAAAACAGGCATAATTACTTTGTGGAAAAAAAAAAAAGAAATCTTTTGATGAGGACAACTTAACTTTAATAGAAGTATGAATATTAGATCTGAATGCCCATCTTAGTTCCTTGTGATTGTTGATGTAAAAGAAAGTAAAAGAACCTTGATTTTGTTCCATTTATTTGAGAGGCAAATCAATGCCATTGTGCTTACTTCTAGCTTTATTGACTCGGATCAGGTGGTACTTAAAGAAGGTTCAACGGCACAAGATATGCTGAAGGCACTGTTCCAGGTCAATTATTTGTACTGGTTGGAAAGAAATGCTGGCATTGAAGGTAGAAGTACCTCTGCTGATTGCAGGACGGGGGGTAGGCTGCAAATGTCACTGGAATATGTTCAGAGAGAATTCCAACACGTTAAAAATGATAGTGAATCAATGGGATGGTTCACCAATGGGCTTATTGCTAGGACTTTACCTAACAGAATTTGCCTGGGTGATGCTGCCTCTTCAGTTGCAAGGTGATGCAATGGCAATGAGCCTTTTTCCCCCTTTCTGCAATCACATGCTGCTCTCCATGGGAAAGAAATTTAAAGGTACTTTTTCTCCCTTGAGTTATACTGCTGCAATAAACTGACGGTGTGATCCTTTGTACAAAGCTCTACTTATGGGATTATCTCCACTGTGTGACTGTTGGTAAGGTAGGCATCGCACTCCATTATCCCTTTACGGGTTGGTCTGGCCTTGCACTAGCACTGGTGGTGCAGACTGCAAACTGCAAACTCTACTGGGAACTGGTAGGCGAAGGCAGTTTGTGGAACTCATCGAATGTGTCAAGTTAATGAATTGTAGGTTATGATATTGGTTCGTTTAAACTCTTCCTAACCCTTGTGTCTTGATTTCAATTTTTTTTTTTCATTAACACTCCTTCCTACAAATAAAAAAGAAGAAGAAAGGAATTAAACATGGATGTAGATGTCGTATGGATTGGAAAATTGCATGTCTTCTGCTGTTATGGATTCCCTTTTTCCGTGAGTACCTAACTGTATTTTCGCCGATTCATTGTGCAGTTTCAGGTATGGTTGGTCCCTTTTGTCAGTGTTTTCCATTTTTAATGTTTGAATATTCTTAAACTCGATTTATTAAGCCTCATCAATGGTTAGAGTTCGTTTGAATACTTAAGAGTTCGTTGGATTACGCTGTTGTTGCCTGATGTTTGAATTTCGTTATTTGCAGTATATTTTATGATATTCGTTGTCTATTTTACTTTTTGTCACCAACAATCATTCTTTTTTATTTTTAAAAAATTGTACAAAAGGAGAACTGGAATCACAGAACACGTAGGTCTTATATTATTATTATCTTTTAAAAAAAAATTGGAAGTTTTTTACTTAAAAATATCTAATTTACAAAAAAAAATTAAAATTTATAACAAATGTAAAATAATTTATAGTAAGCATGAAATGCACTTTTTGATTATCTATTATCCATATTATTATATTTTCTGTGTATTTTATTATTTTTATTATACATGTGTTTTTTGACAAAAATTTTAAATTTTCAAAAGGAAAAAATTTTTAGAAGTGTAGAACTCGCAAGGCCACGTCATTTTCCGCTTATGTCCCGCTCGTTGTCATTCTGAGAGGAAAGTAGCGTTGACCTGTCAACACTTGTTCGCCCGTTCATTCTAAGCTAAGGTCAATCTAATTTCTTTTTTATTATAAAAAAAGTCTATTAGATCATAAAAATAATTCTTTTATTTTCATAAATTTCACATATATATATATCGAACAGCAATAACAATAATGGACAATCAGCAATTAGAAACAATAATAAACAACAATAGTAATAGTAATATCGAACAGGTAAATCAAACATACCCTATGTCCTTATTATAATCGCTGTAAATACTGTTGAATGAAAAGTCATGAATTGTTCCTCCCTCTCTCTCTCTCTCTCTCTCTCTCTCTCTCTGGTCTAATTTTGTTGGCCGTGGAGTATTAATAATCATGGTAAAACTGTACTAAAGGACAAATGGTTTTCATTTATGTGCTCTTTGTTGAAGATAATTGTATGTTATAACTTGAGGGGAAAAAGTCTGTGTGTACAGTTGAATTGCACAGAAACATTAACATTAAGCATATTTGCACATATAAAAGAACGCAGAGGTTCTATAAAAGTTATACAAGAAGAGGAACTTGGCTGATGAGTATTGTGCATAGCCCTTCGACTCGATAGCTTCTGAAGCAAAATTCCAATTGAGACATTCAATTAAAGCAGAGACAGAAGAGGGTGTGTTTTTGATGTTTTAACTGTGGGTCCTTTTAGTCGCTGGTCAAGCTGGTGTCTCTGGAATTAGTCCTGCAATTTCTTTGAGTGGCCTCCACAAGAACTTTCTCCTGTACAATCCTCGTCGTCATCATCATTTGCAACACAAAGAACATGGATACATTGTGTTATGTCTCCTATTTACACACTATTTGTCCAGCATGAAACTTGGTTCTTTTTTTTTTTTTTTCCTTTTCTTTTTCTATAAGAGAATATGAAAGTTGGTCAACTTAATACAGCTTATTTTATGATGACTTTCATTTGTAGTTCATAAATTATTGTCTTTTGTTTGTTCAGTTGTAGACTAGAGATATAAATCTAATTCTCTCCTGTCGCACGCCAAAAAAAAAAAAAAAAAGGATGTTAAATATTTAATCCATAAATGTTACGTACAAATGCTAGTGATGTAAATTAAGAGATTACCAATTTCCACATTCGGCAATGACTCTGACTTTAGGCCGGAGTGTAGGAAGCAGGGCGAGAAACTGCAGTTCTGCCTTTGACAGGACCTGCATTTACAACTTCCACAGAGAGCAATCTAATTAGAACTTGTGACTGCAGCTAACAGCGATCCAATAGATGAGATGTGAAAGTCAATCAAGTTGACCTTGGCTTCAATAATCCACAAAACAAGTCCTTTGGCATCTGGGGGCAGTGCGGCAAGTCTATAATCCACCTCAGGTGGATAGTACCACCTTGCTATGGGTTGCTTCCCGAGATGAGCCTGCAAATGAGTTTATCATCAGAGGCCTCTCTCCATTCCATTATTTACAAGAACAATGCTAAATATTACGAGAAAATTTACTTTACTTGTTACGAAACATTACTTTTGTTAGAGTTAAATAACATTCCAAATATCTTATTAAACAACTTGTACATGATATTGAGGATATCTTAATTGCTAAAAAGGGAAGAGAGGGAGTCAATTAATTAATTACAGGGCAAACAGGATGAATCTTGGTGAGGGTGGTCTCAGGATCGCCAAGGCCACGAGCAGTGAGATCGAGAAAACGGTAACCCTGATATCTGAGTCGGGTGAGGTAACGGCCCTCGTATCCCCCCTCGTGGGGCGTGTAAATTGCAAGGGCTTTGTGCTCTTCTATGTCAGACATCCAACGCCCCAAGTCCGGTTTCAGCAAGTCCCCTCCTATGAAGTCCCATAGACTTCTCCCACCACTTCCACTGCTTTCACTACTGCTGCTACTGCACCTGACCACTCCGCCGCCAACAACCTCCCTCCTGGACCTCACTCCGACAAGCGACGATGCCGCTGCTGCTGTGGCGGCTCTTCTTGTTGTCATCATTCGGATGCAGCAGCAGTTGCTTATTACCTGGCGGTGCTCCTTTCGCAGGACATTGGCCAAGGCCGGAGCGGGTGCCCCAGCGCCGTCACCGAACTGCCTTTGCGAGAAGCACGATGTGCTTGTCATTCTGTTATGTATTCTCAATCTCTCGTCCAAATTTATGACACAAGCCCACCAAACATGACAAGAAATTTAGGAAGTCCTCGCAGTTGGGGTGGTTTTGTATGGCGGAGGAACAACTAACAAGATAAAAGCAACCCACACCACACCACCAAGACTCCATCCACCATTAAATCAGGATGTGAACAAATATACTTTGGACGTTACATAATTTCTGTAAATGATACATAAAAAGAGGCTAATGGCTACCTTGTTACCCCCCAATTTTTTTACCTTTTTTTAAATTATTATTACTATTTCACAATATTTAGATATAATTTGTTTAATTTATGTAAATTTAAAATTAGCTAATTATTTATTTTATTATCTTTTTTTTTTTTCGGTAAAACAAGTCTATAGAGTTCATACATACATACATATATACACATTAAAATAATATTTAATGAGAAATAATTTTATTAATTTATATGTCATATTATCTATTTAATGATTTCATATTGAGAGATTTTGTAATAAAAAATAATATTAGTCCTCAAAAAAAGAAATAAAGAAGTAGGGCGCAACGGTGATTAGACCGTTAAATTATGACGCTGTTGCTATTGAACACCTCTTATTTATTTTTTGGTGAAATGTCATGTACATCAAATAAACTTTGTAAATAAAGAAATAATAATTTACGAAAATTTTTATTACTTTTGATGGACATGGTTGGAAAGGCATTCTTACGTGAACATGTCACACGTAATTGGGTTTGATAAGGAATGGAATTTAGGCATTCAGAGTGCTCCATGGTTGACATATTGTGTGTAACGTTCACAACATTATACGTCTATTTAATAAAAATGTAATTTATTTTTACTTTTTGTTAAAAAATATGATTTGATTACGTGAATACATAAAGTATACATGATCGATAAAATAATGTAGATCTTCTCTCCATCACAAGTATTTTTACATTACTTGTATATCTGAATTATTATTATATTTGTTCGTATGACTTTCAAAATAACACTTTCTTATTTGTGGTTGCTCCTACTTAGGTGTAAAAGAGGTCCATTTGGTCCATATATATATATATGTATTCAAACAAAATTATTAATGATAATTTAAAAATTTTTAAAATTGTAATCAAATCAAAATAAGAATAAAATCAGTTGAATCATTATTATTAGTTATAAATCAGTTTAATAATTTAAATTATAATTATTAAGAATAAAATTATAATTCATATCTTTTATTTTTATCAATTTCTTTGAATAAATATGATTGTTGATATTTGAGAAAAAAAAATGATGACATTGAATGAAACAATGACTTTTCAAACATAAATAAAGAGAAAATAGATTTTTGAATGTAAGGATAAATGATATGTAATTGAAAACTTAAGAATGAAAATTATAAGAACATTAATGTTGAAAGTTAGAATTTTTATTTAAATTTTTAAATGTTATGAACAACAACCCTTTATTCACACAATAAAATTTTTGTTGCTTTCTTTCCTATATCTTGTTGTAGTTGTTTTATCATGATATAAAGATTAATTAAATGGAATTTAAATAGACTTTTATTTAAAATTTTAACATCCATTTGACATACTAATATCTAACATAATAAATAAAAGCATTTTTGTTATTCTCATATCTTTATATGGGTTATAACTGTTGTCAAATAGATTTAAATATGCAAATAATTTGACATGAAGGGATAAGAAAGTAAAGCCATATAAATAGGTAAGAGAGTAGTTTGAAACTATATGGTAAGAGAGTAATTTGAAATTACATGGAGGAGCAAGAAAGTAAAACCATAACTTTGCAGGAGAAAAAGAAAACCCTACACGGAATATATAGAATCGGGTAGCAAGGAGAGAAAGATATATCACCGTTTGAAGAACAGGGAAAAAAAGAGAAAACGATACGATCAAAAGTGGGTGGACGACAAAGAAATATACAACCAAATTAGAGTGATGGCGAAAGAGAGGAAAAACCTGACAAGGCCAAAAACAGATCACTGGAGAAGGAGAGAAAATGGAACGACCAAAAAGAAAAACAAAATAGATACTACCGAAGTAGGGGTAGACGGTGAGAGAGATCCAGCTAGACGAGAAGAAAAGAAATGGACGACATGGCAAAAGGGGGCTAAACGGTGAAAAACAGACAACTGGCTGAAAGAGAGATAACTCAAAACGACCAAATAGAGTAACTGGCTGAAAGAGAGAAAACGACATACAACTGAAGAAGAGTGATGGCAGAACAGGGACTGGACAAAGAAAAGTAGACCGCCAACAGAAAAGGGAGAAAATCCGTGACGACCAAGTGGGTGAATGGAAAAGAGATGATACAGCCAAAATCAGATTGGGGTTGGACGGTAGAACAAGGGTTGGAAAAGAGAAAAATCAAAGACGACCAGAACAGAGGTATGGACAGCAAAGATAACTGGGAGAGCAAAACATGAAAGACAATCGGGAGAGCGAAATGTGAGACCAGAACATGCATCAGTGTAAGACTAGAATATGCAACGATGTGAGACCAGAACGTGAAATGGTAGACCAGAAGCTTGAGTGCAAGCCGTGAGACCGTAAAAGCAGGAGTTGTGTGAAATAACTTAAAGAAGGAATTTGGTGAAACATTGGAAAGAACTCAACGTATTCCAGATTTCTTCAAGAAAGGTTAGAGAGTATTGTGATAGACTTCTACATGGTAGTGAAGTAGTCTATTCAATTCAATAGAGGTAAGACAAGTTAGAAGAAGGGTAGACACAGTAAGTAACACTTTTTATATTTTACTTTCTTTGTATTTGCAATAGTGAAAGGAATAGAAGATTAAGACATCCATTGTAACTACATTATAAACATTGGGAGTACCACACTAGTATTCTCAAGTATAGTAGATTATCTCGGTAGAGGAAGAATCCCTACCATCATGGACGTACGTCATATTGACGGAACCACGTAAATCTCTTGTGTCCTTACTTTGATTTACATTTTGTGTTTTGAATTGAGTTGTGAACGCAACTAAAGTATCATTGAACCCATAACCTAAAGAAGACCTAATCAAGAACGTCCGATCTATCTAATAGGCAAAGTGTCTGAAAGGTAACTTTGGAGACTATTGTAATTAGTAAGTAACAATAGATTTACCTTAGTCAAATCTAAGAAAGAGTTTGTTTTTAAGAAAAGGTTAAAGTTGTTCACATACCTACGTATTGAAAAGAGCAAAAGTATTAAAGAAGTAGAATACTTTCGCTTAAATTATCAGAGTGTGTTTTTAAAAGGGTATGATACTGATTCACCCCCCCTCTCAGTATCACAGACTAGTAAATCTTAGGGTAAAATTGGGAACTTCAATTGGTATCAAAGCCTAGTTCACTAGTTTGAAGTTTAATAGCTTGGTGTACTAGTTTGAAGGGTTTCAGAAGTTTTAACTTGTTCAGCATACTGAGAAATAGATATCGGTACCAGCATTAGCATTACTTATAGCAAGAAGGTTCTAATCTTTAATGGAACCAATTATCATATATGGAGAGCAAGAATGTAAGTGGTATTTGCAACTATAGACATAAACATGGTGAAATCTGTACAGGAGGGCTTTGTGGCCCTAGAAAAAGGTAAAGATACAACCATATAGGAATTAAGGTAGTTTGAGATAAATGAGAAGGTCTTAAACGTCATCATTTCAGCATTGACAGATGTTAAGTATGCTAAAGTTTTGGACTACAAGTCTACTAAGGAGATATGGGACAGACTGCAAAAAGTCTATAAAGTTAATGGTAGAATGAAGAAGGCTAAACTTTAAGTGTTCAAGGAGAGATATGAATCTTTCAAAATGCAGAAAAATGAGACAGTCCAAGAGTTCTTCATCAGGGTTATTGATGTTATAAACGACCTTAAAAGTCATGGGAAGAACAAGAAGGACTCATCTATTGTGAAGAAAATTCTAAGAATTCTGCTTAAGAGGTTTGCCTTAAAGGTGACAACTATAGAAGAGAGTAGAGATCTCAATTCTATGTCTCTGCATGATTTCCAGTCTCATTGCATATAAGATGAGAATAAAGTCAATTGAGAGCTCCTCAACGTCAAATGTATCAAAGGAGGCAGCTTTCAAAGTTATGAGACACTTGAAGATAAAAGAAGAGGAAGAATCATCCAGAGAGGATGATGATGGTGATGAGGAAGAAAGTGAAGGTGAAGTGTTGGCTTACTTCATAAGGAAATTCAAGAAGGGGTCTAAGAAGAAAAAAGGACAGTTGTCTTTGAGATGTTATTGTTATGGGCAAACTGGACACTTTGCTTCTCAATACAAAGTGAAACTTGATGATGAAGATGAGGATGGTGATGATGAGCTAAATTCAAAATGGAGAAGACCATCATCCAAATCAAAGAATCAGTCAAAGTTAAGAAAAAGGAGAAAGCTATCTTCAAGTCAATTCAAAGGAAAGAATATAAAGCAAAAAGGGAGGTAGCCAACATAGCTAAAATTGCACTAAAGGCTGACTACAAGAATAAGTAGTGGATCCTTGATAGTGGATACACTTCACAGATGATAGGAGATAAAAGTAAATTATCAAAGTTAAACAAGTTAAAAGAAGGCAAAGTCAAGTTTGTTAATGATGATTCATTCAACATCAATGGTCTGAGGTTAGTAAATATTGGAAAAGGAAAGTTGAAAGATGTTCTGCACGTTGAAGGATTCAGATATAATCTAGCATCTGTCAGCCAATTATGCAATGAAGACCATAAAGTGATATTTACAAAAATAGGTTGTCAAGTAAAGAGTAAAGAAGGTGAACAGCTAGAAATTTATATGTGATTGATGAGGACAAGACAAGCAGCTGTTTACTCACCAAAGAAGAAGAAAATCGACTCTGACATAGGAGGCTGGGACACTTATCACAAAAGAACATGAGGAAGCAAACTACTACTCATGTAATCAAAGATATTCCCGACCTTAGGAGAGAGAGTATGTTTGCTCAGCACGCTTTAAAGGAAAACATACCAGAAAGTAATCTAAGATCAAAGAGTTCAGTTTTGAAGCAGTGCTTGACATTGTGCATACTAATTTGTGTGGACTGATGAGGACAAAAAGGTTAAATGGTGAGAGGTACTTCATCTTATTTATTGATGATTATTCTAGAAGGACCTGCATCATGCACTTCAAATACAAGTCAGAAGTTCTGAATTGCTTCAAGAGATACAGAATTTTGGCTGAAAATGAGAGTGGAAGGAAGATCAAAGTATTGAGGTCAGATCAAAGCACTGAATTTACAAATAAAGCTTTTGAAGATTACCTTGAGAAGCATGGTATTCACCATCAGATGACAGCAGTAAGAACAACTCAACAGAATACGGTGATAGAGAGGAAAAATAGAGATGTGGTTAAAATGGCAAGAACTTTACTATTAAAATCCAAACTTCACACAAGATTTTGGACAGAAGCAACATGTATAGCTGTACATCTACTGAATAGAGTCTTACTAAGGCCCAATACTGATAAGACTCCATATGAACTATGGAGTGAGAAGGAGACAATAGCCAAGTATCTTAGAATTTTTGGCAGCCCATGTTTTGTGAAGAACAAGAAGCAAAACTTGGGAAAGTTTAATGCTAGGTCTAATGAAGGCATCTTTGTGGGATACTCAGCAAAGACAAAAAGGTTACAGAGTTTTCTTGCATAAGCTGAGAAAAGTGATCACGTCCAGTGATGTGAGAATAGATGAGAACTAGAAAACAATACAGAATGGAGAAGCTGAGAACAATGAAGAAGATGAATTCAATGTAGATGAAGACTCAAACCAACTTGAAGAAAAAGAACAAGAAGTAAGTTCAGACTCGGAGAAGAGTGAGTTTGAAGATGAAGAAAGAGATTCTCTTACAACTAAGACTGTGCAAGAGAGAAGGACAAAGAAGACATGGACCAGTACTCATCAAGGAAATTAGATCATAAGTGACCCATTAGTAAGAGTTACAATAAGAAGAAGAATTATGGGAACTATTGCTTTACTCTCACAAGTTAAACCTAAATCTGTTAAAGAGGCTACACAAAACAAAGCATGGGTCAAAGCTATTAATGAGGAGCTGGATCAAACCGAGAAAAATGATACATGGGAGCTGGTTCCATAACCCACTATCAAGAATTTCATAGGAACAAAATGAGAGTTTAAGAATAAACACAATAAAAATGGCATGGTGGTGAGGAACAAGGCTAAGCTGGTTTACAAAGGTTACACTCAGATAGAAGGAGTAGATGTTAATGAAAATTTTGCATTAGTAGTAAAGTTAGAAACTATTAGAATGTTCATAACTTTGGCATATAAGAGGTATGAAGTTTATTAGATGGATGTAAAATCAACCTTTCTGAATGGGTTCCTAAAAGAAGAAGTATATATTGAACAACCTGATAGAGTACAAATCAGTGAGGATGAGACACATATGTGCAAGTTGAAAAAAGCCTTGTATGGCCTTAAGCAAGCCCTGAGAGCATGATACAACAAGCTACATGGTATATGTAAATGACATCATCTTTAGAAAGGATCACTCTGAGTTATGCTAAGAATTTGCACAGAAGATAAGTGAGGAACTTGAGATGTCATTGATTAGAAAAATGATTTACCTTTTTGGATTACTAATAAAATAGTGTGAAGAAGGTATTTTTATTTCTCAGACAAAATATGCCAAAGAGATATTAAAAAAGTTTGGCATTGAGGATAGTAGGCCTATCAGTACCCTTATGTTAATGAGTTGCAAGTTAATAAAAGATCAGGAAATAAGCATTACAAACCTTATAGAATACATGAAGATGATAGGGAGTCTTATATACCTTACAATATCAAGGCATAACCTTATACAAGCTGTGTGCGTTACCAGCAAATTGTAAGTTGATCCTAAGAAATCTCATATGTTGGCAGTGAAAAGAATCCTAAAATACCTCAAAGGAACACTAGAAATGGGTTTGTGATATCCTACCATGAATTCTGTAAAACTACAAGCATATACTCATGCAGATTGGGCAGGAAGTATAGACGATAGAAAATTAACCAGCGGCTGCAACTTCTACTTGGGTTCAAAGTGTGTTGCATGATTAAGTAGAAAGCAAAATAGTGTTCCTTTGAGCACAATTGAGGTTGAGTATATGGCTACTTGTGCAGCATGTACTCAGATGATATGGATATAAAGACAATTAACAAATATGAGTGTTAAAGTGAAGTTACCAGTGAGTGTGCTTTGTGATAATCAAAGTGCTATTGATCGCAGCAAGAATCTGGTTCAACATTCAAGGAGCAAGCATATTGACATCCGGTATCACTTTATCAAAGATCAAGTAGAATATGGTACAATTCAGTTGGAATATATTGGCACTAAAAATCAAATTTCAGATATTTTAACTAAACATCTATCTACATAGTTGTTTGAAAAGTACAGAATGAGTTTGTTTGTGCAAATGCCTCCTTAAGCCTGAAGTTTAGATGAATCCTTCATCTCTCCTTTGTGAGTTTTTTTTTTTTTTTGTAATTGGTTGATAAAGAGGGAGAGAAGCAACAGTACAAAGGGAGTGCATATTTAAGGAGAGTTGTAATTGCTGCATAATAGTTTTTGTTATGAGTGTTTCCAACAATTACAAAAGGGGAGATTATGGTTCCCACAGCCTTGTATAGGTTGTAATTGTTGTCAACTAGATTTAAGTGTGTAAGTAATTTGACATAGAGGGGCAAGAAAGTAAAGTCATATGGAGGGGTAAGAGAGTAATTTGAAACTACATGCCAAGAGAGTAATTTAAAGTTACATGGAGGGGCAAGAAAGTAAAACCACAACTTTGCAAGAGAAAAAGAAAACTCTACACGAAACATATAAAATCGGGTAGCAAGGAGAGAAAGATAGACTACCATCGGTAGAACAAGGAAAAAGAGAGAAAACAAGATGACCAAAAGTAGGTAGATGGCAAAGAAATATACGGTCAAATTAGAGTGACGGCGAAGGAGAGGAAAAACTCGACAAGGCCAAAAACAGACCATCGTGGAAGGAGAAAAAAAAGAATGACTAAAAAGAAAAATAGAACAGATACGACTAAAGTAGAGGTGGACGGTGAGAGAGATCCGGCTGAATGGTGAGAGAGGTCCAACTAGACGGGAAAAAGAGAAACGAACGACATGGCAAAAGGGGGTTGAACGGTATAACGAAGAGCGAATGGTGAAAAACAAACAACCAGATGAAAGAAAGAAAACTTGGAATGGCCAAATAGACTGGACAGCAAAGGAGAAAAAACTCGGAACAACCAAATAGAGTAACTTGCTGAAAGAGAGAAAATGACATATGGCCGAAGAAGAGTAACGATAGAACAAGGGCTGGATGGCAGGACGAAGAAAAACAAACCACCAGCAGAAAAGGGAGGAAATCTGTGACGACTAAATGGGTGAACAGAAAAGAGACGATACGACCAAAATTAGATCGGGGCTAGACGGTAGAACAGGAGTTACAAAAGAGAAAAATCAAAGATGGCCAAAATAGAGGTGTGTATGGCAAAGACAATCGGGAGAGCAAAACGTGAAAGATAACCGGGAGAGTGAAACGTGAGACCAGAATGTGTGTCGATGTGAGACCAGAATGTGTGATGACATGAGACTAGAATGTGAAATGATAGACCAAAAGCGTAAGTGCAAGTTGTGAAGCCGTGAAACTGTGAAAGTAAGAGTTGTGTGAAACAAGTTAAAGAAGGAATTTGGTGAATCATTGGAAAGAACTTAATATATTTCCAGATTTCTTCAAGAGTGATTAGAGAGTATTGTGGTGAACTTCTAAGCAGTAGTGAAGCGGCCTATTCAATTCAACGGAGGTAAGACAAGTTAGAAGAAGGGTAGACATAGTAAGTGACACTCTTTGTATTGTACTTGCTTTGTATTTGCAATAATGAAAGGAATAAAGGATTAAGACATCGATTATAACTGCATTGTGAACATCAGGAGTACCATATTAATATTCTCAAGTGTAGTGGATTGTCTTGGTAGAGGAAGAGTCCCTACTACCGTGGACATACGTTACATTGACGAAACCACGTAAATCTCTTGTGTTCTTACTTTGATTTGCATTCTATATTTTGAATTGAGTTGTGAACGCAGTTAAAGTATCATTGAACCCATAACCTAAAGAAGACCTAATCAAGAACATCTGATCTGTCCAATAAGCAAGATATTTGAAAAGTGACTTTAGAGATTATTGTGATTAATAGGTAACAACAGATCTATCTTAGTCGAATCTGAAAAAGAATTTGCTTTTAAGAAAAGGTTGAAATTGTTCACATACTTGCGTATTGACTAGAGCGAAAGTATTAAAGAAATATAATACTTAAGTTTAAATTATCAAAGTGTGTTTTTAAAGGGGTACCCCTTCTCAGTATCACAGACTAATTTTAAGGTGAAGTTAAAAACTTCAATGCATTTTATTCACATAATTTTCATTGCCAAATTTTTAATCACTTATTATTTATTCTAATATTTGTAAGAAAATGAACAAAACTATTATAACAAAATTGTTATAAGAAAGTATTTCTATAAAACTTATATTATGAGATATCTTTATTTGTAAAGAATTATTATATTTTATAATATTATTTAAAAAATAATGATAATAAATAAATTCCATCTTGTTTGATGCTTCCATCAAGGGTGTTTGGTAGTGTGATCTATATCCATTACATAAAATCCAATAAACAAAACTAAAACCATAATTTGTTTATTACATTTTTCTAGAGTACAAAGGTAACAAAAAAGGATATTAATGTTATGATCCAACTTGGAAGAGGTTATACACGTTTATAAATATGCCTTTTGTGGAATTTTCTAATTTAAGTCATTTCTTCTAATGATTTCTAAATAATATTATGAGTAAGGTAACAAGTGAAAGTTGTGGCGTGGTTTTGAAAATGTTGCAGAGAATTTGAGTAAGAAGAGGTGGTCAGGGAAAAATTAATAGCACAAGAGACTATTATTCCAACATAAAAAATATTATTTTTGGATGAGAAAATGTTATTTTAGTTAAACTTGAAGAAGATTATGGAGGCTTTGGGTTAGAACTTTAGAAAAAAAGGTCATTGAATCAAAAATAATTTCTTTTGAACTTGAAAAATCCTTTCCTCATTGTTTAGTAAATTACTAGTTTTTAGAGAATGTTATTAAGGTATTATTAGTGAACTCTCTTATAAATGAATTTAGCATTATGTGTGGTTACAAATTATTTGATAGGAAGAATTAAGGATTGTCACCATAATGATACTTATCAAATGTTAAAAGTAAGAAAGGCAAATATCTTATTGCAAATCATTTATAAGTAGAGCTATCTAATGGACAAGTGCCCCAAACCATAAAAAAGCAATAGAAGACCTAAACTGGATACTAGTAATTTATAATAATATGGAAGCATTGTAAAAAACTTTTATTTGAAATATGACAATGTTATCTAAAGCGAAGAAGAGATTGAAACATATGGTATAAATTACAAAATATAAGGACATTCTCCTTGTAGTAAAGTTGAACATTGTAAAATATAAATCTTTTTGTATAAATACCATATGTGGGGTAAATAAATCTTTTCAATTAAGCATAAGGTAGATAAATCAATTGAAAAATATAAGGTAAAATTAATTGCAAGAAGATTTATTCAAACATATGGTATAAATTACAAAGAGACATTCTCCTTGTAGTAAAGTTGAACATTGTAAGAGTTTGCTATCTCTTGTCATTAATTTAGATTGATTGTTATACCAATTTGATGTCAAAAATGCCTTTTTACACGAGAGTTTAACAAAAAATGTGTAAATGGAAACTTTTCTTGGTTTGGTATCCCTTCTAAGGAAAACACAGTATGTAAATTACAAAAAGTGCAATACGTATTAAAGCAATCCCAAGAGTGTGGTTTGTAAAATTTAGTTCAACAATTAAGCAATATGATTTCAAACAAAGTAATACCAATCATATCTTATTTTAAAAGTATAGAAAAGGATTGATAACAATTTTTATTATCTAAATGAATGATATAATAGTTAGAAAAAATGATAAAGAAGAGGTTATTAATTTATAAAGGCATTTTACAACATAATTTGATATAAAAAAATTGGTGGACTAAAATATTTCCTCGGCATTAAGGTTACTTTTAACTAAGCTATATCTTTATTTCAAAGGAAATATGTGTTTACCTTATTTGCTAAAACAAGATATTTGAATGTAAGTCAATGGATACACTTATTGTAAATAATCATTGATTAAATAAGAGTATGATTAGAAGCCAATAAATAAGGAAATGTATCCAAAGTTAGTGGGGAAGTTGATTTATCAATGTTACATAAGACCACATATTGTGTGACGAATCAATTTATGCACAATTTGAGTAAAGATCATATAAACGCAATATTTAAAATTCTAAGATAATTAAAGTTCTCTAAAAAAAAAAAAGGACTAATGTTTATAAAACATAATTATTTAAATGATAAGGTACGTATAATGTCTATTAGGCTAGAAGTGTTATTGATAAGAAATTCACATTAAATTATTTAATTTTTATTACTGGGAATTTGGTTACATAAAGGAGTAAAAAGCAAAAGCTAATTGTTTTATCTAGTTTAAAGGTTGAATTTTAAAGTATGGTAAAAAGTATTTACAAATTACTTTAACTTTAAAGGTTGCTTGATGAAATTACTTAAAATTTAATTCAATATAACTACATGAAGTATATGGAGGTTGATCAATATTTCATCAAAGAAAAATTTGAGGCAAAGGTTATACAAGTTCCTTTCATTAGATTAAAAGATGAACTTATAGATATTTTCCTAAAAGTATTAATAAGTAAGAGTTTTTAATTTGCTTGACAAGTTGGACATAAGTGATATTTATGCACCAACTTGAAAGAGAGTGTTAATATAAGTCATACTTTAGTTGGTAAATAAATTATAAGTAGGAAATCTAAACATAGTGCCTATTATGTTAAAGATCTTGATAACAAGTAATTTTTTCAATGAAATTTCTATTTTTTATCATAAGTTACCTTGTCTTATATATATTCTCACAAGATTTATCATCTAGTAATTGTGTATATTTTACAAAATATATAATCTTAATATGCTTTGAGCATTATACCCATAAGTAACATGTGATTTTGCATTTTAAAGCATTTTTAACACCTTATACTTGCCACCATGAAAGATTTTCCTTAATTATCTTTGTCTTACTTTTCTTTTATATAAAGTTAGATTTTCTTCGAAAAATACAACTAGTTTATTCAAAAAGAACATAAAAAATCCAACTTTTTTTTGCTTAAAGACCATAAACTCTAGCAATACTTTCAATTGAAAATAACCTTCGAAAGGCAAAAGGAAAAGAAATTGAGGAGTCTATTACTTAAAACTCTTTGACAAAAAGCTTAAACAATTTGATATTATATCATTCACTAATCTTTTTCTTCCTTATGTACTACCAATTACATATTCCTTGTAAACATTATAGACCATTTCTTATGCCTTCTTTCTTTAAAACTACCATCGTTGACTTTTCTTATCTTTCGTCATTATTATCTTAAAGTATATATGTTGAATGGTTTTTTTTGGAATAAACTATTTAATTACTATATCTTAATCAATTAGAATTTTAGGGAATTAATTTTATAATGACCATAAAGTAAAAGAGTCATAAATGATATAAGTAAATTGAGATTTTAAATTAAAAATATGCTTAATGGTAAAAAGTTAAATGTCTTTATAATGGAAATAAATAAATTTTAAAATTAAGAAACAAAATAATGATATAAAAATTGTGAAAAAATAAAATTAACAAGGATTAAGAAAAACTTTCTCTAAACTTTCTTACAATATATTATTGATATGAGATATTAGATTTGTTGATTATGAAATTTTTTTATTAAATTTAAGATAATCAAAATTAAATACAAATCAGTTCAAAATCGAAAGTTATGTTAGATATAATGTAAATATAGAAATGAGTTTTTTTTTTTCTAAAAAGTGTGGATATAAACATGGTGTCATAAATAATATGTTAACTTGAAAAGAAAAAAATTAAAATGTCAATATAACATAAATATAACTATGAAATGTAATTTAAATATTTTTATTAATATTAAAATTTATAATTTATAATAAGTATTATATTATTTTATATTGCAATTAGTATTTTGTTAAAATTTTTTAAAAATATATATTATATATAGATCTAATGTAATATTTAAGAAATTATAATTTAAAGTAGTTAAAATAATTAGTTGAATAAAAGATATATATTTTTTTATTATTACATTATTTGTTATAATTTTAAAAATTTTGAGATTAATTTCATATAAATCTAATATATATTTAATGTACTAATATCTAATACATATATTAAAGTATTTGATACATATATTAGCATATATTAGAAATATCTAACATATAAATTATAAACATATGAAAAATATATTTAAATTTATTATATTTATATTTTTTATTAAATACATTTTAAAAATATTTAATATAAGTCAAATAAGGGTTATATTGTATATATGCATATGATATAAAAAAGAATTGTTTTTTAAATGTTTGCCTTATGCATGATTGTATCAATTAAAATTTATAAATTTGATTAAAAATTCTTAAAATCACTAAATAAATAAATACTTGCCTAATTTTGATGAAAACCAAAAGCAATTAAATTTTTAATTACATAATAATAACTAAATATTTGAATATCATTAATTAAGTTTTAAAAAATAATAACATATTTTTTATTTGGTATCAAAATTAAGTTTCATAGAAATTCTTTAAGATAAATCTAATTTAATAAAATAAAAAATCTAATACATTTTTTTAAAAATTTAACTCTATTCATTCATCTAACTTAAAATAATGCAAGAAGAATAATAATGATAGTCTAAAAAAGTTAAGTTTATAGTTTTTTTTTATTATTATTATTTTTAGATTCTTATCTTTTTGGAGGAAATTTTCTTTTTTCGGTTTTCCTTCGTTATCAATTTTGCTTATTGCTCTTAGTTTGTCGGTGTTTCATAGATGAGAAGCACCTTAACCTCATTGGTGTTTATGACGGAGGGGGGAATGACTGAAAAGAAAAATTGGAATTGAGGAAACGATTTGATCGATTTGGCTGATTGGAATTTCATTCACTGTTTATATATATATATATATATATATATATATATATATATATATATATAAACAACAGAGAGAATAAAGATTTTGGGAGTAGGGAGATTGAGTCGAACAACAATTTAGGGTTCTTTTTAACATTTCAGTGTAGTGCTTGAATTGGACGCAAAAGAAAAGGCCGCCAAAAAAAAAAAATATATATAGATTTGAGAGGGAAGATGCTATCTTCCTATCCAAAGTGCAGGTGCGCCGCCGTTAAGGCCGGCGAACTCTTCCTCCGCAGCCGGAACCGCAACCGCCTCCTCATCATTGACTCTTCCTTTTTCAAAACCAACCCTGACGCTCTATCTGTATTCTCATGCTGCTCCTCGTTTCACTCGCATTCCCATTCATCCCTGTATGCTTCTCCTCCTCCTCCTCCTCCTTCGTGCACAAGTAGAGGTGATTACAATATTGATATCGGTTTTAATAGTGACAGTTATAGTTACCGTTATAATACTCGCAGCAATGGCATCCGTGGCGGCAAGTTTCCATTGCTAGCAACATCACATTGGAGCTGTTCTTCTTCGTCTTCTTATTCTTCAAGTCCACGGAGATGGAGTCACAGATACACATGTACAGGCAGCCATGGAACGACGGCGACAACGAGCACAAGATCTTATATCAATGCTTTCCTCTTTGGTCCCTCCTCCACATCTCTCAATCAACCGGTTCATCTCTGTTTTTTTTTTTTTTAAAATTCACCTCTTTTCTTTCTTTCTTTTTGTTTATTTTCATTATATGTGTATATGGTTATATTATAATTGGTTAGTTATAGATACATGAACTGTGTTTTATTTGAACAGAGCTCGATGCTTAATGTTAATGGGCAACGTATACTGTTCTCAACCTCATCAACTCCTTCTTCTTCTTCCTTCATCAGTAACGACAATAACAAAAATAGTAATCATAATGATAAAGGGCATTCGACTTCTAATTTGAATAAGGACCGGAAATCACAGCTACCATACTCACAGCAACAAGAAAATGATGTTTCTGACATGAAAATCCTGCGCATTCTGGCGTCTCATATATGGATGAAAGATAACCCTGAATTCCGGTTGAGGGTTGTTGCTGCCCTCACCTTTCTTGTAGGGGCTAAGGTCTTGAACGTTCAGGTCCCTTTCCTCTTCAAGTTGGCTGTTGATTGGTTGACTGCAGCTACTGCTATACCCACTGCTCTTGCCTCCTTTTCTGCCACCAATTCTGCTCTCATTGCACTTTTTGTTACTCCTGCTTCCGTTCTGATTGGTTATGGCATTGCCCGCTCTACTGCTTCTGCTTTCAATGGTAATTTTTCTTCTCAGAAACTCCCAATTCCTTATATGTTTACACTGTAGGCTTAGCCTACTTCTTTCTATTAATTTTAGTGTTTTTTTTTGGTTTTCACATATTAATTTGTGCTTCCTGTATTTGCATTGACTTCTATTTTGTGCTAGAATTGAGGACTGCTGTCTTTTCTAAGGTTGCTCTGCGAACAATCCGCTTAGTGTCTAGGGAGGTACTGTTTCTCTTTTCCTTTTTTTCATTGCCCTTTTTGGGTTGCTTTCTTGTAAAAGCATAGTACCCAGATGCATTCAGATCAACTAAAGTTCATTGGTTTCCCATATGTCTGCTACGCAATTTCATATAACTAAAGTTCCTTTTTTATTTGGCTTTTGTATCATTGTGCTTTCTGAAATGTAGGTCTTCTCACATTTACATGACCTTGATCTCCGGTTTCATCTTAGGTCTGCTTCAAACTCCCTAGTATGCTGCATATTACAACCCCTTTCCTCAACAATAAGCTTCCTGTAACAATTGACTTACTGCCATTTTCTTCTCTTTTATGCTTGGTTACTGTCTGTTCAGTCGAGAAACTGGTGCATTAAGCAGAATCATTGACCGTGGTGGTCGTGCAATAAATTTTGTACTTTCCTCTATGGTGTTCAATGTTGTACCAACACTCTTAGAGGTATGACTTTGCACTTTGCCTTTTTAAGCTTTCTAACTTTGTCAAAGATTGTGGATCTATGATTTAATTATGAATCCTACTGACCATTACTGATGATACATGGGTCTGACATGTGGATTCTTAACATTGAATCCTTCAATATTTTCCATGGCCTTTTGGATTACACTTTTATATCTGCCCTTCTCTTCTCAATATCTGTGACAGATCTTTTTAAATGCACATTCTAGATATCCATGGTGTCAGGCATACTGGCGTACAACTTTGGAGCCCCATTTGCATGGATCACCTCACTTTCTGTCCTTGCATATGTTACTTTCACATTGTCTGTGACCCAGGTAGCCATATCCTCTCAGTTCTAAATTATGATTACAGAAATATGATTTGAAGACTGTTTTGCAAGTCCCTTTTTATGTTTTTAACTTTTTTTTTTTTATTTTAAGTTTTACTGTGATATTTTATGAATTTCTGAATTTTTTTTGCAACTTTGCGGCTGTCTGCTTTGAAATTTCCTATGTACATAATATTTTCCTTTTCAACTTTGTTTGTCATTGCAAGTGGAGGACTAAATTTCGAAAAGCCATGAATAAAGCTGATAATGATGCAAGTACCAGAGCAATTGATTCTCTCATTAATTATGAGGTCAGATTTTATGTAACCTTCTCTGAATGATTTCTGCTAATCAATTATTTGATGCCTGTGTTTTTTCATTTTTCTGTTCATATGTCATTGGATACCTTAACCCTGTAGGAGGTGTTGCTTTCTTGCTCATCTGGTCTTTCTGTTTATTGCTTTCTTTGTCCTCTGCCCTATTTGCTCAGGGGCTTACCATCTTCTTTTCTTTACTTCCAGACTGTCAAATATTTCAACAATGAAGCTTTTGAAGTTGAAAAATACGATGGGTTCTTGAAAAGTAAGTGGTTTGAGCATCATGATTATTATTTGCTTGCTTAGTAGCTTGCCTATGAACCATGAATTTAATAAAAGTTAGTTTTCATGATTCATGATTTGATGTAGCTAGATGAGGATACCTGGTACTATAGTTTGCTTATGTACTATGTTAATCATACGCTGTTTTAAGTATTCTAAGTAGGTATATTTGTGCATGCTCTCGCTGTGTGGTGCTGTCAGTGAACTTGAGATAAGTTTTCCACTTCTAAATTGGAGGCCAATAGGGTCATATTATGGCTTTTCTGTGAACATTTTCTTGTTATTTATCCACTAGTTTTTGCTGCTTCCTGAGCTTTAGCTTTAGCCAATAAAACTTCTCTCCATAAATCTTAAACATCTTGGGCACAACTTTCAGACTGTAACAAGTATCTAAGGGTTTTATAATTGTGGGAGCATTATGCCTTGAGACACCCTTTTTAAGATTTCCAGAATTATATTCATTACAGTATCTACTATCTAGTGCTTCTAATCAAACACCTTTATCAGGTTTCTTAATTCCCTCATTTAACCTTGTTGAAACTGAAATGGAGTGTAAGCCTGAAATTTAATGTGTGGAGCAGCTCTGTTAACATTGGCTTGCAGTATCTGTTGGTTTGTTGAAATATTGGTAAGTGTGTTAGATATGAGAACAAGACAAGGAAAGTACTTGTTTATGCAAAGGGCAGAACTTGCATCTGATTTAGTAAAGAGCTAATAGCTGCTTCATCTGGTGTCTAACCAGGGCAAGCAGCTTACCAGTTCAACAATCCTTTCATCCCATACATGGTATTCTCAACTGTCAATTTATTTTCCATATTTTCATGATGACATTCTTCATGATCTCATAATCTTGCAAAAAATACACAAATCTGAAATTAACTCACGCTTCTTGCCATTGTGAGTGGATTGCAATTTAGTGAACAGCTAGGGGGAAAGAAAATGGTAGTGAACATCCAGGGGAAAAGAAAATGAAGAGGTTTGAACAGTTTATCCTGATACAAACTGATTAGGACAGATTTTGGAAACATTTACTGGGGCAATCATGTGGTGACTTTTGTCTTGTGAAAACAAGAAATCTCAAGTATGTAGATATTGTTAAAGATGCTTAGTGTTATGGCTGAAATTAGGTTGCAAGGCTCTTCCTGGTTAAAATTAGGAAATATGTTGCATTTTGCTGGCCAGCAGCTTTAGAGATTTAGATTTGTGGTGCTGTAATCAGAAGGTCAAGCGACTGTTGCAGCAGTTCTCTTGTTTCTCCTTATATTTTTATTGATTAAAAACAGTTATGCAAGATTTTCCTGTTGTAAAAAACAGGCAAAAAGGTCCAGAGTTACCTAATGGCTCTAACGTCAAAGAAAACCTGTAGGACTACACTAGCAAAAGATTCATACACTCCTTATGTTGACTTTGCTTTCAGCCTCTTTAGGTGTGGCACAATTGCACAACAAACAAGCTTCAAAATAGAAAAATTGTCTCTTTAAAAGTATTACATGCAGCCTAGCTGCATTAAAACCGGCTTTATTAGGCCCTATTTCAAGATGTTTGTTAGTCCTTATTTGGCCTTCTTACATTTTGGACACATGAAACTCAATGAGCCTTTTCTTTAAACTGAGCAGCAACCATTACTACAAGGTAACCACAGGGCTTCCTATATTTGATGTTCCCAAATGCCAAAGGATTGCAAGAATGTTGTACGACATGTTTGAGAATTTCCTCAAGGGCAATAAAATAATTTAGGGTTTTGAATTGAACTTCAAGTACCCTATGGAAGAGACTGTTTTCAGGGAAAGAGAGACTGTTTTGCAAGGTGGAATTACAGCACTAAATTGTCAATTTTTGGCACAAGAGTCCTTTTTGATGTAGAAATTTGTGAAAGAGAATTGAGACATCTTAGTTTTGCATTGGTGTCTGAATTTTGAGGTTGAAATCATGAAGTTTAGAGGATCTTGGGATGCTCTTTTTAGAAGTCTAGACACTCTTGCTCAATTCATCTATTGAATTGTTGGACCATCACCAGTGCTATCCAAGAAAAGAGGTAGCATGAAGCCAGCTGCAGAGTACCCCCTTGATCAGGATTAACTGTTCTCTGCACCATGTGTCATTGTGGTGTCATTATTATTCTGCTTTGAGTTGAAGAAATGTTGGAATTTTACAGAATGAAATTGTCTGTACAGATTTGAAATCACTTGCACATGTTGACACTTTGGCAGTTTGATTTGAATTACAGATTTTGTTGTTAGCTCATTCTCTGTAGTCCCCATCCAAAGATTTTGATGAACCTTTCTGTTTAAAATTTCTATACTCCATTTTTTTTTTTGTTTTCACTGTAAGAGTTCATGTTTAATCCTTTAGGATTATTATCTATCTGATATTAATATTATATTGTGGGTACTGCAATTGTTATTATTCTTGCTCTTGTAATTTCTATTAAAAAAAGGTTATCTCAGTGCACAAGGCTTTCACATTGTGGTTCTTGTAGTTACTATTGTAGGAGAAAAACAGTATATGCTTCCTGTAAACTTCCAACTTCAGATTATAATTTTTGTGCTTGCTTCATTCCAATCTTTCTGTGTTCTGTTGATTAACCCTGGGCAACCTATCAACAAGTTGATGTCTTGAGTTGTGACAATAGGTTAAATTGATGTCCTCTTTTGTAGTCGACTTAAATCATGTATCACATGACTTGACTTCAGTATATGGTGTTTTGTTATTTAATGCTGGCTCATTGCCCCTCACTTTGTTTAATTATGGTATTATCTTTCAGAGTATGAAGACGCAGCTATGAAAACTCAACAAAGCCTTGCTTTTCTAAATTTTGGTCAAAATGCAACATTTAGTGTGGCCCTATCAACTGCCATGGTGCTGTGTTCACATGGGATTATGAGTGGCCAGATGACAGTTGGTGACCTGGTAGAACTCTTGATGCTGTTACTTATTTGTTGGGTTGAACAACCCTTTCGAAGTCACTAATAGATGTTCAGAAAAATGACATATAGAATGTGAAAACACAGGTTATGGTAAATGGACTTCTGTTCCAGCTCTCTCTTCCACTCAACTTCCTTGGCAGTGTTTATCGTGAAACTGTGCAGAGTCTTATTGATATGAAGTCCATGTTTCATTTACTTGAGGTATTTTTCAAAGATATTCCTAAATTTTTGGATGTTACTGCTGAGGGCTTTTTTTCTTTTGGCTCATTGCAGTACCATGTTCTCAGTTGCTTAGTCATATGTTTCCTTTACTTTTTAATGAAGAATAAATGGAAAAACATTATAAAAAATTTTGGGCATAATACAAATTTTCTTCAATACCATGTTTTTTGGGATTAAGGTTTCCATTCTTGCTGCAGTCTTTTCTTGGGTCCCTATTACATGTCTTTGTTTCAATGAATTCTCCAGGAGAGGGCTGAGATTAGAGATAAACCCGATGCAAAGCTTCTAAAGTTGGATAGGGGCAACATTCACTTTGACAATGTACACTTCAGGTATAATGGTCATTTTTTGGCAGACCTAGTCTCAAACTGAATACAAAAAGTTTGGAATTGACTTGGATAAATATTCTAAAATTGATGTCTGCTTGTAACTCACTGGATAAGTAAACTTCATTTTGTTCTCTACTAGACACAAAATTCTTCTTATCTGGCAGAGTGGCAATTTAAGTTGTTCGGTTGTGATTACTGACTTGTTATCCAGTGCTGCTTCAATTTGATGAACGATGCTTGAACCCTACTCAAAACTCGTAAAGATTAGTAATGTAATTGGAACTATTTTTATTAGAAGGCAGCCTACTGGAATACCTATTTGAAGCTCTAAGCAATCAAAAATTTAGTTGGAGCCATTTAGATTGGGTGGCAGCCTATTTTAATCCTTCTTGAAACTCAAAAGAGACCAGTAATTGAATTTAAACTATTGTGGTTGGAGGGCAGGGCAGCCTACCTTTTTAACAACAACTACTCTCTCTCTCTCTTTCTGGTGCAGTCTTGGTCACACGTAGATTCACTCTTAATTAGCCATTTTGACATTATGTCATGAATCTGTACTTTCAGTTAGCATGAGTCTTCTCATGTAGCACAGAAAAATATCCTCTTCTTAATGTTATGTTAGGTGAGGCCACAATAGTGAAGGACATTTTGTGGCCTGTAGAATCCACCAAGTCTGTTTTCCAGAAAATTTCTTGCCAGAAAATGGAAATAGAATTCCATTTGCAAAAATTATATTTTGTAAATAGAGAATTGGAAAGGTATCTTCTCTCAATTTCAAACTTTATACTTGGAAAACACTCTTGCAAGGCTTTTCTGTAATTATCTGTCATTAACACCAAGGGGTTGTTTGTTTTGGAAAGAGGTAGCACGGGAATGAGAATTAACTGCTATTGTTTGTTTTCAAAAGAAGGATTCCCATACCCTTAAAAGTAGGAATGGGATTCCCATATTTAAGGGAGTCATGATGCCTGTCTGCAACTAGTTAGTGATTCCCATTCCCCACAACAATATCTTAACAACATTGAACTCAAAGGAAAAAGTCTCAACCAAAGCCCACAATTTGTACTTTGATTTCTTTTTATTTTTTACTTATTTTAATTTATTTGTATGCTTCTTGTTCACTCTGCTTCGCCCCTAGTTTTGCTGTTGTTTTGGCGTAAAAAGCAATGGTGACATTAAGCCTGACATGTCAAATATGGTTTCTCTTCTTCAACTCTCAAGTTGGTTCCATTCTCTAAGAATTTGACCCTCCTGTCATTTGCTGCTTGATGATTCCTCAATGGTTGAAGTATTCTAATTTCAATTTTGTTTTCTATTTTTTGGGTGCCACAAATTCAGTGGAAATTTATGCCAATTACCAACATCTTTTGGTCAAAAAAAAAAAAAAAAGTTTATATATTGGGTTTCCAAGCCTTATCCAGTCAATAGGTTTGTGATTGTGTTATCTTTTGGGATCGACCCAGATTTGTCTATATCTGTTTTTGTAATTGGGAGACTTAGATCAGTTGATTCCCCTTGGGGGATGCGGAAACAATGGCAGGCGCTAATGTTGGATTTATTGGGGGAATTAAAAAAATTTGTCACATTTCAATTCTTATCTTTAAAAGAACCTTATAGGTACAAAAATAAATTTGATTTTGATTCTGAAATAAAGTAAATGACCATGTAGGGAGTATGATTCAGTTTCTAGAGTAACAAAATATGTTATAAAATTACTTGCTCTGTTTCTAATTCTGCTTGATTATGGTTCCAATCCCCTCGAAGTCTTCCAGATACTCATTCTATATCAAGTTCTATAATTTACAGTGGAAATGGGGCAATGAACATTCACAGTGGAGAGAGGAAACAATGTGACGTGTGCTGTGGTGTTCATATTGTATTTTACTGGGAATTTTGAAGTATATCATTTTATTGTTTGAGTTTGATAAGACTTGTTTGGTATTGATGACTTGTGCTTGGTGCTTGTTATACTTGTAACAGTTACGCAACAGAAAGAAAGATTCTTGATGGCATCTCTTTCTTCGTACCAGCAGGAAAGAGTGTGGCTATTGTTGGAACAAGTGGCAGTGGTAAGGTTTTTGTTGATCTGAATTCCTCAACACATGTAGCTCTGTCTGTCTATCCTTTTGCTTTCTTTTTATGGCTATGGTAATCCTCTGGTTTGGAAAATATAGGTGGCCTTGGTCATCTACTTGTCTTGTCCACTAACCATAGGTTTGAAAACCTTGCTTAATGTTTTTACATTACAGATGTCTCAACGAGGGTCACCATATTGTATGCTTGTCTTTTCCTCTGTAAAATGAGTGAATGACCCACAGTAGCACATGCCAATAGCTGTAGCTCAGAACATCACCTTTGATGGATGGCTGACTGAACAGTGAAACTATGCTATTTTTCATTGTTTAGTGTGACAACCTATATAAAGCTAATAACAATAGCTGTCTGGCCATTATACTATGATAGCAAACACCCTATATGAATGCTTGTATTTTGTGAAACCTTTGCACTTTCATGGATGACTGGTTTTATTCTTGGATGCCTTAAAAGAATAATTGATTTCTTAACTTTGTGTGTCAGGAAAGTCAACCATCCTTCGATTGCTCTTCAGGTTTTTCAACACCGATTTTGGAAATGTGAGAACTAATATCCAGGACTTTGTCTAACCATCCATCTCTTTGTTTAAATTTTATCTCATATTTGATCTTGGTGCATAACACTTGAAAATAAAAGCATACATTTTGTTTCTATTATTTTTTGTCACTCTTTTACTCCCTTATGTAAATCTTTCTTTTACTCTTCCGATAAAAAATAAATATAGTTTAAGGTCCCCCAAAAATGACTGAATCCTTTCACCTCTGCTTATGTTACAATTTTACCTTTTCCATGCCCTAAGATTGGAATGTGGCATTGCTTATCTTGACAGATAAGGATTGATGATCAAGACATTCAGGATGTGACATTGAATAGTTTACGTAGGTCCATTGGTGTTGTACCACAAGACACAGTAAGTGCATTAGAATGATTCAAATTAGGGCTTTTCTTTTATTCTATTTCCTGTAAATTAATAATTGATCTCTGTTGTCAGATCTACCAAGTTGCAAAGTTGATGTGCTTCTCAACTGTTATTCAATTTACAGGTGCTTTTTAATGATACAATATTTCACAACATTCACTATGGTCGTCTATCAGCAACAGAAGAGGAAGTATGGCTCCTATTTCTACTTTACAAACTAGAAGACGTTGAACCTGATTTGATTACTCTGAAACTTATCATATTCTTTGTCCTCAGGTCTATGATGCTGCTAAACGCAGCAATTCATGAGACTATCATGAAGTTTCCTGATAAGTATTTCACTGTGGTTGGAGAACGAGGACTTAAGGTCAGAACCTTATTGCTTTTAACTGAACGGCTGGATTTCTTAAATAAAATTGTATGAAATGTAATGTTAAAACCTTGGCTTTTGTTATCCTGGATTCCAAACATAACATGCACAATAAAAGATAGAGGGAAAAAAAGTAAAAAAGAGCTGCTGCGTACATGTTTGTGAGGATAAGCAACTTTGTTCTTCTCTTCTGTGCTGCATACATGTTTATGCTTTATCTGATTTTTCTCATCTGGTTGTGCTGTGATGCATTTAGAATGGGAGATTTCTTCCTGATGTGGAACTATAGAATCTACTTGGGGAAAGTGATGAACATGCTTAGCTTTGAGCCGTGTTTTTCTGTTGCTTTTATTTATTGTAATAATGGTTAGTTTGAGATCAGTCTGTCTTCAATGCATTTTGGTTGGGTATTACCCATAAAGTTCAGGAGTTGGGACTTGCAGCTTCTAATGGGAAATGTCAGGCCGGAAGTTTTAAATGGGAAGAGAAAAAGATGTTACAGCCCATGTTAAGATAAAAGAGGATAAAGTGTGCTTCCATGTATGTGTGTGCATGTGCGTATGTGTGAGAGAGAGAGGAATAGGTACCCTCAACAACAAACTTGTGCTTGTGTGTGTGTGTGTGAGAGAGAGAGGACTAGGTTCACTCAACAACAAACTTTACAAATATACCTTCCATAACTCATGGATGATAACCTAATTATGCCTTTGTATGAACAATCTTAAGAAACATAAGAAAGGGTGTTCCAGTGCACAAGGCTTTGAAACTGTTTGCTTTGGGAAAGGAAAGGACAGAAAGAAAAAGCAATCTTAAGTCTTGCAAAGACACTCCTTTTTCTTCATTTTAGGTTTGGCACACTTAAATGGGAATATTCTCTTTTAACTACTAGGCATGAACAGATGTTATATGTAAAAGGAATCATAGATAATATAATGTAATAAATACAATTTTCATATAGAATAATTCCATATTTTATATACTTGCTACATAGGAATGTCTTCACTGAAAGTAACATAAGGAATAAATAACTAGATTGGAAAAATTAATAATCAGATCAAACTGGCAGTGCTATCTTTGCAAGTGGAATATCTAAAAAGCTGAAAACACAGCATTGTTAGACTTTGTTTGAAATTATATGTGTCATATTCTCATATTTTGTAGCTATCCCTAGTGTTCCATCATCTAATATTTTGGTTCTCTTTACTTTCCGGTGACAGAGGAATATACTTTCTACTATAGTTGTGGAGAAATTCATAAAAGCATACTTACAAAATGCAATGACACAAACATACAAGAAAGTTGCTTGTCTGGTTATCTCTTTTGCTTTTTATACAAGCTTAGGAATCTTCTTCATGAACAAAATGCCTATGAAGAGAATAGTTCTCTTTTCAGTAGACTTTTACACTTTTAATGATCAAGCAACTGTTCTATCCAGTTAAGTGGTGGTGAGAAGCAGCGTGTGGCCTTAGCTCGTGCATTCTTGAAGGCGCCTGCTATTCTGTATGAACTCCACTTTTCTTTATCAAATTTAGAGATCTGTCCATGTGTTTTCTTGGTTATTACTTTTGCAATTGTCTTAATGCAAGTAATAGGTGAATTGTTAGCAATCTAACTGAGGTTTGTATTTCAATCTTATTTATTGTCTGTGGTTACAAAAATGCGGCAATGAAGATACGTGCCTAACATTTGGAGTGATCTAAATGGTCATGGTTAGAATGGTTTTCTCCTTCCCTCCCCCCAATCCAAAACCAAAAGCACATAAAAAATGAAAATTACTTTCTGACAACAATTTATTGTTTAACACATGACTCTTTTTAATTTTTTTTTTATTTTATGCTTTAGTTTTTGGTGGTATATAATTTAGTTTCCAGGTGTACTTTAGTGGTGCTCAGAACATGATTTGATGGTTCTCCTTTCGTAAACCATAGGATTCTCACTTGTGCTCTTTCAAGGACAAGGACTCCAGTCCCTTATTTCCAATGTGGATGTGTAGCATATTGTCCATGTGAAAATGACCAAGTTACCTAGAATTGCCATGTCCATTCCTATATATATCAGTCCTTATTTCCAATGGGGATGTGTAGCATGTGCAGTATAGACACTATAAAGAGGATCAAGTTTCTTCCAAATTACTGTCTCTACTGCACTGATGCCTCTATGATGGCCAACAGGACTAGGTGCACAAGAGAATGCTAGTGAATGTTTGGGAAGTTCTTAAAAGTTGCTGAACTTTTTGTTCTCTTTTCTAATTATGGGATTGCTGGAAAACATTGAGGAAGCACAGGGGAAACATGAGGAAATTTCACTTTATCTTTGGTTAATTACATTTTCATTTTTATGTTCAAGGCCAATGAATACATGATTTGGCATTTTGCCCTGCTGTATTTTGCTGCAAGGTTTGATGCTTTGTTAGTTTATTCGCCTTCTAAGCTTTACAATAAATGTTTCATTGAAC
This sequence comes from Ceriops zippeliana, assembly GCA_037897445.1. Lineage (NCBI taxonomy): Eukaryota > Viridiplantae > Streptophyta > Magnoliopsida > Malpighiales > Rhizophoraceae > Ceriops > Ceriops zippeliana. The sequence continues at coordinate 1,737,787 of JBAPLH010000115.1, forward strand.
CAGAAGCTTGTTTAATCTCCCACTACCATCTACAATATCTTGGAAGGTGTGGCTACCTTGTTTCACATAGGGCTTTCTTTTATTTTTTTATTGTTTTGATGTTTGCGTGAGCAGTCTTCTTCTGCCAGTGTGAAGTCTATTGTTGGTAGGATAACAATATTCTTTTGTAGTGATCTTCCCCATGAAACCTTTTTTTTTTTTTTTTGTAAAAAAAAAATGAAAAATAAAAACTTAACATGTCCTATTTTGCCAAGCTGATACATTTGACTTTGCATGAAATGGTTGAATCATATTCAGCTGAATTTATGTCAGTAGCATTTTATAATAAGATGATAAATATCATTACTCCTTTGCTCCTGTCATTCATGTTTAATCTCTCAGGTTGTGTGATGAAGCAACTAGTGCGCTTGACAGCACAACAGAAGCAGAGATATTAAGTGCATTGAGGTCATTAGCCAACAATCGAACATCAATTTTTGTCGCTCATAGGCTTACAACTGCTATGCAGTGCGATGAGGTATTTAGGAAAGCTGTTTTTCTGTTAAGGTGTTGAAACTTGTATCTATGAAATAAATTAAGATTAGGTTGTTGTTTGGATTTTAATATATGTGGCTGTGCAATGAGGTATTTGGGAAAACTGTCTTTCTTTTATGGTGCTGAAACTCGTGGCACTAGTTAGATTTGCTGCTCCCCTCAATCCAACCCTTTAGAAGCCATTTTTCAGAGCTGCCCATCTCAAATGTGAAACCATCTACCTGTTCTTATTTCTGTCCTCATAAATAATACTAGTCTTTGTCAAATTCATGGGTTTTGCATTTCACTCATACCATTATATCTTTAGGGCATGCACTATTGTTACTTCTTCTCACAATACATTGTAGTAAACCTGATATAGACTGGTTATGGCCTATGAAAAATGGTGTACTGCTCTCAAGAGACCAGATCGTTGCTCATATCATTGTTATGTGTGATGGCATTGCAATATGGCTACATCTCAAAAAAAGATTTGAGAATTTTGAGATGCATTTTTAAGTTCCAAAATGTCCAACATCAATTATAACAAGTTTATTGTGCTGTTATATGGTGCATGGGCATTGTCAAGATTATTATCAGTTATTGTGTGAGGTTCTTTAGCATGGTATGCTAGCATTCTAATGTGTTATTTTTGTCCAGATGCTTGCCCTGTTGTTGTTGTTTACTAGAATTATGTATTGTTTTGTTGGGTGTTATAGACACGCCAAATGTTGGTTTCATGTGAATGAGGATGTCAAATATGATCAGTGGATAATTTGGGTCACTAGGTATTTGTCCAAGGCTTTGAGCGCCCATACACCATTTTAATCCTTGTGTGTACCACTCAATACTTGTCTTTATGTCAATGACCCTTTCCCTCAAAATTGGTTTACAGATAATAGTTCTGGAGGAAGGGAAAGTTGTCGAACAAGGACCACACGAAGTTCTTTTGACTAAAGCCGGAAGATATGCGCAGTTATGGACACAGCAAAATAGCCTCGATTCTCTTGATTTGGCCGTTAAGTTAGAGGCATAAATGTTACTTCTTCCTTCCCAGTAGATCCTTTCTACCTCATTCTATGCACCATGCTAGGAAAGATGTCGGTGCAGTGATCTTCATAGTCCAATTAACGCTATGCTAGCTGATGAGTGCACAAGTGGGTCTTATGGTAATATGATTGATGCAGTACAGATATTACTTGGATTTTAGGGTAACAGAAATGGTACCATTCATGCTACACACAAAGAAACATGCACCTGAAATTATGGCGCAACAGATGCAAAGCCTCCACAGATTGGTTGATCACGTGATTTGAAGGCCATCAAGTGTCATGGGTGGTAGGTTCCTCCCAATTTTTAATTCCTAGTTTGAAACTGTTTTGATTGAATCAAACTTGTCTGTGCTTTTCTGTTGTAATACCATGTAACACAGAAATTTGGAAAACAGAATTGGTGTTTAAACAATATTCTATAATCTAGATTCAGGCTTAATGATGGCCTCTTCTTTGAGCTATGGCCTGTCTGTTGCAAGTTTAAAGAGAGGCTAAGGCTTCTTTTCACATGTGTTAGATTGGTGGAATTAGGAGTTCTTGGGTTTGCTCAATTGCATATGCAAACACCATAAGCCTATCTATCTATTTACACTTGCATATAAGTCCACACATATTTCTATGTGCATATTATGCCACGTAGTTTTTCTAGCAACTTATAACAGGGTGTTTTGATGCATGATGCTCTTATTACAATTTCTGTCATGCGCTCTAATTGGCTAGTGTAGACCATTTTGGTATTAAAAAGCTTACCTTATTAGATTTATCTTCCACTGAACGGCGTTAACTATGACGTCATTGTGCCAAGTATGTCGGTAATTTTAAGGAAACCAAAACGGATTTGGGCATTTTAATCGCCGTACAGTTGTCAAGTTTAGCGTTCCACGTAACGCTAACCCTGCCACCGACAGGGGATGCTCAACATTTTGATCCATATATAAAAGAGCATCCCTTGAATATGCTGTTGTAGTGTGAAGTTTGGCCTTTCTGTCAATTTAGGTAAAAGCACTACTTCTAAGGGAGAAGCAATAGAGAATTTTCCTCTCTGGAAGGTGTCTTGATTGGAAGTGTTATCTGCTTTCATTTCCTTCTTGTTGGTAAGAAAGCTTGATTTGGTAAAATTTCTCCTATGTTTTCTTAACTCTTTTCATGCGAATTGATCTTCATTATGTTCATTTTTGATACCTTGCTCTTGTGAGAGTTGTTGGATGTGGTTTTTTGGATCAACTGAGAAGGGAATGGGGAGCCCCCTTCTTTTTGCAGGATTTGGGAGTGGTGGTCTCGAACCCAAGACCAATTTTAGGTTACAGTTTTGAGTCTCTGGCAAAGATGGTGGTCCTTGCATGTGGGGCCCACTCTTTTTTTTATAAATATTTTTTTTAGCAAAAGACCTAGACCAAATAAGAAAATGGTAGGTAGGTATGGTTTGAGTCTAAGGTAGTCCTTGCATGTGGGTCCCCCGCTTTGCAAAAGACTTCAGTTTTATGCTAGATCTCTCATTTGTGTTGCTCAGAGTTTGATCGGTTTATGACTCGTGGCTTAGTCGCTTTCAGATTTAGATTGTTCAAGTTTTGAGTTTCAGTGCTTTGAAGTGGTATAGGTTGATGATTGGGTTGGAATTATTTCTATTTTGAATTATTCACGTTTCAGAACATGTTGAGTTTTTGAGTAAGTCGAATTATAAGTTATTGAGTTTCCATCTATTCTGGGTTGGGTTGTGTGATTTTGGGTAAGTTAACAGGAATTATTTAGCTCTGTCTAAGTTAATTTGTGCTACCACCATTTGAAGTAGGCAAGGGGTCACCTGATAATTTTTTTGTTTTCATCGGCAATATCGCCATAGTTGTTACTCCTTGCAACAACAACTATTATCATTCCTCTGTTTATTTGCACTTTTTGGTTTGAACTTTGAATGGGATTGAATTATTTGTAACAATATATCGCCACCTATTGTTTGTTTCAAGGGGTTTATTTATGACTTTGTATTAGATGAAGCGCCCACAATTTTAAAAGAATGCGAGTTTGTGTGTCAAAATAATACTTTCGATGGTACTATTAATTTTTGTTTTTTGTTTTTGTTTATTTTTGTTTCCTATGACTATGTAAGTGAATAATTATTTAGTAATTACGAATAAATAAATAATTAATATTTTTATTCCCTTATTCCCATATCATATCAGTGTTTATGCTAAGTAATTACAAATTGCGGAGGTGACGGCTGAATTCATTTGAATTATTTTGTATGTTTTATTATTCTAAACCCCGAGCCTCTCCACCGTTTACATCTCAGGTTTTTTTTTTTTTTTTTTTTTTTTTTTTTTCTATCAATCAATTTCCTTCCTCCGTCAATTGTCCACCGCATTTCCTTTTGTCTTATCTTTTACTATAGTAACTAATGAATTCAAGGATGCTAATGATAAACGAGCCATCCTCCTCAATTCCCATTACTTTTTTTTTTTTAAATTTTTTGACCTATGTTAAATGAATGGCAATGACGAGATCGGATAAGGTATGGTATCGTTCTTATTAATTAGCAGCTCATTACAAATCAAGTGATTAGAGAGCTCGTTTATGATATATAAAGTTTGTGAGTTTTGTATTCTCTGTGTGAAAGTAAATGTGCCCCTAATTTTGTTTGATTTTAGAAGTAATTGGTGGTGATTCTTACTGGATACCATAAAATATGTTCTGTGAATTTTTTTTTTTTAAGTGCCACACTTAAGTTCACTGTATAGTAGTATAACCAGCATAATCCCTCCTCCTTTAAACAAGATCCTTGAACACTATTTTTATAATTTTTAGATGAAAATAATAATATTATTAATTAGCAACCTGCCAATCAACCAACCAACTAACCCTATAATTATATATATATATATATATATATAATTATTTTAACCAAAATTCAGTAGATTTAAAGCCAAAACTTCAAAATGTATGACAAAGGAGATTTTTTTTGTAACAAATTATAAAAATATCAAAATAAATCTTGTTATGCATTTTTTTTTATTTGATTGCATATTTACTGAGCTAGTTACACTTCGAATTGTTTCGCAGGAAAAAAAAATTGAAATTTCAAAATAAAAAAAAAAGAAATATTTTTTATTTAATAAGACCCACGTTGTGAATAGGTTTTTGGTGGAATCTTTTGGCCATGAGTTTTTTTTTTTTTTTTTTTAGTTTAGGAAAGTTCTTATGCTATTAACACCATTTTCAATTCTTGAACAAATATGCGCAAGCATTGTATTAATTTATTTGTAGCGTTACCAAAGGAGTCTGACAATTGATAATACTATCCTAATAAATATCAAACAATACATGTGAAATAGACATAAAAGCAATACGTTTACATTCAAAACAAACAAATATCATATTTGTCCAAAGGCAAACAACACTTGGTAGATTTATTTCATGTCCATTTGTTTTGGTTTTCCTTATTATTATTATTATTATTGTCTTTCCTTGTCTTTCATTAAACGCTATCAGTGTATCACCTGTCTTACTTCCATAATAACAGCTTAAAAATGGAGAGAGCGGAAGCAAGGAAGATAAGAGCAAGAGGGCTGAGGCGGAGTGCGAGGATATCAGAATTGGAAGAAAAAACAAGACTCCTTGCCCTTCAAAAAAAGGCAAAAAATAACAATAATAATAATAATAATAATAATAATAATGCCGGCAACGCCGCTAATAGCAACGACGGTGGTAGCAGTAAGTACCCTACCCCGGCAGCCCGGGGGGGGCGGAGGAGTGCTAACATCCATGCTAAAAGCAGGGGCCGCAAGCGCAAAAGTCTACAAGATGTGGTGGTTAGTTCTGTTGCTAGCCACCTTTTTGGACAGGTATTCAACTCAACGCTTTCCTTTCTCCTTTGATTATATATATGTATGTATTTTCCTTTGTTACCAACCCATCTTTTCATCGTGAACAAGTTCTTTATGCTGCTGGCTACTTGATTACCGGTTACTTTTGCCTACTTAGGCCTTCCTAGTTTATTTATGCGTACGCATGGTGGGTGTGAAAATCCATTAATGACAATTACCATCAAATATAATTAAGCTGGAAAATATCTTGGCTATGCATTGATTTATAAAATTGTTTGCCTATGTCCTTTTAAGTTTGTTTGCAACTCACCTTTTGTGCTTTTTTCCTTTAGTGGAAGCCAAAGATCAAACGTCATTTTCACGTCCGACCCGTCAACTTGGCTTCTCTCAATTTCCAATTTCCAATTTCCTTGGTATTTGACCCTCAAGCTTACAGACACACAGTCGTAAAATCTAATTGTAATTGTATGCAGGAGGGAGGAAGCTCAAAAATTGGGGATCAACTGGCAAACTTATCGTCTCTACAATGGATGCCTAGAAAACAGACACTGGAGCTTATCCTTGACATACTACAAAGGTAAATTACATTACTTAATGCTTCAATATATGTGATATTAAATTCTGATACGACCATACTAAAATTGAAGAAAATGATCAAATTGGTTCCTCTGGTTGACTCCTCTGTCCATTAATTACAGTTGTGTTTGGTAACTTTTGCAAGAAATTTACAAGAATGTGCTCTCAAGCTTTGAATGAGTTTGGTTAGTAGTCAAAAGATGACTCCGCGTATCTAATGCTATTTGTGCTATTAAATTTTCAATGAAGTTAATTGCCTTGACTTACATACTCGAAATCATTTGATGTTGAACTTTGACATCTGTTTTAAATTCATGGTGACTGATGGAGTCTCTATTTTGATGGATAAAACGCAATATAATAATACATTGTGGTACTGCCATTAGACATCTAATGCTCTTTTACAATGTCAAACAAGACTTCGACAATATAATATCTAGACCATCAGAAGAATCCTAAGGACATCAGTATCAATATCAATGCTCCTTTCTACTTTGAACCCTTGCTTTTGCCGCTGTTGTTGGTACAGGAGAGACACCCACGAGATATTCGCGCAACCGGTTGATCCTAAAGAGGTTGGCAGTTGATTTTTGCTGTATTACTCATGAGTGTGCACACAAATATGCAGTCTATATATATATATATATATATATATACTTACACCAATTCCATTCAATGATCAAAAACAAAACTAGGCATATAATTAAGTTAGTCTCTTTTCGATTCACAATATTATTACCTTATTATACGCTTGTGCTACAGTAAATGATGTGTTTCTTTCGTGCAAAGGTGGAGGGCTATTACAGCATCATCAAAGAGCCTATGGATTTTGGCACAATGAGAGCTAAACTTCAAGAAGGGATGTATACAAGTTTGGAACAATTTGAGGTTTCATTCATTTGCAAACTTCAAGTTTACACATTAATAAAATGACCAAACGACCACTTAATTTCATAAATACAAATGCAACATACAAAAATATTTCATATTACGTTAAGAATATTTTATATACCATGTAAAGGATTTTTTTAAAATTTTTGTGTCATTTTATTATACATTTCTTATATATTATATAAAATATTATTCATATGATATAAAATGTTAGTGTATAAATATAAAAACATTATGTATTTATTTGTATTTCTGAGTTTGCCTCCATAAAAGATTTCCCTATCCTATAAATGCTTAGCTTCCTGTGCATGCATCGCGAACTTAATATGCATATTTCGCTTCCGAATGCGTGCACAAGTTTCTTAGTCAAGGCAAACGAGCATGTGTATTCATACATATTTCGGGAAACATCAGATCCCAAGAACCAAAAACTATTAATCGTGTTGGGTTTTTTTTTTTTTTTGCATCTAGTCGGTACGTGATTTTAATGCTTTTTAATCTGCATAACATGATAATAAATATAAATGTATTACTGACACTTTGCATGTTGTTACGTACAGAGTGATGTATTTCTGATAGCCATCAATGCGATGAAATTTAATGCATCAAGTTCTATTTTTTATTCAGAGGTATGTCTAACTCAATCCCTTATAGCTACTAGGATAATAAATATAAATACATTACTAAATGAAGTTAATTATGGCTATATTGCTTGCTATAGCATACGATGGAACTTGGTTAAGGGTAGAGGGTCCTTACAAATTTAATGCATCACTGTTTCGATTTCAGGCTCGTGCTCTCCATGAACTTGCTCACCGGGTCTTTCGTTCTCTGAGGAATGAACCACAAAGGTTTGAGTTGGACCACTTGGGAACAAGAAAACGTGCCGATAAGAGACCCCTTGCGGCTGAAGCTGGAGGTTCGCAGAGTAAGCGTGCTGATCTTTGTGGCATTTCTTTGAAATTTAGATGGTTCGTCCTTGCAAATATAATGTAGTTAGTGTGCTTCTCAGTATGATATCTTTGAACTTTGTATTTGAAACATGTATCTATGTACGTAATTGTAGTCTACATCTTTCAGAAATATCTTGGGCAATAAATATTTTTCTTGTTTGAACAAGGGACAGGATCAAAAGATGGTAGACATTTCAATTCCCATGAAATTGAGAAGCGTAGAACATACAGACCTCCGACCTCGAATCTTAAACCAAATGAGCTGACAGTTTCAGCAGTGGATGGTGCCTCAAAACCGCTTCTCTATGTAAGTTCATCGTCGTTTTAACAGGAAAAGAATGCTGCTTATTTTTATATTCCATTGTAATCTTATCCATTCTAAATAATTGGTGAGAGCTTGACACTGCAGAGCACAGAAGCTGGGGGGAGGTACAGGGAAAGTGTAATTAACTTTTCCAAAGGCCTGGGACCAGCTGTTCAAAAGGTTGTCAACAGGAAACTATCACAGATTCCAACTGAAACTTCTTATGGAAATGGAATATCGTTGCCTTCCACCTACTTGCGCCTAACTCCAAATCGTCCGAATCCTTGTGCACCATTTGCCCCTCAGGGTCCTGCTGCTGCTCATTTGCATGCTTTTAGGGGTGATCAAATGTCTTCTAGTGTAGTAGGTGAACTTAAAGGAGAAAGAAAATTCCCTTTCAGCTTCCTTGATTTGCTTCATGGTGATTTTATTGAGAAAGATCAAAGCCTTGGTTTCGTTTCTAATGCACCAGCTGGCTCTTACAAAGGAAAGATGGTCTGTGACTCTGGAGGAAACACAAACCTTTGTAATGTACTGACTGGCTGTTACAAAGAAAACATGGTCCGTGAGTCCGAAGGAAACATGAATGTTTCTAACCATACTTTTGGGGGAGAAATGATTGCCGCTCCACAAGGTCCAACCAAAGCTACTAATGGAAGCAGAAACATGGGTGTTTGTGGTTCTTCCCAATCAGGAAAAACAGTTGGCACTGGTGATAGTGTGGACCTTCTAGTTTCAACTATCATGGAAATTAGTGCCAAGCAAAATCAATGTGCATATCATGATTACCCCACTGAGACAATAGATGAAAATTTATATGGTATCGATGGCCAGCCATCTCAGGTAGGCACTGGATTTCAGTCATGGCCCCTAGAATATGGTAAGTATTCACAGCCAATGTGGTTACCCCCGCAAACCACAAACCGGGCTCCAAATGTAGATCAGGGAACCTACTCTTTCTTCAATGATTTTCACTCTCAACAATACCCAAATGGGGAGGGGCCAAGTGCCATTGGTAGTGGCGGTTCGGACTATTTGCATGGGACTGCAAATTATAACAACATCGCTCAGAGTCAGATTAGCCATATTCAGAGTGCTCATCAATTTCAACCTGCAGATTGGATTCAGCAGCAAGCACCATGGGGTCTAGAAGCCATATGCAATCCTGCCATGCTGCAATCGCAAGCACAAGTGCAGGTCATTCCATCACGCCAACCGCGAGTGATGACATCAGGTCAGGGCCAGAATGCATCAATGCAACATCAGTATCTATGTTATCCTGCGGGTACTTCAGCTTCAGGTCAACAAGGAAGGCCATTGTTTGGATTTGACACAAGGACAAGCTTTCTCAGAGGCCATAGAGATTTAGTTTCGTCTAGTAATGCAGTAGCAGCCCATCAAGGATTTTGGAAAACTGCTCAATCTCGACCATCATCATCCACACCCAGAATGGATAATCAGCAGCCTGATCTAGATCTGCAACTATGATGTTAATCAATTCCAACTGGGCTTAATTTTATGTTATGATGGAGGGCCCTTGAACTTCATTATATATCTAAAAGACTGATGAAGCGATAAGTTATTGTTTATATATTTTCCTAGTGATTATATATTTGAGACTTTGTAGATCAGTGATGACAGGAGCTTGGTGCAATGTGGGAGCTTAGCTCTAGAGAACCAGGTAAGCTCCAGCACCTTTCTGGGAGCCAGTCGTGATAACTTGAGTAAGAATTTTTCGTTAATTCTTTAGCTACTGGGCTGTGGAGAAAAGGTGACACTTGATCGTGGGGCATCGTCTGATTATGAAACCAAGTCATCATCAATCTGTTAAGTTGTTTCTTTTAAGAAATATTAAGTGCATGGATATATATATATATTAGAAATGTAAGACAAAAAAAAAAAGTACAGAAATAAGTAATATATGAATTAAAAAATTATAAAAACGAAGGCGGAGCTTCCCCTAAGCCCAATTACTAAAATTCTAGCATTTTTCTTTTCTATTTTGAAAAAAATATGCAAATAAATATTTATAACTCATAAGACATTTAGCCCATATTTCGTTTTAATTTGTTATTCTTTTTTGCCTCATTGAATTTTCTTGTCATTACCAATCCATGTGGTATTTATATGCATCCATGTAGTTCCAAACACTTGTGAACATTATTATTTTTTTTTTTTCTCTCCATGTTGTTACCTTGCTTTTGGTTTTGGTTTTACACTTTACAACCTTGAATCACTTTTTAAATATTTTGACTAATTTGATAAGACTCCCATATTAAGTTCTTGAACCCGTTCACACCAAACCCTGGCTCCGCCGGGGAACAAAAGCCCTTCAGATTTAGTATCAAGTAACAAAATTATGGCATCTCTTCCAAAAAGTCGATAGAAGCCAAATTGTTTGTGCAACTCAACTGCTACTTACACTATGTTGGTAGAAGAGAAAACATAGATGAAGGAAAACATGAGGAAAAAGGAAATCTTTCATGTTTTGGAGATGTTTTGAATAAGGAGAAAGAAAAAGTAATTTTACATTTTACTTTTGAGTCAATCAAAACCAGTCCCTCTTAATGGTATAGAATGCAATTATAGTTAGACGAATTTGCCTATAGTAACTAAATATTATTAATTGACATGATATATTAATAGAAAAGAGATTTTCTTATTTATTGTATAAGATAAATTATATATATTTTTTATTATTCACGTGTTTTCAAATAAAAAAAGAATGAATTTTTTTATTTTCCTCCATTTTTCTTTTTCCCAATTCTTTCCTTTCATTTTTCTTTTTCTCTTATTTGGTTTTATTTTTTATTTTTTTAAATGTAGTGTAAAAGTCAAAAGGAGTAGACTCAACAAAAGCTAAAAGCATGTCCAAATAAACCTTATAGCACTATAGTGCACTTATGAATTCTATTGAATTTAGAATGATACAACAGAAGACTTTCTATGGGTCTTCTAATATCAATAAGTTGATTACTGGATAAAAAATATTCCAAAATGAAAGAAATCTCCTTGATCATTGAGAGTGTTATAATGCATTTGATTGAAAAGTCCATGAACAAAATGAAGACCATTTATTAACTCATTATTTAGTCCCATTTGATGAAATGAAAAAATTCATAAAAATTATTCAACAAGTTATGGTAAGAATTTTGGGAGGACCTTAAAAAATGCATAAAGTAATTTGTTATACCAATTTTAATTAATATCTAACATTATAATTGAAAAATAAAAAACATCAAATCAAAAACAGTAAAAATCCCATAATTTTAAGTTTGATTACCAAATTAGCTCAATAAGGTAAAGGGAGTAAGAAGAAAGCATTACCATTTTTTGTGCTTCTCAATTAAAATTAAATAAAGATATGATACTAAGTGTTGTTCTCATAATCTTGTATGAGTTGTAATTGTTGTCAACTCAATTTAAGTGTGTACAAAAATAAAGATACATGAAAGGGTAAGATAGTAAATTCGCTGCAAGTAAGCCTTATTAAGTTTCATAACAAAGAGTATATAAAGGCTTTGGAAGATAAAATTAGGGTAAGGTCAACACAATTGAATATACGGTAAAACAAAAAAGTCCAATGTAAGAGAGCATTTGGCAAACGCAAGCAAGTGTTGGACGACAAAACACAAAGGAACGACAAAATATAGCAAATGGCAAAACAATAATGGTTGGAATAGAGAAAACCAGCATGGCGGAACACTAACACGCAAAACAGAGGAACTGGCCAAAGTGGTACACGACAAAAAAAAGAGTGAATACACTGCTGGACAGTAAGGAGACAACACAGGAGAGCTAAACGCACAAACCAGAAAAGGAGGCACCCACCACAGTAAGAGAGAGAAAACCACCACTGGAAGAGCAGAACAGACCAGACATAGACCACTAGGAGAGAGAGAGAGACTTCATCAGAAGAGCAGAAACACACACACACACACACACCAGAAAAGAGGACACGGATACAGACCAAAAGAGGGAGACAACGTGAAAACTCGAACTGAGAGAGCCAATGTTGAAGAGAAATGGGAGAGCAAAAGAAAGGAGACCTGGCTGGACAGTGAGAGAGAAACGGACGACACAGTAAGGAGAAAACCATGTGACTGCAAGAGAGAGAAACCTATGAGAGAAGAAACCAAAAGCGGACGAATGTGTGAAGCATGAAACTAGCACAGAGGGCAAAACCAGAAATGAGTGGTGAGTGCAAAACTAAAAATGCACCACCCTTAGAAGAAAAGAAAACCATAAACGTGAGGTGAGGGCAAAACCAAAAACCACCCCTGGAAGAGAAGAAAACTAGAAACGTGAGGTGAAGGCAAAAACCAGAAACTAGAGGAGTGTAGAGTGTAGCAAAAAGTGATGGAGGAGTGCAGCAAAACCATGACGGAGGAGACAACACATCATCTGTAAGGGAAAAGAGGAGAAACCATGAAAGAGAAGACCACCGAGAGAGCAAACCAAGCTGCCCGGAGGTGTGAAACAGACAAATGCAAACTAGAAACGATGGTAAGGTGTGTGGCTAGCAAGGTGTGCAAACTAGAAACATACGTGAGATGTGAAACGCTAAACCAGAAGTGTGCATGAAGTGTGTGACCCGTAAAGGGTGCAAACCAGAAACATAAGTGAGACATGTAACGCGAAACCAGAAACGTGAGGTAGGTCATAAGATGTGGAATAAGAGACCAGTAAGATCGTGAGATGGTGAAAGCAGGAGCTGTGTGAGATAACCTAGAGAGAGAATTCGATGAAGTATTGGAAAGAACTCAACGTATTTCTAGATTTTTTCAAGAGATGATAGAGAGCATTGCGGTGAACTTCTAAACGGCAGTAGAGTAGCCTTTCAATTCAACAGAGACAAGACAAGTTAGAAGAAGGGTAGACACAGTAAGTGACACTCTTTGTATTGTACTTACTTAGTAACTGCAATAGTGAAAGCAGTAAAGAATTAAGACATCCATTGTAATTGAAATTCTTAAGTATAATGGATAGTCTCGGTTAGGGAAAGTCCCTACCACCGTGGATGTACGTCACATTGACAGAACCACGTAAATCTCGTGTGTCCTTACTTTACTTTACATTATGTGTTTTGAATTGAGTCATGAACGCGGTTAAAATATTAGCCAACCCATAACATAACGAAGACCTAAACAAGAACATATGAATTATCTATTAGGTAAGTTGTCTGAAAGGTGACTTTGGGAACTATTGTAATTAGTAGGTAGCAATAGATCTACATTAGTCGATTCTAAGAAAAAGTTCACTTTTAAGAAGAGGTTGAAGTAGTTCATTTACCTGCAAATTGTGACCTGTGATGATAAGGATTCACTCCCCCTCTCAGTATCATAAACTAGTAGATCCTAAGGAGAAGTCAGAAACTTCAATTGGTATCAGAGTACAAGTTCACTAGTTTGAAACTTAATAGCTTGATATGCTAGTTTAAAGAGTTCCAGAAGTTTTAACTTGTTCAGCATACTGAGACATGGACACTGGTACTAGCATCAATACTATTTACAGTAAAAAGGTTCCAATCTTCAACTGAACCAATTACAATATATGGAGAGTGAGAATGCAAATGGTATTTGTAACCATGGGCATGAATGTGGTGAAATCTGTACAAGAGGGTTTTGTGGCTCCATAAGACAATAAAGATCCAAGTCCATAGGAATTAAGGCAATTTAAGATAAATGGGAAGGCCTCAAACGTTATCATTTCAACATTAACAGATGCTGAGTATGCTAAAGTTATAGACTGCAAATCTGCTAAGGAGATATGAGACAAACTATAGAAAGTCTATAAAGGTGATGGCAGAATGAAGGAAGCCAAGTTTCAAGTGTTCAAGGAGAGATATGAATCTCTCAAAATGCAGAAAAATGAGATAATCCAAGAGTTCTTCACCAGGGTTATTGATGCAATAAACAATCTTAGAAGTCATGGGAAGAACAAGAAAGATTCATTCATTATGAAGAAAATTCTGAGAATTCTGCCTAAAAGGTTTGCCTCAAAGGTAGCAGTCATAAAGAAGAGTAGAGATCTCCATTCTATGTCTCTGCATGATCTCTAGTGCAATCTCATTGCATATGAGATGAGGATAAAGTCAACTAAAAACTCTGTAATAATGAAGGTATCAAAGAAAGCAGCTTTCAAAGCTATGAGGCACTTGAAGATAAAATAAGATGAAGAATCATCTAGTAAGGAGGATGATCATGATGATGAGGAAGAAAGTGAAGGTGAAGTGTTGGCATACTTCACAAGGAAGTTCAAAAAGGGGTCTAAGAAGGGAAAAGGATAGTTATCCTTGAAATGTTATCATTGTGGGCAAATTGGACACTTTGCTTCTTAGTGCAAAGTGAAGTTTGATGATGAAGATGATGATGGTGATGATGAGCTGAATTCAAAATGAAGAAGACCATCATTCAAATCAAAGAAGTCCAACAAGAAGACTGTTAACCCATAAAAGAAGAAGAGATGCTCATTCAAGAGTTATGTGAGTTAGATAAAAGAAGCTGATAAAGTGGAAGATGAATACCTATTAGATGAGCATGCCTTTATGGCATCAGCTCAAAGTGGTAGTTCAACCTCTGAAAAGGAAGAGGACATTGATGAAGAAGAGCCAGATCCTTAAAGCTGAGCTGGAAGCAGCTTCAAAGGAGATAATCAAAAGGGGTAGAACCATAAGAAGTTTGAAAGCCCATATAAAACAAGTTGAAGCAAAGTCTAAGGAAGCTGAAAGTCAAAAGGATGAAATAAGGGCTTAGCATATTAACTTGAAGAGAAGATTTGAGGAACAGATCAAAATATGTGAAGACCTTACAGTAGAACTTGACTTAAAGACTTCAAAAATTGAAGAAATAGAGAAAGAGTTATTGAGACTTCAGCAACAACTTAAAGGTAGCAAAAAGAACTTGTAGAAGCTTGAAATGATAATAGAAACAAGCTCAACAAGCTCTGCAAGAGAAAAGAAGAATGAGACTTTGCCACAGAAGTTGAAAAAGAAAGCTGTGACTCAGGAAAAAATAACTGAAGAAGAGAAGACAGTTATCAAACCAAAGCTAGGGCCAAAAATGATGTATGTGGTTAAAGAGCAACAACCTATAACTGTTACGTCTTAGAAAGAAAAAAAAGTTAGCCAACCAAGGGCAATGGCTAAACAGAAGGAGAAAAAGGTGACTGAAATGAAAGTCACATAAGCAAAGAAGTCAGCTACATTGCCTACACAACAAGTAATGAACAAATGAAAACAAGTTGTGATTAGACCTAAGAAAAGGCAGTTTCAAGGTTACTGTCTTTATTATGGAGTTTAGGGTCATAAGGCAAGTAACTGTTAGTGGAGAAGGCCAGTATATGTCTTTAACTTGAGAAGATACGATTTTCTCCTTACCGTGTCATTCGTTTGGGAAGTATAAGGTTTCTCAGGGGTTTTCTCTCTCTTGAGAAGGCCAGTATATGATTTTCTTCTTGCTGTGTTGTTCGTTTCTCTTTTACTATCCAACTGTGTCTCGTTTCTTTTGCTCTCTCGTTTCTCTTCAACGTTGGCTCTCCCATGAGAAAAGAAACCAAAATAGACGAGTGTGTGAAGCGTAAAACTAGCAAAGAGGGCAAAACCAGAAACGCACTACCCCTAAAAGAGAAGAAAACCAGAAATGTGAGGTGAGGACAAAACCAGAAACGCACCATTTGTGGAAGAGAAGAAAACCAAAAACATGAGGTGAGGGCAAAAACTAGAAACGGGAGGAGTGCAGAGTGTAGCAAAACGTGACAGAGGAATGTAGTAAAACCGTGATGGAGGAGATAACACACCATCTTTAAGGAAAAGAGGATAAACCATGAAAGAGAAGACCACCGGGAGAGCAAACCAAGCTACTTGGAGGTGTGAAACAGACAAGTGCAAACCAGAAACGGTGGTAAGGTATGTGACCAGCAAATCGTGTAAACCAAAAATGTACGTGAGACGTGAAATGCCAAACCAGAAGTGTGCATAAGGTGTGTGACCAGCAAAGGGTGCAAACCAGAAACATGCGTGAGACGTGTAATGCCAAATCAGAAACATGAGGCAGGCCTTAAGATGTGGAATAGGAGACGGGTGAGACCGTGAGATGGTGAAAGTAGGAGCTGTGTGAGACAACCTAAAGAAGGAATTCAACGAAATATCAAAAAAACTCAACATATTTTCAGATTTCTTCAAGAAAGTTTAGAGAGCACTGTAATGAACTTCTAAGCAGTAGTGGAGCAACCTTTCAATTCAACAGAGGTAAGACAAGTTAGAAGAAGGGTAGACACAGTGAGTGACACTTTTGTATTGTACTTGCTTGGTAATTGCAATAATGAACGGAGTAGAGGATTAAAACATCCATTGTAATTGGAATTCTTAATTATAATGGATAGTATCGGTAAAGGAAAGTCCCTACCTCCGTGGATGTACGTCATGTTTGCGGAACTACATAAATCTCGTGTGTCCTTACTTTGCTTTACGTTCTGTGTTTTGAATTGAATTGTGAACGTAGTTAAAGTATTTACCAACTCATAACTTAATGAAAACCTAACAAGAATATCCGAATTATCTATTAAGTAAGATATATAAAAGATGACCTTGGGGATTATTGTAATTAATAGGTAGTAATAGATCTACCTTAATCGAGTTTGAGAAAGAGTTCGCTTCTAAGAAGAGGTTGAAGTTGTTCACTTACTTGTGAATTATGACTTATGGTGATACTGATTCAGTCCCCCTCTTAATATTACAAACTAGTAGATTCTAAGGAGAAGTCAGGAACTTCACTAAGCGAATATAATACATAAACAAAACATAATTTTATTTTCCAAAAATGTGTTTATATACTACTTATAAGATTTATTGTGTAAAAAAAATAGTTGAAATTGATTTAGATGAGCTAATACTTTGTAATTTCTTGTTAATCTATACTATAGTCCTTCACATTACAAAAAAATAAACACTAATACTAATAAGTTGATGCTATTTAAAAATTAGGGGGTGATGTAGGACATGTCATAAGCTATCTTCTATTATTCCACAATTATATTATAATTTTAGATGTTATTTTGATTTTTAAATTTATTTATTTATTTTGAAGTATTTTAATTTAATTAAAAGTTTTAATTAAATTATTGTAAATATTTGATCATTAAATATTTCTTATTAGGCAAATATTTAATAGTTTGACTTAATAATATTATTTTCTTGTTAAATATTTTTAAATTTGGTTTGAGTTTTTTTTTTTCATTTAACTAGAAATTTTTAACTATAAATTCATATGAAAGTTTAATAGCTAAATTATTCCAAAAAATTATTAATCATCTATTCTCATATAAATGATATAAAAATTATCTTTTTAGTTATTATTTTCTTTCTAATAGATTTTAGAATTTCTATTGAGTGTTAATTTTTATTATTTTATTTTTATACTTATATCTCACATTAATTAGTGTCAAAATTTACATTTGTCTTTCTTAATATAAGATTAAATAACATTTTTAATAACATAGTTGTAAAAAACAAAAAGACGTTATTTATAACATCTTCTTAAAATTTCGAAGACAATAAATCTTATACTAAAACTTTTACTCATAATTAATTTATTTATAAACGCATTCTTAATTTTAAAAATATTTCTATTTTTATAGAAATTTCTTTGTAAAATATTTTATTAAATGATTAACTAAATTCAATACTTACTTTAAATACAATGATACTTCATAGGAAGAAAAAAAGGATAAAACTTATTTATTTAAAATTTTAAGATGATAAATTAATTTGTAGGACGAAATTTAATAGCATTAATTTAGGTATTTTCTTATTTAGTTATTCTCTCATTTAGAAAAAAGTTTTAATTATAATTGTTTATATACGTTTAGAAATTTAATTATCATAGTTATCATATGAATGATATTAATTTTTTTTAATTAGTATCTTCACCTTGGCTTTGTTGTTGATCTCCAACACATTACTATATTTTCTATTGGTGTGACCATAGCCATTATGACATAAATAACAATCACTTTAAGCTAAAGGTGATCATTATACTATAAAAGACTCACCGAAAATCTCACAACTCATATTACACTATCAGAAAATAAAACATAAATTCTTGTGTCATGGACAAAGAAACAATCTGATATGCCTTTTAGTAATTGAAAGATTGAAGCCTATTAATAAGTATCAATTAGACAAAACTGACTGTTATTTTCCATTACAAGGTAAACCTCTACCTTGTTAATGCCTTAAAAAATGCACACATCCCCTCTCCCCCCCACCCCCCCCCCCCCCCAGGGGGGGAAAAGGGAACAGAATAGAGACCCAGGGCAGTCAACCCAACCCACACACGACTTACCCCCACAGGAGCATTTTTGTATTATGTGGGCTGAGCTTTTAGATTCAACAATCAGCAAAGTTCATTCTTTGGGCTGGATGGAGGTTTGGGTTTAAGTAAAAGGCCCCAAAAGTCAAAAAAAAAAAATCACCTGTCATGTTTTAGTAAATATTATTGACCCACAAGTCAATGGTACGCTATCAATTTTTCTTTTTCCTTTTCTTTTTTTTTTTAAATTATATTCAAGATCTGATAATTTCTTACTACAAATATTGAATGTAGCCCTACATCGTACAAAAAAACATATATATATATATAATAACAAAACAAACTTCAAGGAAGCTATAGACCAAAATAAAACTAAGCTGTAAGGATACGGAATTATTTTTATGGTAAGGCGAGACCAGCTCCGTCCTATCTTAATAGAAGAAAACGTTTTAACAAACAAAATATAAAAGGACAAAAGCAAAGTCAGAAGGAGCACACACCCATGAGCTGAGCAGGGCAAGTAATTAAAAATGGAGTTCCATGGTACTTCTTGTACAATGCCTCGATCACTGTACTAAAATGCCTGCTTTAAATAATGGCATATGGTCTGGGTTCCCCCCCCCCCCCGGAAAACCTTTTTTTTTTTTAAGAAAAAAAGAAAATTCACTTGCTGAAAAAGCACTCACCTCTGTCAAACGCCGAGAAGATAAATTATCTGTTGTTACACTGAAATGCCGATGAACATCTACAAGAAAGCCCCTGAGAAGATTAAACACCTGCCATTGCATATACTGCATTGTCTATACTGCACTGGATTGATATGCTAATACTACTACTCCGGGGGTCACCAAATTCTAAAATTGAATCAACGGGAGAGAGCCATTAAAAAGACGTCTGTTATTGCAACCCGTGGCATTTGATATGACAAAAGTCGGTCACAATGGGACCCGCATTCTGAGAACCTGGTCGAATTTGATAAAGAAGGATGCCTTAGAGATCCGGCCTTATTGTCATATGGTTAAAACAGACACGTACTTAGAAAGAACGAGATAGTCCCCGGGGCGCTAGCACAATTTCTGTTCTCGTCGGTCTACAGTAGCCGTTCATCTCTTATAGCATGATAATTGCTATAAATTATTACCGGTTGCATTGATCTGTCCGTAGTGGGTTAATCTAATCTATTATTAAAAGGAAGTTGAAACAAGTTAAATTTTTCCTCCACACATAATGGAAAACATGTTAGTAATTATAACATTTGTAAATAAAAACGATTTAAAATTTTTAGAAAATAAAAAATTAACAAACAAAATAAAACATTTTTTACTCTTTAAAATGATATATATATTATTTATTTATTTATTTATTTATTATAAACAAGGTGATACCTGATACAATGGTATCATCTTAATCATAAGAAAAAATTAATTTAGTGGTGATCAGTTTATTACTAATATTTGGAGTTCTCTAAGAGTAATTATAATTTAACCATTTTGATTCTTGGTATTAGAATCTTTTTGTACGGATTCTAACATGAAAATAACATAAAAAAATTGTTATATATATATACACGTACATATAATAATCATGCATATTTGGGTTAATATGTTTAGAAATTTATTTTTCTTATATGCATTGTTATTTTTTATGAGATTTTGCATGTGATAATGCACTAAATTGTGCAATATACTATAGAAATTTCATGATTTTTGCTTGTATATTTTGTGATAAAAATATTTTCCTTGTCATGTATTCTTTTTCAAAATTAATACTAAAAACAAAAATTTTATGACACAGGATATGTATGTTTAATAAAAAGTACTCATTGTGGACTTTGTAACCATATATTATTTGTCAATTTTAGATGTACCAATTAAAAGAAATTAAATTTTAAAATTATAAATTAAACATGAAATTTTGAAAAAAAAATTCTCAAAATGATATTTAGTCACGTTGGTTTTGGATGTTTTTTCAAATACACATTTTAACATGTTATTTTTAAAAACTACCAGCATCAATGAATAAAAGAGGTCAAAATATAGTATGTATCAAAATTTTATAATCATTATGGTTTAAATAATGGTGAATGCTTGCACTCTTTGGCCATATAAGTAAAATAAGGTGCCTAGTTGATTAACTAGGTGTAATGAAAACCACCAATACATAACTATCATTACATATGATAACCAACATTGAAAAGGTGCCATGTAGTGCATTTAACCAAAGTTGAAAAAGGTTCTTTTGACTTTATATTTCATTAACCAATTAGAAAGCACCATATATTATGTACAACCAATCAAAATCTATAATTTAATATTATTTTTAATTATTCCATAAATAAATTATTTAAAAAATTTTATAATAATCAATAGGAATATTAAAAAATATGAAATTTAAACCAAAAATTTTCTAATTTTGTGTTATATAAGATTCTAATATTATATTTCAAAATTGGTAGATTCTAAAAGTGATTTTTTTATATTAATAATTTTTAATATTTTTTCAAATTTATTTAAAAAATAAATATGACTTGTATACTACAAACTCTAACTAAAAGAATCATTAGATAGAGCCTTTAAAGAATAAATTTTGAGCTCTTTAAACAACTAAGAAATTTTCATAATCAATGAAATTTTTTTCACATTTTTAAAAAATGCAAAATGGAAAATGGTGAGGAGTTTATGATTGATAAACTTCTACAAAGCTAAAATATATTATAAATTGGAAAAATACTAAGTGTATTATTAAGTGGTATAATGACCTAAAAATGCCCTCAAGAAAGCATGGAAAAGTCATGTTCAGTGTGCAATAAGCCACTTTATTGTGTTGTTGATGAGTGTTAATATCCCAGCAATAAGGTATATACGTTTTGACAAAATGAAAATTAGTTCATAGCTTTGGAATGTTGGGCTTAGGTTTATTGAAGATACACAATAAGATAAGACTTCATAAGCTTGTAGCTTTTTACTTTAAGTACATTACCTTATCTAAACTATATGTAAATAATAATAATAATGTTTAAGTCTTAGTTGTAATGAATGATATTATTATAGTTTTGTTTTTGTTCCATGTTTGATGTTATATTTTTACATTTGATTTCACATATATAAAAATTTATTATAAATGTCTATTATATTGCTCTATATATTTAATCATTACCTTTAATACTTAACACATATGTTTTGCATACATGACAAACTAACTAAAGAGTAAGAGTTCTTAGGTTGGTAAAATTCTGAAAATCTTTACTTAAGAATTTAAATTTTATACAAACTAAATAAATTAAAATAATCTATTTTTAGTATGAAAGAAAATGATTTGGAATATAATAATTTTTTAATTCCTTAAGCTAATTTTAAATTATTATTAATCTATTTTAATATTGGTGAAAGACGTATATATGTATATGTGTGTGTGTATGTATTACTATAATAAAAAGAAATTCAATTATTTTAAGTAAATAGTAATGTTTACTTAACTTTAGATAAATCTAAGTATTTAAATTTAATTTTAATTTGTAATATTTAACATCAACTTAATAATTTTTATAGTATTTTATAATATTTGAATTCAATATTCTCTTTTTCATGCAAATTAAAAAAAAAAACATAATGAGACCCATAAGTAAAACAATAAATTCAAAACCTAAAAAAACTAAATTAGATTTAATAAAAGTAAAATCTTAACTAATACTTATTAAGAAAACACAAACCAAATATATAAATTAGAATTAAAATGTCAAGAAAGTAATATTAATAAGTTTTCGAAAGAACCAAAGATAAAAGTTTCTCAAATTTTATTAAAAATCAATTAGCCAACTCCTACAAAAATAAATTACACACACATATATAAAGTTTAAAATAAAATAGTAAATCCAAAATAGTATAAGAAATAATAAACTTATCAAATAAATTACTAAATAAAGGATCAAATGAATTGTACTTAAATTAAGACATTATTTAACTTATTACAATTATATAATAATTAAATAATACATATGGTCCCTCAAAGAAAAAAGGTATGTGCTAAGTTATGAAAATAAATAAATTATAGACCAAAGTGTAGAATTTAACTTAAATTCCTCAAATAAGTTATCCTTAAACTTGTATTAAATTTATTAAACTTTGTTATTCTTTCAACCCTTGATCATTTTATTATGCATTGCTTTTAAGTTAAAAAATTTCAATAAATCATTTAAAACTTCTTGTATCCTTTGAGATTTAATTCTTATTATTAGATCTCTATATGTGCATAATGAATCATTATACACTTATCTTTACTTTAAATACAACATTGATAGGATTTAAGTACATTAAAGATTTATATATTAATAATCTTAATTTTGATAATATGTTTAATGCATATGAAAATATTGCCTTTGAAAAATTTTATAGGTATGGTGGGTTATTGTTTAAAAAAATATGTTATATTTGTCTAAGAGTTCTTTAAGAGAACTATTAATAAAGGAAGCATATAAGGGTAGTTTAATAAGATACTATGGTGTTAGAAAAATTTTAGATATTTTGAATAATCACTTTTTTTTGTCACACATAAAACAAAGTGTTGAGAAGATGTGTGAGAAGTATATTATTTGTAAACAAGTTAAATCTAGAGTTATACTTATAGTCTTTATACATCTTTACCTATACCTAGTAAACTTTAGGTTGATTTATCTATGAATTTTGCTTTAGAATTGAAGGGATTCTACTTTTGTTTTTATTAATAGATCTTTGAAAATGACACATTTCATTACTAGTATAAAACCAATGATACAATCAATATCATAAATTTGTTCTTCAACAAAATTGTGCATTCATATGACATTTTAAAGACTATTATTTCTTATTGAAATATTAAGTTCTTAAACTATTTTTGAAAGAATTAGAGGAAAAGTTAAAAATCAAACTATTTTTTCCAATTACATGTTTTCTTAAATTAATGTACAAATTGAAGTGTTAATACTCTTATTATGTACTATCATTCAAAAGAAATTAAAGAATTAAAAAGTTTTTATCACATGTTAAATTTACTTATAAAAAAAACATCTATTTAGTAACTAATTGCCCTCTATCTAAAATTGTCTATGACTTTAATCTACTTATCCCTTAGGATTTTTCACCTAATTTGGGTGGTAAGAAGAAAGTCAAATTAGTTAAACAATTACATAAAATAATACATCAACACATAAAAAGAAGGACTAAATAATATATATAAACAAAGCCAATAAAGGGAGAAAGAAAGCTGTTTTTTAACTTAGTAATTAGGTTTTGGTGTGTTTTTGCAAGAAAAGATTCTCTACACAAAGGCATTTAAAGTTACAACTAAGATGAGATAAATTATTTCAAGAATTAATAATAATGTCCACAAATTAAATTTTCCTTGTAAGTATAATGTTAATTTTACTTTTAATATTTTGATCTTTCTAATAATAAAAGTAAAAATCCTTTTAAAATGAGAGAAAATGATGATAATCAAATTAATATATGAAGTGATTTATTGCACATACATGAAGATCTAATAACACAAATTAAAGTTAAAAGAATGCAAAAAATTTTAAATGAACTTATTAGAATTATTTAAGTTTGTTTTCTTTTAGTTAAGAAAGTTTACTATTATTAAAAAAATTATAATCAAACAATTATTATCTTAAGTATAATGATCTTTTTATTTTTCCCCAACTTATTCCTTAGTTTTGCTCAGGTTATGTTATTATAGTTCACTATATGGGGCAATCATGCCAATTGCATCTACTGTGGTGGATTGTGTCATTCCAAGTAATAAAATATATTAAAAAATATACAAAAAAATTAATGTTAAATTTTTATAATTAAGTTTTTATTTTTTTTATATTTTTATTTAAATTCTATACATTTTAAAGTCATTTAAATCAATCTTTATAGACAAAATATGGTCAAAATTATTAAAAATTATACTTTATCAAGTAAAAATTATTAACAAATTGATTGCTTTTAATCCAAAATAGATTAATTTGAAATGAATTTAAAAAGCATAAGTTTTAAATAAAAATAAAAAATGTTAAGGATCAAATTAAAAAAATTTTAAACTAATTTTTTTTCAAATTATCTAGATTTCATGGCTTTTACATTACTTAAAATTCAAGAGATAGTATTTTTCAAAGGAATTTAACTACTTATATGCTCATATGTACTTTTGATGAATTAAATTCTCATCAAAGTAATCTCAACTATTTAAAAAATATATTAATTAAATTTTAAGGTTTTCAATTTTCTTTTATGTTGCACTAATTATAGCTAGGTGATATTATAGAAGTAAAAACATTCACTAGACTTACCTTATTTCCATCCATCTTTTATGTTAGGAGATAATCAATAAATTTACATCTCTCTCTCTCTCTCTCTCTCTCTCTCTCTCTCTCTCTCTCTCTCATACGCACACACAAAATAGATATAAAAGCACATTAATTTATCATCATAATTATTAATTACTGTTGTAAAATTACATGTTAATTATAATAAATAAATAAATTTTGTTTCTAGTGTGCATACCTTCCTGACTTATTTTTAATCAGCAATATGAACATTTATTGTCCAGTGAGAAGGGAAAGCATGCAGACCAGATATTGGAATCCAGAGAACCCCAAGTAACCTCGCATTTTATGGGGAAGTGATGATTGTCCCTCATTTCCTTGAGTTCAAAGACTCGGTGACTTTGGACCACTTACATGGTTTCTTTATTGCCTTCTGTTTCAGAATTCGAATTTTGACATATGAAGTAACAAACGCGTACGTGTTGTCGACCTCACTAATTACCACAAAGAGCTATCGTGACTTGTAATTTTAATACACAAACAAGGTAGCTCCAAGTTCCAACCACATTGGCCTTTTTGCACTTGTCTGAGACCCTGGGGCGGGTTATTTTATGCCAAAACTGACAAAAAGGTTTTTTTTTTTTAAAAAAGAGAGAGAAACACACACTCCTGCTACAGTTCACTGCTACTTGATTATTGACTATTCCCATTTTTAACCAACAACACAACCCTTCTCTTCCACCAGTCCATTGCTCTCTCTCTCTCTCTCTCTCTCTCTCTCTCTCCCCCAGCAAACACTTGCTGCACCGGGGGGAGTAGAGAAAAAGGCCACAGAAGAATGATAAATTGGTGGCACTTTGGATCAGCTTTTTCATAAAAGAATGATTAGTGAAAAGGCCACAAAAGGAAGATTTGTCAACATACAAGCACTATTCTTTTACCATGCAGCACTATCACAAGATTTACCCTTTACAACTCGCAGAAAATGAAGGACTTCCAAATTAAAAGGGACAAAAAACAAAACAAAAAGAAGACAACTCATTGAACGCCACATTATATACACAATCAATTTAAAAATATATATTCGAAACTAAAATCAATTAAAATATACATGTGATTTTAACTTTTGGATAAACTTGTGAGAAAAGTTTTGTTGTTCAATTGCTTTTGGGAGAGTAGCTGTGGAAGAGAAAGATAACATTGCTTTAAATCTTTATTATTATTCATTATGGTTCTTAACCTATTACTCATATCAATAGTGTCTTAAATTTAATTAAATAATAACAATAAGTTCATATTTGACACAGCACATTATCCCTTTTACGTTTTATCAACCCAAAATATAAAAAGTACCCTAAGTACCAAAGTTACCGCACCCGCACAGGCGCAGGCACAGGTACAGATAACAAAGTTTATGTATAAATAATAATCTTCCGCATAAAAAAAATATATTTTTACATTTTGAATAAATTTTAGTTGTAAATATGACGATGGGATAATATATATACATAAATATTTCAATTTAGCATAAATTAATTCGAATTAAACTTTTACTTCAATGCCTCAAAATTATATTTTTGAAATGCTTTTAAAGAAATTATACAACATTAAGTCCAATTAAAACAAACCAATCCAAAAATTTGGTCGTAAAAAATCAAGTTAAAATTTTCTAAATTAAATCCAATGGATCTAATGAGATTTGTTTGGTTTTGAATATGTCAAGAATGATGTTACTTTACATTGAATTCTGATTTACAATAGTAATTAGAGGACCATAAAAATTCATGAATAAAATAATTAAAAAAAAACGATTAGGAGATGCCTGAAAAGTATTGAGTCAACGAGAACTTTGTAAAATGATTAACACCCCACGCCCCCCCCCCCCCCCCAAACCCAAGAAAATTTATAAAATATCAAAGTGATCAAATCAAAAAATAACTTCCAATTCGCCTAAAAGTTTGCTGACCCAACCAAATCTGCTCCCTTCGTTTCCTAATTAAAGAATTTGTCAGTGTGTGCGGCTTTTCATCACTTGTAAAATTAATAATTTAAGACCAAGAGACTTTTCTTCCAAAGAAAGAAGGATAATAGAGAGAATCAAGCATCCGGTACTACTCAGAGTCTACTAGATATTGGCAAACACTTGTGTGCAAAAGCAACCTGCCAACCTGTACCCATGAGACGTCTTGTCACATGAGCGTGGTGCATTTTACCGTCTTTTTCAAATTCCTGGTAAATAAGACCTTATTTCCTTATTTAATACAACACAGAGTGCTTGCAATTAAGCTGAAACACGAATCCTTCAGTTCCTGGTCCTACACAAAGCCAACTCAACTCGTTACAGAAAAGCTCAACTTGAAATGTTCTGGTTATAATCTATGCAGCATATAATTGGCAAGCACATCGTTAACGAGTCGTGCAACTAGAACAAGCAAATGGCTTAGGTTAATGCTCAGCGCATGCACACACCTCCCCCCCCCCCAACCCCAAAATAAAAGAGGCCCCCGGGGTGGAGGGGGGGGCGGGGCGAAGAACTTTGATATGGACCTTGCATATCCAAGTAAAGAAACTTGCTTATGAGCACCTACACTGACCAACATATGAAAAAACAAAAGCACAAAAATGTTAATGCCACCGATACAGTTTGCACAAACGTTTTTGCACACATATACATTTCGCTTGAATTTGAGATGCGACTCTCCAGTTAATATACAAATCCAGAGAGACAAAAAAAAAAAGAAAAAAAAGATTCCCCATGAGGAGAATTCAACAAAGACCAGGCTTAGGAAGAAAGAGGTCATGAACACAGTTAAAGGGAGCTCCCTTCAGTCCAAGCACAGAGAAGAGAAGGATGAAGTTTATCTCCCGCACCATTCACACATTCACAATAGAAAACCACTTCTCTCCTTCCTACTGCGTTTGAATGAATGAGACGGCAGCTAATTCAAACCCTTTCCCTGTCCATGAGTGGACTGAAGGAAGCTCTCTTAAACCATTTATCACTGCACATCCCAAAAGAAAGTCCAAGCTAGACTAGGACAACAGCCTTTAAGTAGCAAGGAATTGCTTCAGGCAACATATATACTAACTTGGGAGGGAGAAACGAAAATGCAATTAAATTATGCATAGGCTTTCGACCATTAATTAGAAGGAACTTCCAGAACATGCTGCGCGCATTCAAGATGTCATTAGTCGTCCGCTTCTTTATCAGCTGCACATGGGGAAAACAAACTACTAATTGAAATAACATATAGCCTCCCTGTAGCAGTAAACGCCTCACTATAATTAATAATTATTGCCTTGCTATTTCATTGACCTTCTGCAGAGCAATTATTGGAAATTTTGAAATAGGAAAGAACCGAAAATGGGAGACAAAAGGTAATTAATAAATCAAAGAAAAAGGAAAAGAATGCAACAGCCTTTACTCCTTTTGCTTTCATAAGCATCAGCCTTTGATCTTAATACATTCAGTATAAATTTCAACTTGAGCAGTTCAACAGAATCTGGACTACTGTAAAACCTACCAGGGAAAGGTACGAAAATTGACCCAAGGACCATAAAAATAAAATAAAAAAAGATACTGATCAACCGAGATCTAGCAAATTTTAATCTGAAATAAGCTCCATACCCTTTAAAGTGTGCAGCTTGCATGAACCCTAACCCTAGGTGGCAAGGTTTTCACAGGCCACTCTGGCACAGAAACGAAAAAAAAAAAAAACAAAAAAGCCGGAAATTTAGTAGAACAATTCAAAAGCCAAAAATGGAAGAAACCCGGCAAGCACTAGGGCACCGGTCCCTGAACAACACAAATAATGCATGTCACATATCAAATGAAACTAAGCTCACATCGTGCTCACCCAGCATCAAATCTGGATTATGCAAAAAAAATACCTCCTTAATTTTCTTGTCCCATTACACAAGAAGCTTCAATCAAGAAGTCAACAACTTGACATCAAGTTCCTGCTTTTCTAAAAGCTAGCTAAGATCTGATCAGTATCAGAAACCAAACGGCCAAGACGTGGAGACAAATTACTTTTGAGTGAAATTGGGAAGAATATAGAGAAGTATACAGATACGAGAAATGATGATAAACTTTAAAACAAAAAAATATAAATTCATACCAAAACAACTAAAAATTTTGTATGTTGCGGAAACCCCATCAGCCTCATTGAATCCGCTAGCTGTTCCAAAACGTGTTGAGCTGGATCCAGTGCTTCAAAGACAGTAAACTGTTGAACCGTTTTGTGGGAAAAGAAAAAAGCAATACAAAAAGAAATATAGTTGAAAAAAGCAGGGACTTGTACTGTTTGGAAAACAACAGCACTAAAATGCTTATGCCCATAAATATATGATCCCTATATATATATATATAAGGAAAACAAAGCGAGGAAAGAGGAGAGCATAAATATCGGAAGTGAAGTATTGATAAAGAAGGAGAGGGGAGAAGCGAGAAAGAGGAGACGTCGCTGTCCCCGTGAGAGTCAGTGAAAGGAGAGCGATTGGAGATCTCAACAAATTAGGCAAAGCTACTGCATAAAAATTAAAGAGGGCAAAAGTGGGGTCTTTCTATTTTCCTCTTTCTGTTTTATTTTTATTTTTTTCATTTATTTTCCCCTGATAGGCTACTCCTATGTCTTTTCTCCACTGTCTGTATCTAGCAGAGGAGATTTTCAGAAGTAAGCTGCCATCATGTGACCAGAGGCCAGGTTCATGTGTGTTTACTCGGATGATCCACCGTTTGTTCTCTATCCTCTCTCCTCTGCCTCTTAAAGAGAGTGATTCCGTGTGTATATCCCACGCATGCACACACAAGGGGAGCAAATTAGAGATGGTGGGGTTAATTTTGACCGTAGCTGCTGCTACCCACCTTTTTCTCTCTTTACTGTGTTGAATGCTACCCCTCCACAGTCCACACAGTCTGTGACTCCTGCTTTATTCTCTGAGATGTCGTGTATATCTATATATACACACACACACCCACAAATATATTACGTACAATAAAATGCATCTTTATATTCCTATTATTCATATATGTAATATAATTATTAATAAATTTTAAATATGAAATAATTTGAATAAATATGCTTTACAAATTGATTATAACTGAATAAAAATTAAAATGTGTATATTGTATTAAAATACTATTTTAAAATATTCACAATTAATATGCTCTCAAGATGAAATATTGATAAAATTATAAAATTTTATACATTATATTTCTTTTAATATATAAAAAAATTCTTATAGAAAATTAAAATATGTAATTATTTAAATAAATAGTTGAGTAATTATTAAATTGATAAATTCATTAAACTAATTTGAAATGATAATTTTTTAAATGACCAATATTATATATCTGATGAGTTTTTTCTCTAATAAAATATTCTAAAATTTAAAATCACCCAGATATGTCATATCTTACATATGTGTAATCGAGAATCACTTTTGGGTTAGTGTTCGAAAAACATGGTGGGCAGTTGTTACCAGTGGAATTTATGGATAATTTCCAAAACTCAATGGGGCATGGCAGTCTTCAGGATTTGGGCTTCAATGGTTTCAATTTAAGATGGACGTACTGACGGGCGAACAATGGCAGCGTTCAAGAAAGTTTAAATCGTGTATTTCCTCCACCTGAATTCATGAATATTTTCTCTTGTACCAGCGTCAATCACGGATGCGACCACAACCCATTGGAAGTTAGGCTCGAATTATCGCCGTCTCTTTGTCAGAAATTTCTCAAACCTTTTCGCTTCGAAAAGATGTGACTCAGGGAACAATCTTGCGAAGCGAGAGTTGCGGAATCTTGAATTAAGCATGCCTATTATATACTATGGCAAGGCCTTTTTTGAATGTGAAAAGCCTTCAGCAACGTAAATGCAAACTACAGCAATTAAGGGTAAGGTAAAAAAATGTGACGAACTGGAAATTATTACTCCCTCGGCATCCACTTTTATGGTACTTAAGGAGTTGTGTAGTTGGAAATTGACGAGTTTCTGTGTAGGGAAGAAATAATGTGGGCATAGCATTAAAGGGCAGCTTGGTTAAACGAAACAGGAGATTCTTTCACGCCAAGGCAACTCAGCGAAAGAAATATGAAGAAATATCCGGAAGATCGAATGCACACAACTGATACTGATATTGCTCAAGCCTTCACCTCTTTTTGCAAGGCTTTATTTCACCCTCAAGGCAATATTGTTGTACAACTGGTGCTGGACACAATGGCTGCTCGAATTGATGGTGAAATGAATGCGAAGCTGACTGGGAAGTTTACGAAAAAAAAGAGCTCCTTCTAGCAATAAAAACAAATGTATCCAACCGAGGCATCTGCTCTGGACAGCATGCCAGCTCTTTTTTATCAATTGTTCTGGTATATTGTTGGGGAAGATGTCGCTGCTATGGCTTTGGAGATTCTCATCAACAATGGAGGAGACCCTGGCTCCATCGATCAAACATGTGTCTGCTTGATTCCAAAAGTGGCATCGCCGAGTATGTGCAAAGCCTTTAAACTTATCGGTCTATGTAACGTGTTTTTTAAAATTATAACTAAAGTCATTGTAAATAGACTCAAATCTATTCTCCCTCAAATTGTTCCGGATATTGTGGGGCGCTCAGTTAATGATAATGCTTAGATTGCTTTGGAAACTTTCCACAGCATGAAGCAGAGGTACAAAGGCGAAAAAATCCCACCCAGCTTTAAAGTTTAACATGAGCAAGACTTGCATTCGTGTTGAATGGAGTTTTCCTGAGGGCATCCTGCTCAAAATAAGCTTTGCTGCTAGCTGGGTGTATTTGACAAAACAGTATGTGACTTTAGTTCCATATTCTGGTGTAATGAATTCAATCCCAAAGTGTCTTTTAAACTTTCGTGAGGTGAATGATAGAGCAACTCGTTCTTCTCATATTTAATTTTATTGACGTAAGATACATTTTAAAGACTATTTTTTATTATCCATAAATAATATTGAAATTTTTATTTTATAATTATTTTATAGTATGTTAGATAAATTATTTAGAAAGAAGATGCATACTATTTAAGAATTGTTTTTATTTTTATTTGTCATTAAGCATTTTAAAATATTGTTTAGTTAGTTATTAAATTTTTTATTTAAATTAAAGTATTTTCTCAATTAATTGAATTATTTTAACTATATATATATATCTATATATAAAAGTTTATAAGTAAACTATTCTAATATCTCAATATAATCTTAGTAAATTATCAATAAAAATATGCTTTTGAGAATTATTACCTTTTTATTTTACATAATTTAAATTAATTTTATAGTCTTTATTTTAAAAATATTTCTTTCTTTAAAGGAGATTTCTTTGTTAAAAATTTTATGAGATAGTTAGAAAAGTTGATATTTATTTTGAAAATAATAATATTTGTAAAGAAATAGAAATGGGTGCTTAAAATTCTAAGATAATGTAATTGATTGGTGAAATAATTTTTAACACTAATTAAGATTTATTAAGTTAAGAATTCAAATATAAGTAAATATGAGTATTTTATTAATGCTTAAATTTTATAATAATAATAATATGTTTGACAAAATTTTATAAAAAAGTTGAAAAAATAATTTAATTTTTAATTTTTAATTTTTGCCTATTGACATTATTAAAATAAATTTAAAATATGAAGATATATTAGCTTATCCTTATACTAAAATTTTGTCTAAAAAAAGAGAAAATATTAATTAATAATTATATGTTGGTTGAGTTAGTCACATCTTTTTCTTTTCATGTTAAGTAATTATAATATCATATGCAAATTTACAAGTTTTAAAATTTTATTGATTATTTAATTTTACCATTAGTTAACATCATTAATTACATAGATTATAAGAAATGTCACAAGAATTTTTTTTATTGTCTTATAAAGTATATTATAATTTTTTTACCTCATCATTTATTTATTTATTTATTTATTTTATAGTATTTTAATCTCATTAAAAATTTTAATTAAACTATTTAAAAAAGGTTTGTAAACTATTTAATAATATTTTTTGATTTTTCAGTTTTAATATTTTTATAGTTAGTAATTAAACATTTTTTTAATTTATCATTGTAATATTTCATTATTTTCAATAAATTATTAATAAAAATATTATTTTGAGAATTATTATTTTTTTTAGTAAATTTTAATTAAAAAAAAAAAACTAATCAGTGTTATTTTTTCGCAATTCCATCCCTCGCCACTTAATTGTCTTCAATAATGATAATGATGCATAGATGGGAATTTGCAAGAGGGGCTTTTTTTTATTATTATTTGTTGTAGATGATATCTTGACGTTTTACAGGAGCTTTGGTTTCAAAATACCAACAACTGATATGCTTATTCTTTCGCAATATGAGAATGTGTCTTGTCAAAAGATTAATCTGGAGAAAATTGATCTCTCCTTTAGCCTTTCAAGTTTCAGAATGCGCATACAATACAGGAGCTGCTTGAGCGTAACAGCAACAGAGAATCCTCCCGAATGTTTTTTGATTACAAATGGCAGTGTGATGCTTTCAGAAAAAACAAATGTGTATATATATATATATAGCTTCGTCCTGGATAGAATGCGAAAGAAGATGCTAAATGGGTGAAAGGAGAAATGGGTTTATCGCCACTTCAGGCCTCTACTGGCAAAACCGTCTCATAAAATTCATTGTGCTTTACGGGACATGATGACAATGGGTGAAACTGAGGGTCCTTTGGGTTGCTGTGACTTCTATGAATTTAATCAGGCAATGCAGGACATACAAACATGGCGTCTTACAAAAAAAAAAAAAAAAGAAAATCATCAACTCTACAAATATTGGTGAATTTAGCATGAAACTTTTTTTTTCTTTTTTGTCTTTTTCAAATATATTACGAATTTTTTGTTGGAGTGTAAATGTAGAATGCGGCCAAAATCTTATGGTAGATTTCATAAATTTGTCTTTGTCTGACATAACACGAGGTATTATGCAGGTAAGGGCTATGCGCATAGCTTCAAAAGGGGTTAATTACTAACAAAAAAAAATTGTGAACTTTTCCTAAATCTAGGATGACTTTTCTTTTCTTTTTTCGTAAGAATCAAAAAATAATAGAAAACCCTAATCCCCAAAATAAGTTCCACAAATTTTGACTATTCTTAAACCCTAATCCACAAACCTCAATTATCAACTATTTCCTTAGTATCTTAGCGTTGTTGTCATTGCTTGTCAGGCACCACATCGGAACTTCAAAAGCACACATTGGTTATTACTTATTTCTTCCTTTTTATATCATTTTCTTTTCTTTTTTCTTTTGTTTCTTATTTTAAAATTTTCTTTTCTTCATTTTATTTTTCCTTTTTGCTTTCTGCCTTTTCTTTTTCTTTTCTTTTTTGGGTTTCCTTTATCGCATTGAAACAATGGTACGGTATAAGTTCTCCGTATGTTGTAGCCACAATGGATATGCCTGGAACCATCGTAATTGACAACCTAAGCACAGAGTATGCACACAAATTCCTCAAATTAACGAAGAGCCAAAATTGCATGCATGAAACGAGAATTGAGTTTGAAAATGAAAATTTACTTTCTTCGGCAAAGATCAGCCGTTTTCTAAGGGAATGGATAGGAATTTTATGATGACAACATGGTGGTGGTAGACGTACAAGGGAATGGATAGGAATTTTAATTTACAAACTTTTTTTTTTTTTTTCCTTTTCAACTACATGTCAGCTTTTAAATTTGACATAAGCCCACCTATATGGCACTTTGTGCCAAGTCAGACCACCACATAAGCGAATTAACGTAATCGGTGAGAATGTGTGGATGACAATACAGATTTAGATCCAAATTAAAAATTGTGGTGTTACAAAAAGTTTATGATATATTTTAGAAAATTAAAAAGTTAATTCATTTTTGTTATAATTAACTCTTTTTATTTGAATTAACAGAATTTGTTTGACAATGTGCTAGATTTAAATCCAATTGTAAAATTCGCAGTATTTTTGTCTAAAAATTTCATGTTAAATTTTAAAAGGATAAAAATTCATAGTTTTTGGGTAATTAATTCTAAAAGTTTTAAGTAATCATTTAGCAAAGAAAATAACGTTTTTTACAATGAGATGATTATATAGGGAGCTTATGGTTAATTAAAGAAAAGGCAATCCTAGAACCTGGACTACGTAAAACAAAGGCAGAAGATGCGCCAAACGCAAACTACAGAAACGAGTAAGGTGAGATCCTGATCAATCATATTCTTTTTTCTTGACGCAAAAAAACAATTAAAAAAGAGTAAAAAAATGATTTTAATCCCCTCTTCTATCATATGTCTTGATAAATACGACTTCAAATATACATTCTAAACATTTCACGATATTAACTCAGTGCCCTGAACGTTATCATAGATTTACAACTCCCCAATAGCAATTATTGCCAAGAAGAAAAAAAAAAAAAAAAAAAAAAGAAGGCAGATGCTCCACAGCATACAAAGCACGAGCCCCAGAGCAAGAACAGTAGTAAATCAAACAAGATTCTAAAACCATATAACGAAATACCAGAAGGAACCCACAAAATCTCACATAAAATCCTGGATACATAGCAAAAGCAGTAGACAATAATAAAAACCTCAAATGTCTATGGATTAGACAGTATCTTTGACACCAACTGTAAAAGGTAATACAAAACAAGGTTATTTGATGCCAATTTCCTATCCAAGGTTCTGCACCAAAATACCCTTAGGCAGTACCAGGCAGAACTGCTCTTCCAGGTTCACGATCAGCCAAAAGTCCATGGCATCCGAGAAGCTAAAGAAAAGGGAATACCCTTGTTAGTGTTGTTGCAATAAGCATAAATTTCCCAATCATTAATACAGCCCCATCAAGGATATACATATATATCCCGGCAGCCCACATGGTTAAGCCCAAGTTAAATGATTAGAAGCATAACTGCATAAGCAGCAGTTAAAAAACGTAAACACTAACCTTGGCATTTACACCATCAGGCACAATCTTGTTCTCAGACTTCAATTTCACATAATCGGTGCGGTTGAACTTGGTAAAACCCCTGTTCATCATTATGTTGAGAAAGAATCAGTTACTAAGATACCCCCACAAGTAGAACACATGCTAATTCAATTAAAAAGGGTGAAACTGATCCAACAAACACAAAGAGCACCATAATAAATACAGGAAAAAGAAAATTAATTACTGAGCAGACAAATTACAAAGCTAGAGAGGATTGCTTTACCACTTCCTGCTGACAATGATCTTCTGACGACCAGGGAACTTGAATTTTGCACGTCGGAGGGCCTCCTGTGCATGATGACTGTTGTTGTCCCTGCAACGAACAGACAACAGAACCTGACCAATGGCCACTCTTGCACAGGTGCCCTGCGGCTTACCAAATGCACCCCTCATACCAGTTTGAAGCCTATCAGCTCCGGCACAGGAAAGCATTTTGTTGATGCGCAAGACATGGAAAGGATGAACACGAACCCTCAAATGGAAAGCATCTTTGCCAGCACGCTTGGCCATGTATTTGTTGCAAGCAATTCGGGCAGCCTCGAGTGCTTCACTTGACACATTCTCCTTTTCCCAAGACACCAAGTGTACGCAGAACGGGAACTCATCAACTCCTTTCTTCTTCATGCCAACATCGTAAATCCTAATCTTAGGGTCAGGTACACCACGGCAAAAACGAGATTTTGGGTATGGTTTGTTCTTAATTTGGCGATAGCACCTAGCCGGTCCTACAGAAGCCAAAATTGACAGAAGGTTACCACACCAAGGGATAAATGACAATTAGTTTCACTTAAATGGGTTGTAAACAGAAGCATTATCAAGCTTTAACATGGAGGAACAGAAACAATTCAGCAACTCAGATCAAATGTCATTTCAACCAACAAACATTAAAAGTTAAAAGATCCAAAACAATA
Source organism: Ceriops zippeliana (assembly GCA_037897445.1). Taxonomy (NCBI): domain Eukaryota; kingdom Viridiplantae; phylum Streptophyta; class Magnoliopsida; order Malpighiales; family Rhizophoraceae; genus Ceriops; species Ceriops zippeliana. The sequence goes on from JBAPLH010000115.1 coordinate 1,774,380, forward strand.
CAAGACATACTTGAGCCAGACAGAACAAGTTTCCTACGAAGGCCCACAATATGTACTAACAAAAAAAAAAAGACACGCTACAAGAATGAAACACTCAAAGGACACATCACGATACACACAACAAATCAATATACATATAGGTAGCGAGAGAGAGAGAAGAAGAAGAAGAAGAAGGAGAATAAGAAGAAGAAGAAGGGAAGGAGAGAGGGAGGGAGAGAGAGAGACTAACTTCTTCCCATGGTAGAAACCCTAAGAGGCAGCAGCTGGGGCTCCGACGACAATCAAAACGCAATTTTACGAAGGAAAAACAGAAGCCCGGACCTTCCTTGGCTTCGTATTTTATAGGAGGAAAAGGGGTAAGCGGCCAGCCCAAACCCTGAACGGGTCGGGTCGTACGTGTGAGCTTGCTTTTGTACCATCGTTTTGATTTTTTATTCCTGAAATAAAAAGTCCGAATGTATGGTCAATTTTTCTTCAAGCCAAGCCAAGCCCAACCCACCTATATACTCTTTGGGCGGCCGCTTAGACTTTGACCTGCCCCAACTTTCTCCTCCCTTTTCTTTTGTTCATACGCTTATATAACAAAAAATAAAAATAACAAAAATCATAATTTTATTCTAACAAATTTAATCCGAAAATTTAAAAATAATAGTTTGATAATTGTATAATTTTTTAACAAATCTAACTTATTATATTAACTGACAGATTTCGTCAATTTACTTTTACAATTGACATGATCAAGTGTAAAAAATTAATCATGGCATAACCACCTAAAATTTAATTTAGAAGTTTAAAAAAGACAAAAAAAATAATTAGGTTAAACAGTAAAATTGCCAAAATTTTGGGAGGCATAATTCACAATTTCATCTAATGTGTCATACACTGCATCATTCTGTCCAAATTAAATTATTGAAGAAGTTTATTCTTCAAAATTTCAGAACTAGGTATAAGACTTTAGAATCTTATAGATAACTGCTTTATCTTTTCGTAAAGTGTAGAGTTATATAGAATACTCTAAAAAGAGAATAGTAATCATTAGATCGAATATTCTAGTCATCCATTGAAGAGTTAGATAACTATATATAACCTTATGGACCTCATTTGTAGATTATCCAAGCAATAATATATTTGCATTCTTGAAGTGATATAATATTTTCCAACTTCTCCATATCTCTTGTCTACTTGTGTATTTCTTTCTATCTTCTACTAGTAGCATTTTAACTCTTGGATAAAGTTGAACTAGCATTCGAGTCAAGTGAATTGCTAGTGGCGTATGAGTTGTTAGGGGATCAAGGCCAAGTTCGTGACAAGTGGTATCAGAGCACAGTTTCTATAAGTAGCAAACACACTTTGTTTGGTAAGGATGTTTGGACCTTATAGTGAGATCACCCACGTGGTTGAGGAAGCCAAGAAGCAACTAAAAAAGGGGAGATCAAAGTCGAGAGATGTCTTGGAAGACACCAATGCAAGGCTCGCGAAAGTTAGGCTTACTGTGGCTGATAGGTAGGAGAAGTTTGAGGTGATAGATCAACACATCAACGAGCTTAAGAAGGAGAGTGAAAAGCTTCATGAGAAAATGCAAGGTGCTTTGAACCAAGCCCTATCAAGGTGTTTAAACCAAGTGAAGACCTTAGAAGAGACCCTTCGTTGTGAAGTTGTGACGTTGAAGGAAGAGCTTGAAAGAGTTTCTAACAAGTTAAAGGAGACTAAAGATGAGCTAGTCTTTTGCAAAAAGGCAGTTGCTTAAGGTGAAAGTATTGCTCTGCCAATGGTAGTTGCTTTTTTGAAGGTAGATGTTCTGAGACCTAAGGCATATAATGGGTCAAGGAATGCGAAAAAGGTTGATAACTTTTTATGAAGCTTGGAGTAATACTTTAAGGCACTTAATGTTGTGGAAAATGCCAAGAAGATTGATAATGTCACTTTATACCTCATAGATACTGCAATGGTATCGTAAAAAAGGAATTATAGTGACATCAAAAGGAGTACTTCCATCATTAACATATGAGATGAGTTCAAGAAAGAACTTAAGTGGCAATTCTATCCAAAGAATGTCGAGGAAGAAGCAAAAGTGAAGCTAAGGCGTTTTCAACAAAAGGAGAGCATATAAGAGTATGTGAAGGAATTCTCTGAAGTGTTGTTGGGAATTCCTGATTATCCCAACAATAAAACATTTTTTGCATTCAAAGATGGCTTACAAAATTGGGCGAAGATAGAGATCCAAAGACATGGTGTTTAAGATCTCACCACTGCTATTTCCATTGTCGAATCACTAATAGATTTCAAGAAGTTCGAAAAGCCCAAGTTTCAAAAGGATAAGGATGACAAGGGAAAGAATGGGGGAGATAGTCTCTTGAACAAAGAACGTTTCTACAAGTCTAATAGACCTAAGGAAGGGAAACACCAAGAAGGGTTAAAGCAGTGACAGGCCCTCTCTCAAATGCTACTTTTATGATGGGCCATACGAGGCAAAGGATTGCTAAAAAAAAGTCAAGTTTTCTACCATAGTTAAAGAAGGGAGGAAAGCAGCAATATGAAGAGATGAGGATGAGATCCTTACAAATCCTTAATGCCATCAAAGTCAAGGTTGAAGTGCTTAAGACTGAGAAAAAAAAGATAATTATATGTGGAAGAAAAGGTGAGTAACTAAATGGTTAGACCATTAGTGGATACCGGAGTTTCTAACAACTTCCTTGAAGAGGAGGAAGCTAGGCAGTTGAGCATCAAACATAACAAGGAGTGAGGATAGTTCAAGGCAACAAATTCAGAGCTAAAGTCAATTTTTGGCATTATTTATGGGATAAAAATATGTATAGGTGAATGGTGTGGCCTTTTAGACTTTTCTATTTTACCAATGAATGATTATCGAATCATGCTTGGTATGGAGTTTATGGACCATGTTAAAGCTGTGCCCATTCCTTTTGCCAACACAATGTGTATCTTGGAAGAAAGCAAAACCTATATGGTGCCTTTGATTAAGGAGACCATCCTTTTTAAAGGAGTAAAGAAGGCGTCTTCCTTGTATCCTTAAAGGATGGAAAAGATACTTTCTTACCAGATGTTTTATCCAAAAAAGTCTCTTATGTCTTGGAGGAGTTTAAGGATGTTATACCTCTTAAATTGTCTAAGAATTGCCCACCTAAATATAAGGTGGACCATAAGATAGAGTTAGTCTTTGGTGTAAGACCACTTGCTGCGGTACCTTATCGAATGGCACCCTTCGAGTTAGAGGAACTCAGGAGGCAACTTAAGGAGTTGTTGGATGTAGGTTACATTCAACCATCAAAGGCTTTATATGGTGCACCCGTGCTTTTCCAAAAGAAGCACAATGGGTCACTTTGATTATGCATCGATTATTGGGTGCTTAACAAAATAACTGTGAAGAATAAGTATCCCAATCCATTTATAGCTGATTTATTTGATCAGCTAGGTGAAGCGCAGTGGTTTACAAAGCTGGATTTAAAATCGGGATACTACCAAGTGAGGATTGCAAAAGGAGATGAGCCAAAAACCACTTGTGTTACGAGATATAACTCCTTTGAGTTCTAAGTTATGTCATTTGGACTTACTAATACCCCTGCCATATTTTGCACCCTTATAAATCCAGTCTTCGAGTCATTTTTAGATAAATTTGTCTTAGTATATTTGGATGATATCATTGTCTATAGTAAGACATTGGATGAACGTATTGAACATTTACGATAAGTTTTCCAAGTACTAAAAGAAAAAAAGGAAAAAAATGCCTTTACTCAACAAGAGGTCATATTCTTAGGGCACATTACCGAGGGAGGAAAATTACAGTTGGACAAGTTTAAGGTGTAAGTCATCCATAATTAGGAGTCACCAAAGAAGGTAACTAAGTTACAATCCTTTTTTAGAACTTATTAACTATTATAAAATGTTTATAAAGGGCTACTCTTCTATTGCAACTCTGTTCACTAATTTGTTGAAGAAGAATAGAATATTTAGTTAGGACACTAGACGCCAAAGAGCGTTTGAGGTGCTCAAGCAAGCGATAAGTACATACTGATGCCTTTAATTTTGCAATCAGTGGTATTTTAATACAAGAGGGGCATCCTATTGCGTATGAGAGCCGCAAGTTGAATGAAACTGAGTGCCATTATACAGTCTAGGAGAAGGAGATAACTGCAGTGGTGCATTACCTACAAACTTGGAGGCATTATTTGTTAGGATCCAAGTTTGTTATGAAAATGGATAACATTGCTACAAGTTATTTCCTCAATTAAAAGGAGTTAACGCCAAAGCAAGTGAAGTAGCAAGCTTTCTTGGCAGAATTTGACTTTATGATAGAGTATAAACTAGGTAAGGCTAATCTAGTAGTCGATGAATTGAGTAGGAAGGCTGAACTAGCTGTCATCACAAGTCCAAACTTCCCTTTAGTAGAACAAGTAAAGGAGAGATTTGAGCATGATCCACAAGCAAAGAGTTTGAGAGAATTGGCAAGTAGTGGGAAGACACGCCAATTTTGACTTGAAGATGGATTACTTACTAATAAAGGTAATAGAGTTTATGTGTTAAAGTGGCAAGAATTGAGAAAGGAGATTATTAAGGAGTGTTATGAGTCAAAATGGGCAAGACATCCGAGTTTATGTCTTACGTTGACACTTATAGAACGAGCATATTATTGGCCACAAATAGGGGATGACGTCGAGTTCTATGTAAAGTCTTGTCTTATATGCCAACAAGATAAGGTGGAGCAAAACCAACCATTGGAATTACTAAAGCCTTTACCTATTCCGAAGAGACCATGAAAGAGTGTTTCGATAGATTTCATCACGTATCTACCAAATTCAGATGGATGTACCAATATTATGGTAATGGTAGACTGATTTAACAAGTATGGTATATTAATCCTCGTACCCTCAAAGTTTACAATTAAAGATGTTGCACACCTATTTTTCAAGTATATGGTGAAATATTTGAGCATTTCAAAGACGATTGTTAGTGATAAAGACACTCACTTTATCGGGAGATTTTGATTGGAACTATTTAAGTTAATGGAATCTAAGCTTAACTTCTCCACATACTTTCATTCCTAAACTGATAGCCAAAAAGAAAGGGTGAATACCTTATTAAAGCTTTTCTTAAGGCATTATGTAAGTGTTAACTAGAGTGATTAGATTAAGTTGTTTGACATAACTCAATTCTCATATAATTTACAGAAAAACGAGTGAACTGGGGCTAGTCCATTCGAGGTTACTACGAGACTACAGCCAATGACTCCATATACATTGGCAGTTGGCAATAAAGGATCGAGTCTTGTTACATTCAAGTTTGCCAAAGGTTGGCATGAGAAGTCTAATATGACACAAGCACACTTGACTAAGACTACTAAATAGATGAAGAAATGAGTTAATGCCAAAAGGAGACACTTAAAGTTTAAAAAAGGAGATTTGGTAATGTTAAAACTACTTTCCCATTAAAGGCAAAGGATTGTTAAGATGCATAAAGGTCTCAGTAAAGTATTACAAGGGGCCTTTTCTAGTGGAAAATAGGATTGACAAGCTAACTTACTAATTAATTTTACCATCACACTTCGAGATGCATCTAGTATTCTACATAAGTTTATTAAAACCTTACCATCCTGATAAAGAGGAGCCGAGCATGGGTGAATCAAACCTTACCATCCTATAGCTATAACAACGATGTTAGATCATGATGTAGAAAAAATATTGATGCATCGCATTATTCCAAGGAGAGACACTTATCTAAATTATATTGAGTACTTTGTTAAATAAAAAGGTTTGCTTGATAATAAGGTAAATTAGGAATACGAACTAACTTTGTATAGCAATGCAAATGTGATCAAGACATATAAGAGGGACGTGACAAGAGTATCGTTAGATTGAACGAAAGAAAATGTCATGTACCATGTCACTTTGCCTAAAACAAGCTAATGAAAAAATTTATTTTACAAAATTTCAAAATTAGTTAAAATTTTCTAGAATCTTATAGATAATTATTTTATTTTTTTGTAAAATGTAAAATTATGTAAAATATTTTTTTTTTAAATAGTGATTATATGTAAAATATTTTAGATAAAGCTGAACTAATGTTCGAATAAAGTAAATTGTTAGGGGTCACACGTATCATTGGCAGACGTCAAGGGGATTTGGTTGTATCATGGACTCGATGGTGCTTGCCTTGGCGCACCTGCCATGCGATTCTCATACAGTCACGTCTTGACGTTGACCAAATCAATCAAATCAAGAAAACTGTAGCCAATCTGTTGATTTGTCGGTTTTCTAGCCAATTGATAAGCCTCCTTCAATTTTCAGAAACTAATCGGACTAGACTTTGGATCACTTCACAGTTTTTCTAATCTGACCGACTGATCCGGTCCGATTTTCGCAATACTCCCACAAACATTGCGACAAGGAGGCACAAAACAGTAATAGAACAGGCCTAATGTAACGCCATCAATCCCGACGATGAAAATGCTGCCTTCAGCCCAGCAGACGTGTACGCCAAGTCCATTACCTTTCTTTCCAACAATGTCCATTCTTTCTTACGTTTTCGGATGTAATACATTAACACAACCGTAGAACCAAAATTAACAATGTTCTTCGGCATTCGAATCAAAACCTCCTTTCATCAACCCCCAAAGGCGATCTAAACAGGCTACTTTACGGGACAATTTTGAACCATTAATGTAGGTTTCAACCCACAAAACCTCCCCACTCTTACAGATCGTTTCTCGCACACAACATTAGCAATGGCCTGAACATATATACATAGGGTCCGAAACCTACGACCCAAAATATATACATTTTGCAATATAAACTCAATGGCCTGAACGGTATCATAGATTTCCACTCCCCAATAGCAATTTTTGTCAACAAAAAGCCACATGCTCCTCAACCACCTCGCATCCCTAATAGCCAATTTTCCAGACAAACACCTGTAAGCAACAAAGCACGATGAAACACCTTGGAAGGTTCTAAAGGAACCTGGTAAAATCTGGAAGGATGAAGAGACTACTAAGACCCTAGAATATTTTACCTTATTTTAGAATGCAAAATCAAAAATGATTCTTACAAAATATGACCAAATAAAACAAGGAACCCACAAACTCTCATATAACATCCTGGATACAGTTCTGAAGAAAAAAAACAACATAAAAAAAGCAGTAGACAATAATAAAATCCTCAAATGTCATAGATTAGCAGGTATCAATGACACCAACAGTAAAAGGTATAACAAAACAAGGTTCTTTGCTGCCAATTTTGTCTCCAAAGTTCTGCACCGAATTATCCTTAAGCAGTAGCAGGCAGAAATGCTCTTCCAGGTTCACGATTAGCCAAAAGTCCATGGCATCCAAGAAGCTAAAGAAAAAGGAATTCCCTTGTTAGTGTCATATGCATGTAGTTATATCTAAGTTAAAATGCTTAGAAGCATTACTGCATAAGAAGCAGTTTGAAAAACCTAAAAACACTAACCTTTGCATTCACACCATCAGACACAATCTTGTTCTCAGACTTCAATTTCACATAATCAGTGCGGTTGAACTTGGTAAAACCCCTGTTCATCACGATTTTCAGAAAGAATCAGTTACCAAGATACAGCGCAAGTGGAATACATGCTAATTCAATTTAAACAAGGGAAACTGATCCAACAAACACAAAAGCACCATGATATATACAGGAAAAAGAAAATTAATTATTGAGCAGACAAATTACAAAACTAGAGAGGATTGCTTTACCACTTCCTGCTGACAATGATCTTCTGACGACCAGGGAACTTGAATTTCGCACGTCGGAGGGCCTCCTGTGCATGATGACTGTTGCTGTCCCTGCAACGAACAGACAACAATACCTGACCAATGGCCACTCGTGCACAAGTTCCCTGCGGCTTACCAAATGCACCCCTCATGCCAGTTTGAAGCCTATCAGCTCCGGCACAGGAAAGCATTTTGTTGATGCGCAAGACATGGAAAGGATGAACGCGAACCCTCAAATGGAAAGCGTCCTTGCCCGCACGCTTGGCCATGTATTTGTTGCAAGCAATTCGGGCAGCCTCGAGTGCTTCACTGGACACATTCTCCTTTTCCCAAGACACCAAGTGGACGCAGAATGGGAACTCATCAACCCCTTTCTTCTTCATGCCGACATCGTAAATCCTAATCTTAGGATCTGGCACACCGCGGCAAAAGCGAGATTTTGGGTATGGTTTGTTCTTAATTTGGCGATAGCACCTCGCCGGTCCTACAGAAGCCAAGATCGGCAGAAGATTACCACACCCAATGGATAGAATAACAATTACTTCTACAAAACTAGGGTTGCAAATAGAAACACAGACAAAACATAACAGATTTATTGCAATACTTTCAACACCAGATCAGATGTCATTTCAAACAACCAGACGTTAATACGGTTCGTTTATACGAAAAGCATAAGAATATGAAAAAGAAGGAGCAAAAATAATGAAAAGAACACAAAACGAACATACAGACATAATGAGAGAAAAAAAAAAAAGGAAAACAAGAGAGATAAAATCACAAACGAAATAAGGAGAGAGAGAGACTGACTTCTTCCCATGGTAGAAACCCTAAGAGACAACGGCAGCGGCGGCAAAAACCAAAATGAAGATGCCACGGTTCGGCTTCATATATTTATAGAGGAGGCGGGGGTGGGGTGCGGCAGGCGTCCCTAAACCCTGGCTACGTGTGTGCTTGCGTCATTCGTTTTGAATTTGGATTAGGTCCCAAATTTTTGGTTAATTTCCTTAACAAGCCCAGCTCATCCCACCTTGCTCCTCTTTTAAAGTTGGGCCAACTCCTTTATTATTATTTTAAATTTTGTTGATACGTCAATACATAATTTTCTAAAAATAACAATTTAGTAATCGTATAATTTTCTTTTCAAATAAATCTTAGCGAATCATATCCGTTAGCTTTACAAATGTAACATGATTAGGGGAAATATGTATTAAAAAATAAAGGAGCATTTATAACTTAAAAAAATAATAATAATAAAGCTCTGCCAAAATTTTTGGGAGGCCTTTGAAGAGGAGGATCAGAGGTTGGCATCAATGGGGTCTTGCAGAGGTAGGTATGGTGGAGCTCGTGGTAATGGCATTCGCAAGGGACCAAACACTGGGGGGCCGGTGGAGAGCAGTGACGGGAGTGCTGGTCGTTCTCTGGTCTAGAACTTGAAAGAGTTTCAAGGATGGAAAGTCCTTTGCATAGAATCACAAGAGTTTGGTCGTACTAAATTTTAGGCGGGGAGTACCCATTTCGCATGAAATTGGACAGCATTACAAAAGCTTAATCTGAAATGACAACCTCGGTAATTTTATCACATAATTCTGAATGAGTCGGGTATGCTAACAGACAACTTATTACAAGGACGTGTAATTTTCTACGTAACAATTCTCAGAAAACGAACTCTACAGGGCTCTATACTGAAGTCTCGAGCCCAAAAAGAAGGTCTGGAGTTTCCTAGTCCAATTGCAGTATCAGGGCAACCTCAAAACAGATGATGATCAATTTGTCCCAATTTTTTGTCTGCTATCGGGGGTTGATTGTCGGAACGACTCCACTAACAAGGTTGCTGCCGGAGATGTCAGATGACAAAAAAGGATTCTTTGCTTCAGAGGATGAAGATGGTGGTGTTACGTCCTTTCCAGGTTCAACAGTCACCTTATCGGTCATTTTAGTGTCAGATTCTGGAATGACAAGCCACATAGTATCAAGTTCTCGAACGACTTCAGCCATGGAGGGTCGCAAATCTGTCTCATCTTGGCTACATTTAAGGGCCAGGCTCAAAAACCTCTCTACACCATCAGAAGGATAAGAACCCATTCGTCCGTCGATGACCGAGAAGATCGTACCAGATTGATATGCAACATTAACCTGATAATGGCAAAAATGGATTAACTTAGCAACAGATGTTTGCCACGTATACTTGTAGATCAGATGACATTAACTTCATGATGGCAAAACCTTAAAATGACAAGAGTGCTCCTTATATGGCATTTCTACATATTTTCAGTAATGCAAAAGATGCCAGAAAATCCTGACTTCCCTGGCAATAAGTGATGCAATCACTGCTGGACTGGCGCTCAAATGAAGCAGCACAAGCTAACTAAGATCCCATTTGGCTCCAACTTGCAGAGCCCAGCCCATCCACATTGTGTTCATTGGGACAAAAGAAAAATATAGTGTAATAAAAAAGTGCTAATGATCCTATCTTATATGCAATAGGTGTAAAAATCCCTTGGGTGATGCTAGGAAAGGTAATACAACCACAGCTCTCAGATCTCTAAAGCACTGTGTCATGAATGGCAAACAGAAGCAATAGACTTTGAACTTTTCCTAAGAAGAGGTGGAGAGACATTACCTCTCGTACAATGTTTTCCATGTGAAATTGGCTGCATCCCAGTCAGCAGCTCCAGAAATACAACACCAAGACTGTAAACATCGCTCTTGTCCGTCAATTTGTGAGTTAGAAAATATTCTGGATCAAGGTAACCCTGCACACACAGAGAAAATTGAACTAGAGACATCACTTGTCCATCATCACAACCACATTTTCAGATTTATTTCTGCTCTCTCTAATTTTTGGGTTTACTTCGGGAGATTGTTGACTCCTTTTTATCCTATCTATGGAGATTTCTGCAAGTTGTCAACACATTTTTCCTTATGCGAGTGCATCTACACGTGGCTTCAACAAAACATCACTTATACCATTATGTATGTTTGCTGACTTCATTTTCTACATCAGACATCCGTTAAAAGCTTATAGCAGTATAATATTGAAAAATCCCATAAACCTGGAAATTCTGACAGCAGAAGAAAAGGTAGAAGGAAGATCACAATAAACTTCTTCATTGGGCTGAACCTAAGAACCATAGGCTAATTTAAGAATCCAAGTTTCATGACTTACTGGAGTGCCCTTTACAACTGTGGATACATGGGCTGGTACAGTTCCTTCGATACCTGGAACTGGGGCCAATCTTGAAAGTCCAAAGTCAGCTACCTTTGCATTGAAGTTAGAGTCCAACAATATGTTGCTTGCTTTAATATCTCGATGGAAAATTGGAGGGTTAGCTTCAGTATGTAGGTAGAGGATGCCCTTAGCTGAACCCAACGCAATTCTCAGTCTTGTTGCAAAACTCAGAGGTTCTTTAGTCCTGGCTGTGATACCACGGTACTTTCCATTAACTTCTCACCAGAGAAGCATATACAATTTTATAGTTAAATAATCCAATTAGTAATAAAAAGGGAAAAGAATGCACACCATACAGATACTACATTACGATTCAATATATTCAACGACAGATTAAGAACAATAGAAAAAAAGAAACTCCAAAGGAAAACATAAATTTTACCAGAAAGACAGTCTCTAAGGGTACCATTTTGCATGAACTCGTAAACTAACATCTGCAAGCATAAATAGCACTCATCAAACTTTTCACAAATTGATAAATCTTAACACCATTACAGCACAAGAGAGTAAAGAAACAAGAAGCAATTGGCATGCATTACAGATTCCTCATCCCCTCCCAAAATAAATGGAAAATGTTAAAGTTAATACTTTACTCCAGACACTGAAATATCATCAGGATAATTTCAACTTACATTTAATCATTTTGACAACTTAAATTCATCAGTTGGTACAACAACTAGACCTCTGGAGACTTTGTTCTACATGGGAGATCATGGCTTTACAACTCATTGTGTCTAGATGGGGCCATGAAAACTAATTAATATCTCCATCATATTTGTACCATGCCCTTTATTTAAGATTAGGCCCTCCAAGCCACAAACAATACTGCCCCAGGTTTGTTTCATGGTGAAGTGAAGTACGCATGGGCATGCACACAATGCAAAATAATTTCTGGACAACCTTTTCCAATGTGAGTTGAAAAAATAAAAGAAGAAAAAGAGAAGCATCTTTCAACTCTGCTCTAACAGTTCCATCAAATCTTCGGAGAAAGTAGTATGCATTGCATAATTCATAGAAAGTACAATGTCCAATAATCACCCTACCTCAAGATTGAATTTATGGACCTAACTACATTTTGTCAATTATGAGAACACATATGTACTATTAAGAAAGGACCATACCTGTTCACCTTCTTCATCGCAATATCCAATCAAAGAAACAAGGTTCCGATGATGTAATCTTGACAGCAACTCTATTTCTGTTAAGAACTCCTTCTCACCCTGCAACGATCCCTCTTGAGCACGTTTTATAGCCACAATTGAGCCATCAGCCAGAACACCTCTATAAACCTTTCCATACCCTCCTTGACCAACTTGAGTGGAGCTACTAAAATTGTTTGTGGCAAGGGCCATCTCAGCAAAAGTGAAATCTTTTACACCATCAATTTTCATGGAGGCTTTGGATGCTGTGCACAGCAAAGGTGCAAGATACACAAAGCACATATTAGCAAATTCAAGTTAACGAATCACAAATCTAATGTTATATAGATTTGATTACATAAAATTGACTAATTCAAAAAAAAAAAAAGCAAACAGAAGAAAATTAACTGACACCAGAATGTCTGGTGCTGATAGTTAACCAGACACTGGAGCCATGGTACCGCAGAAAAAATTTACTGATAATAGCACTCTAGTCATGTAAAACACTAGCATACTCACAACGGCGTTTTCTTGAAACTACATGATGGTCCTTCAAATGCCTTCTCAAGATAAGAAGTGAGACAATTGCAGATAACGAAACTGAACCAGCTATGGCCCCCAAAATTACGCCAGCTATAGCACCCTTGCTTAAACCAGGCTTTTTAGAAGGGGGAAAGACTGCAATATCAGAACAACAATGAGAGTAAGAATACAATGGTGATGCACGAGTTTCATCACCTGTATAATATTGGAATCAATCTAGACTAAAGATACCTTTTTGATCAGAATAGTGCACAACCAAATTACTCAGAAATAATATTGGACCACGCATTACAATTTGCATGTATTTAGGCATTGGGTCATGACACAGGGACACAACACAGAAGGATTCTAAGGAAGCTTCCTATACATCCCAAAATGTGAATTTATCAGTAGCATTCAAGGTTAAACAAACATGACTCCTAGAAAATTACCAAAATATGAAGATCTCTTATTTCGATTAGAATTTCTGCTTCCCTTTTCTTTTTTATGCTACAATCTTTCCTATCTTATGATATCAATAGTTTTAGGAAAAGAGAATTCCTAAAGTCATGATCCTTTTCTTCCAAAATCTATCTGTATGGCCAGGCAAATATGAAAAGAGAATACATAGTATGAAATTAAACTCTATGTTCAAAAATGCAGATTGGAAGAAGCTTAGACGGTGCGAGAAGCAAGCACACTAATACCAAGTTTTATAGTTAGCTGAAAATAAGCTTAATTAATCAGTTGAAACTTGAAGGTATATCTGATAGGTAAAACACTGGAAGATTTTTTCAACATGAAAACATGCCTACAGCCATTCCACAGTAACCAACCTTGTACAAAACACAAATATATTATGATGCTTCATCCAGCCAAAAATACATTACAATCTGAGTGTGGATAGGTTTCAGAGACAAACCATCATAATAAGGACCCAACAAAGTGAAGGACATGAGTTCATAAGGTCCAAATATTTCACTATCATCCATCTGCCACCCAGTGAAAACACTAACAATGCGTCGAACCTCACTGTTGTTAAATACATGAGTATCATTGGTTCTAGCATCATAATCAGGAAAAAACTTCAAGACCATTCCCAATCGAGGTCCTCTTTCCCACATGAAAGATTCAAGGTATAGCTGATCTAAATTCAGATGTGCACCAGTGGTCAAATACTTCTCAAACACACGTCTGTAGGGAGGAAAATCTGAGATTCCAGGACTTTTCAGTCTATATCCAATGATCACAGGGATAGCACAGAAACAACGTGTCGTTGATGAAGGAGAATATTCATAAGGAGGTGGGCATGATTGAACTTGGCAGTCAACAGTCTGGTTTACTGGAGCCTGATTGCTCAGATAGCCTTTCCTGTTTCCACAAAATTGGACTAGTGTAGAATTTGAGCAGGCAGGATTTCCTTTAAGCCTGGAAATAATTGAAAAGAAGGATTAATTCTCATCAGAAATGTTCTACATTAGTCATCAAACTTCTTCAAAATCAATAAACCCTTTGATTGTTCACTCCTTTCTTTTCTTGCTAAACAGTAAACAGAGAGAAATGTGATGACACAATTCCATGCAGATGAATGTTCTGTATAGGAAAATGTCTAATGTGCTAATCTAGGTCCGACAAAATCTATGGCATAGAAACGAACCAAAGTGAGACATTTTGAGGGAGATTAATACTGCCAGAAATGTTTGCAAGATTGTTGTTCTCAAAATCCCTGCAAAATCCAAGAGTGGAAAACAATTGATAAGTAAAACTACCACAAGATCCCAGAAAATTAAAGCTTACCCTAGTGAGAAGACATTTCGCCTTGGAAAAATAGCTAACAAAGACCAAGATCATATCTTTTTACTAGAACAGCTAGATGCTTGAGCGCAATTAATAACAGAGAACATACTTGCTTTCATTTGTGTAAACTCTTTTACTCAAGGAAAATAGAGATTGCCATTTTCAGATCTTACAAGTCAACTTGCTCAGATGCATTCAGAGTCCTATTTTGCCAAATGGTTGATGGAACGGAGCCAGTCAACGAATTGTTTGCAAGTGACCTGCCATGAAAAGTCTGGGTTAACCAAAATAGCTTACTACCTTGTTCTCTTTTTTGGCTCTTTATGATCTCAACAAATCTTAACAGACTTGCAGAAGAAATGAAGGAACTGAATTTGCATCTATGCAATAATATCTAAGAAGCCATGCACTAATTGGAAAGAATAAAGGAGCAAATAAAAGAAAACTTACAACTTCTGAAGATTAGGACTGGAAAAATATGCAGGTATAGTTCCAGTAATTTTGTTGTTGGATAAATCACTACAAAAAGTGGTAAAAAAAAAAAGGGAATATCAACAATTAAGCAGACCACAAGTATCATAATCTACAACGTAGAGTTAACTAGGACGAGTACATGATTATGTTCTGTGAAAAATCTACACTTTTCATTAAGGGTAAGTTCCAC
Organism: Ceriops zippeliana; assembly: GCA_037897445.1. NCBI lineage: Eukaryota > Viridiplantae > Streptophyta > Magnoliopsida > Malpighiales > Rhizophoraceae > Ceriops > Ceriops zippeliana. The sequence continues at coordinate 1,789,472 of JBAPLH010000115.1, forward strand.
AAACATTCCAATGTCATGACATTAAAAAGGTAGAGAAATCTTACAAGGTGGTAATATTATCAGCAAGCTTGTTTGGAGGTATGGAACCATTTAGCTGATTGGAACTAAGGTCACTGAAAATTACATCAAAGGCAATTTGTGAGAAAAAAGAGCCAGCAGATTATCAAAGAGCAGCAATGTGCAAGATGAAAAAGGGTTCATTCAGCACATGATTCACCATTAATGTAACTGTGAAAAACCTAATACAGAACTTACAGATAGCCAAGGTTTGGTATTCTGCTCAGGTCAGGAATTGGACCCCGCAAACTACAGTTCCGGAGACTCCTGATGAAACCAACCAAAGTACAGACACAAACAAAAGAAATCTACATGAAATTTTCAAGTTCACATTTCCAGATTATAATCTTGAAAGTATGATGAAAGGTTTGAGATACCACTTTGCATGCTATAGCATCATCATTGCATCTAGATGGGAATCATCTAAGACAAAATGCAAAACAAAAGAGAGGGGAGGGAATTATAGCAGACAGGCTCATATTTGTTTAACAACATAGTAGTTGACTCTGTATTCCCAAAACATAAAGAAAGAAACATGACTACTGAAATGATTTCATATCAAACACATGATCTTTTATTTTTATATATATATATACATGTGTATGAAGAAATTCATTCCATATATACACACATGCGCATAGATTCTACAATATTGCATCAATTAAGATGCCAATTTGAATTACCTTCACTCTTAAAAATAGGAAAAGAGGGAACAAAATGTTTTGCTCCACATGCCTCAAGGCCTAAACCTCATGCATAAATAACTGTCATGCATAGTGGAACAGTGATGTCTGCCCCATATTCCTACATCTTAGAACTGCTTACCAAGTTTGTATTGCATTCCTATGGTAACCAATATTTAAGGACAAGGAAAAGTGAATGATAATACTGCTGGAAAATGGGAGAGTTCCTCTTGCACTTACAACTTCAACAATTTAGTCATGTTGCCATAAGTATCAGGAATTGTGCTACCATCAAAGTTGTTGTTATCAAGTTGACTGGAAAACAAAGAAACAAAAATGAGAGGTATTGATTATTAGATACAAAATTTACAAAGCTACAACAGGCTGCAAATAAATTGAAATAAACAATGGTATACTCATGCTTCTCAAACTTCAGAAAACTAAAAGAGACCATACAGAATTAGTAATTGTGGCAATTCAGAGAACTCTGGTGGCAGAGATCCTGATAAGTTGTTGTTGTCCAAAAGACTGCATGTACCATCACATCCACAAAAGATAGAATTAGCATGAAAGCAGAACAAGAATGGGATAGAACAAAAGTGAACAGGGATGTTTATGGATATTCCCGAACACGCAGATTTGGTAACTTACAAGTGAACAAGTTTTGGTAGCCTTGACAGTTCTCGTGGGATTTGGCCACTGATTGAATTGTTATTCATGTGACTGCCAAAATGGAAAAGAAAATGTGCAACATTAAAGTCAGGTAGTTCCGTGGAAATGTATGGAGTAACTTTTGGCTAAGTGACATCAGAGTAATGCTCACAAGTGCTTCGTTTTGTTCAAGAATGCAAATGACGTAGGCAGTGGTCCCGATATATGGTTCTGGTCAATTTGCATCCTGTCCAAGTTTGGAAGGTAGCCAAGCTCTTCAGGCAAGGGACCTGTCAATTTGTTTCCATTTAAAAGCCTGGAAACAACAATAAAAGACGTTGCGTAAGAAGCCTACCAGAGATAGGCATAAAGTGAACTTATACAAGAGCAAAATAACAGATGTGCCAAGATTTTTGCAGTACTATAAATGAAGTATCAATAAAGATTATAACATAGAGAAATCCTATATGCCTGAGTTAATAAGAATATTTTTTTTAGATGAACGGAGTCAATAAGAAGTTTTTATTTTTAACAGAAAACCACTTAAACTTACAAGAGTTTTAAAGATTTGATGTCACCAATTTCCTTCGGTATACTCCCACTTAAGTTGTTCCACATAAAGTCCCTTAAAGAATATTGACAAATGACACGATATCAGTTGGAAAAACATAGGGACAGAAAAGGGGGATGTGCTTTACAGAAAAGAATGCTTGTTTAAAAATCTGCTCCTCACAGAATTTCCATACGAGACAAGTGGCCAAGTGAGGGTGATAAACTTCCTAAAAGATTCATCCGTAGTAGTTGCCTGCAACGAGACGGGGTAAAAAAGAAAAAAAATAAAGAGGTCAAAGAAGTGGCCATCACAAATCGGAAGCCAACTTGTGATGATGATGACAATGACAATGGTAATAACAACAATAGAATAATAATAGTGATTATTTCTTTTTTTTTTCCAAAAAGTGAAATAATAGCAATTATTATCATTTTAATGATGATTATGACAGGGTGGCAGAATTGGTTCTTAATACAAACTTTACAATTTATGAGAAAGTGAATAGAACATATAATTTTTGGAAACATGAAGCAAGATTTCAAACTTCATTAAGAGATTGGCAATCAGCTGCGAAATTGGGCAACTTGTAGCATATAATTCTGTTACCCGAAGGACAACTACGGTCAGCACAATATTAAATGCATTGCTGAACTAGCTTGTACATAGATAGAAATTATCAAAAGGAAAAATGAGGTTAAAAAGGCTTCGTAACATCCCTTTGTGCGGCAGGAAAAAAGAATAGAAAAGAAAATGAAGAAAGAAGTTGGTTCAGAACATTACAGTTCTCTAACATGTAGATAGCCATCCTCCAACGTTTGATTGAAGCACAAAACTCCAGTCCAATTCGATGTGCATGGATCCCCTCGATTCCAGTTACTCAAATTCTTGTTGACATCAACCAGACTACTTTTGATATCTTGCAATGCCTTCACTGCAAATTTAAGTACAAGATTATTTCATTTACTTGAAAAATTTAGAAAGATCCAAAAAAAAAAAAAAGAAAGAAAAGATAAAAGACCATCCTTTTTGACAAAAATGTCAACTTCCCCCCTCCACCCCCAACCCCAAAAGAAAACAGCGGGCAATTACTACTGTATTTCCTCACACACAACTGATTATTTCAAGTTTATTAAATTGTTTTGGTTGCTGATTACAAGCCGGATCAACAACCACCTGATTTCCATTTTCTTGAATATGATCATTATAAGAAGAAAACTGAGAGAGAGAAGAGAGAGAGGTGAAAGAAAGAAGAGCAATTCAAATATATGCCAAAATAACCTTCTACAGGAGTCGTAATGGGCTGTGCTCTAACAATTAGTGGAAACCAGCAAAGGCACAGCAGCAAGAGAGCTACAAAAGTACAATCTCTGGACATCGACATCCCATAACTAGTAAACATCTCCTGTTAGCCACAACTGATCATCAGAAAGAAACAAGCAACAGAGTGAGGAAGTTAAAAGGACAGTAAGGAGTATGAACCTTAAAGATGAAAAAACAGAAGAAAATGAAGGAAACCCAATTACTAGCTATGAGAGACAGGCAGAAAGAAATTATTAGCTGCTCGAAAAGCAAGTAGGAAACATAGAGAGCCCATGATGATGATGATGATGGCAGCAATTACCTGCCCTGATAATGAACCGTATAAATTCAAACAAAAAATTTAAAAAATTGGAAAGTATATGGAAAGAACCAAATGGGGTAATATAAAACGTCTATTGTTATTTCATTTTTATTTTTATTTTTTTGTTCCAACTTCTCGTATTGAAGGTGGCCATTTTGACTTTGATGGCAGGTTAGAGAGAGAGAGAGAGAGAGAGAGAGAGAGAGAGAGAGAGAGAGAGATTAAATCTTGAACCGGCAGGGGAACAGGCCAACTACCAGCAATGAATCACGTAATAAATAGAATTTTCTGCATCGTCATTTTCTGGTTAAAGCTGGCCAACTTCAACCATGAGAGTCTACCACACGTCACATTTTATAATAAAAATATATTTTATTTTCACAAATGTATAATAAATTCATGAATATCAGAAAAATATAATTTTTTTACCCATCGTTTTCTAATTTTATTATATGTTAAATTCCATAGCTCAACCTTAAAAGAAAATTTTTCTCGAGGTCACTTCGATCTTTTGAAACTCAGAGTATATTTTTTTTAAGTGTAAAAAATTATGATAAAACGAAAATCTCATCGTGAATTTCAAAAATAAAATTGATTTTAAAAAACTTTCTAGACACTTTGACTGAATTTTATCCTGACACGTTGAATTATTACCTTTATGATCTATCTATAGATTAGAAACAACTTTATTTCTGTCTTCTGTGCAATTTGTTTACGAAATGTTAACGATAAAATTTGCTTTTATTTATATATATATTTTTAAATTTTATATCGTATAAGCACATGTGTCGAATTATAACCGGCGGAGTCAGAGTCTCTCAAAGATTTCGAGGCTTCTCACCCCCAGTCATTGGCGTGGCAAATTCACATTTGATGGACAAAGTCCCGATGACAAAAATTTTTGACCTGACATTAAAGAGGTTAAGCTAAAAAAGTAAACAAAACTTAGAGTGTTCATAACAGCAATGTATGAAATGGAACTTGGAAATTTGGCTAGATGGGGTCGGTGCGATTCTCAACTGGACAAAGTCTCTTCTCAATGACGGAAAGGAGTTTAATCAACCAAGTCAGTTGAAGTAGTCTCTGCTAATTTTTCAATGGACCTTACTCCAAATGACAAGAATTTCAATTTCTTTTTTTTTTTTTTTCATATATAGATAGAAAGAAATTGCTTTCATTTGTACAATTTCCCAGCTCTTGTAGACATGTGAATTAATTTGTTAAATTCTCCGCTTGCTCTAGCATTTGATTAAATCGAAGATATTTTTTAGAATGGAATGGAAAGCTAATTGAAATACTGAAGTACTTTGGCCCCTCCCCCACCGCACCCACCCCCCTCCTCCCGCAAAGACAAAAAAAATTAGGGATTAGAAAGAAGAAGGATCCACCTTCCCAAAAAAGGTTGTTGGGGCGGGGACATGTGGCAGAGATGTTTATTTTATTCCTTGTTTGTTTGAGTAGGGAAGAGGCTTTCGACTTTCGGAAATGTATTGCAAGTCCTATAATTTTTCCATTAGTTAAGTCTCTTATCAATGACAAAGGAGTTTGAACAATTCAGTCGTGAAGAGTACTCCTTTTTTTTTCTTTTTTCTTTTAATACAAAAAATAATATTAGCAATTAACTTGTTAATTGCAAAAAAAAGAAAAAAGAAAAACAATATTTTTAAAAATACCCCAGATAATAAAATTTTAAATTCTCACATATTGTAGAGTTGAATTTTCTAACATTCAAAATTTTCGCGTCATTTTAACTATTCAAATGAATGATTTTAGTAATGTTTTAAAACTTTAATAAAAGATAGAAGAGAGCAAAATTTTAAATTTCTAAAAATTATGTGTATTTAAAGAAATTGAGAGTTAAATGTCTTTGTACTCAAAGTGTTGATGTCATATGAATTGTTGAATAAGTGGTTGAAAAAGACCTTTCAAAAGATTAATAGACACTTCTCCAAATGATAAGATTTCAAATTATTTTTTTCTTCTTCTTTTATATTGAAAGGATGAAAAAAAGAAAAAAAACTTGAAAATTATTCTATAATTTTATCTATAAAAAAATGGAGTAAAAGAGACAAAGAGCATTATCTTTTGTATATCTTTTTTAAGTGATATTGGAGGATAGATCGCCGAAAACAACACCACAAAGGATAATACCAAAGTTCGGGCAACCCTCCCATTTTTATAATCCAAGAGTCTGCAGTTTGGAGAATCTAACGGAGATTTCATCATCTTTAATGACCTCACGAATGAAAGCATTGCATTGGTTTTTTCTGCTGGATATGTACCTTCCTATACGGATTTTGGCGGTAGTGAAGTCACCCAATGCTTACAAACTCCTCCAACTCCCTTCAACTGTTGTGTTGTAGCCTCTTTTTTTTTTTACTGTATCTAATCTGTTTCCAATATTCTCTTCGTTTGATTTCTTCTCAAACTTGAATTTTATTTTCATAAAAAGAATTTTGAGATTTAGGGATTCTCACATGTTGCATTAGGAATATTAACTACAACCATTGACAATACAGTTAAGAACAAAAAGATGGTTATGCTACAAATTTTTATGACTCGCAATAAGCGTAAAATTGCAATTTTTGAGTTAGAAATGCAGAATGAAAGCATTAAAAAAAAAAGAAAAAGTTAAAATAAATAACAAAATCATAATACCTAAAATTACAATATAAATAATAGAATAGTGGAAAATAATGACATGTCTTAGGTCAGTTGTTGAATGCACAGGGAGATCTCAAAAATAAATATTTTCTCAACATTAAAATTTTCACCTTTAATAGCAAGATTCATCTGTTTCTAAAATTCTCTATTTGTTGTAGCGTCCCTACATAGAACCCCACTATTTTTAATTGAAAGAAATTCGTAATGGATGCCAAAGCTAATGTGGCACATCCATTTTCGTTATCTTCAACTTGTGCTCGTCTTTGTCATATGATATGTTATGTCATCAGCAATCTATATTTGCCTTTACATACATACATTGCAATACTAATTATTTATAAAAAAATTAAAAAATTACATCTGATTAAAAAAAAAAGATGAAGCTCGAAGTCATAAAAGCACATAAACTTCGAATTTTTATTTTTTGTTCTATGGATTAACATTACTTGGTTGGTTGTTCATTTATGCAGTCTTTTAGATGGTTTAACTATAAATTAATTTGTTTCATTCTCTGCCCCCAACATGAAAATCGGAGCTTTTGCCATTGATTACATTTGGGATATTATTAAAACGGAAAGCTAACCGAAATACTGAAGAATTTTAGCCCACTAAAATAGATTTAGCGACTACAGGAGGAAGTCTCACCTGAAAACAGATTGCTTTTGTGGGGGTGGGGTGTCTCCCGAAGCTCTTTAGTTTTTTAGTTTTTTTTTTTTTTTTTTTTTTTTTTTTTTTGACTTGGTAAGAGGATTTCGCTTTTCACCAATTCTGGACTTTTATATGTATTTTTTAATTTTTGATGCAGGTATACGTAAACCAGGCGACTTTACTCTATCACATGTTGCAATTTCTGACCATATATTATTTTCAGTTGACATTTTTACAATCCTGAATAACACATGCCGCAGCCGAAGATAGTATCTAACCTCAATAATGATTTAGTGTATATATATATTTTTTATATTTATCAAATTCGAGTATTTTCTTAAGCAAATACTAATCAATCCATGTCTGACTAAATTTAATTCATGTTGTTTAATTACCATTTTCAAAAAAAAAAAAAAAAGAAATTTTGAATAAACGACACTGGCTTCGAAATCGACGAACACAATCGGATGATTTTATTTTATTTTATTTTTTGAAAAAAATGTAAATTCTAAGCTGTGTTGGACAGACGCAACTCCGAGACCGTTGAATATTTCAAAGCCAGGTATTAAAGCAGCACTTTTCTGGATGTGACTATTTTTGTAGGGTAACCCACAAAAAATAAAAAGGGTAACATCAGATGAAAGGTACTTTTTTTTTTTTCTCATTTGTTATTATATTATATTATGTATAATGAAAATGAAATGGGGTTTTGTTATTATATTATATTATATTATATATAATGTAGTTGAAATGGGGGGGGGTGCTAAGAGTAAACTTCAAGAGACCGGCACTATCTTCAAAAATTTGCTCATTGAAGTAACATTGTCTTAAAAAAATTATTAATGAATTAAAAAAAAGGAAAAACCATTGTTGGTTGATTTATTCTATACATTTGACTCCTCGATATTAGAGAATGCAATGAATATTCAAAACTTTCATTTTTGGGAAAATATAGCGAAGCTTCACTCTTTGAGGCAGTAAACAAAGTGGAGCTCCAGAAATGGCGGGCGTGAGTGACGAGAGCCATTTTCCTATTTTTTCTCTTTCTGGGTTGTCCACACGATAACTCCTCCAGCATAGATATAATAAATAAGGTGCCGTTGGCACTGAAATTTAGTAATAAAATCACTTAAAATAAACTCATGCAGGACTTTTCTTTCAAAAAAAAAAAAAATGTAAGCCTCTTGACATTGTCAGAGCTTTCATCTGAAACTTAAATTTAGTATATATTAAAAAAAAAGAGGAAAAAAACAGGTAGGTTGTTGGTTGTTGATGCTAACTAACCCATCGTGTCTTGACATAAGTCGGATGGATTTTTCATTGGACATGTTCTTGAGTTTGGTTTTGTAATTCTTGTGCGGAATTGGCCCTTCGACTCCTCTCATCCAAAGCTATTTTTTAAATAATATTGTCGTGTCAAAGTTACCAAAAGTTATAGTAATCCAATAATTTTATGCTGCGTAAGACTTGGACCACATCTCAAAAAAAAAAAAAAAAAAAAAAGGGGAAAAAAAACAAGAAGAAGCTAAGGCTGCGAACGTGTACTGGTTCCGCCTTCTTTAGAACAATAATATATATATGTATGTTTTTTTAAAAGACCAATCAAAGAGTTATAGTTGTTTTGGTTGTGGGAATTATTTAATGCGTATTTAATTGAATTGAAAGTTAGTATTGAACATTTGGAGATTAATCACGACTTCCAATTGTAACCAACAACTAATGATATATCATCTAACAAATTATTCCACTAACTTTCCTTCATGAAATCTGAAAAAGAAAAATCAATACTTAAATGATTTTTTTTTTAGTATGTTAGTCCGATCAAATAAAAATTGTTAACCAAATGTGTTGGCACTTAAGGCAATATAATATGAAGTGAATTAGGTTAATTTAATTTCATTATTCTATTCATAATTAATATTAATTTTAAAGAGTAATAATAAGATAATTAATAATAAATAATAAGATAAGTAAAATAAATAACTAAAACTAAATGAAATAAGAACGGAAAGAACATATAAAATAATTTATAGTAATTAAGCTTAAATTGGGAATTTACCTTATTCTTTAAGGTTTATTCATTAAGAGTTCTTAAATTAGAAGTTTACTCTATTCTTTAATATATGTATGTTTAGAGTTTACTTTCACTAACTTTTTCTTCTTTTAGAAAGTAAAATTAACTTTTCACTCTGGTTCACTTTTACCTTAATTAGAATAAAACTTTATGTAAAATTTTTACAAAAATTAACGATTTTACATAATTTAAAAACTCATACTCTACCATTTTTTTAGTATTCTTATTTTTTCAAAATTTCAATTTGAGCACTATTACGTTTACAATCTAAACTTTTCACTCTTAGATCTTTTGTTTTGATTTCTTACTTTGTCTTTTAGATCTATTATTAAGTTCAATACAAAATCTTTCTACACTTTGTAAAAGAGTTTCACAACTCTCTTATACACATAAACAACAAAATAGTTATTGAATATTTAATAAATTAACTATTAGAGATTGATTCCTTCCCATAAAGATAATCAATTTTTGAAATAGGAAACTTTATTTCTAAGACATTAGTTGACCACAAAATTTAGATCAGTTGATTAACTTAATAGTAAAAAGTTGAGATTGTGAAAAAGTAATAATGTTCTAATGAAAAGTAATAGAACTTGAATCTTTAAGTTGTAAAGAGCTATTGATTCTTATAAAAATTTCATGTAAGTTTTATTGTAATTAAGGTCAAAGTAATTTAATGTAAAGAGTTGTGTTCACCTTATAAAAGAAGAAAGAGTTAATTAAGTTGAACTTTTAAGAGAGAAATGAATGTAAACTGATAATTTAAGTCAAACCATTCTAAATCATTGTTCATACTTGTTAGATCATATCCTATTAGCTATATATTTTAATATGTCAATATAATTACTTATGATCTTTTTCATATGTGTTGCAAATATTTGAATTTATATATTTATAATAATTAATTATTTAATCATTAATAAGCATTTTCTTTATATAATGGTGAGTCTTGAAATTTTATTCTTTACATGGTAAGTGAATTATTTTAAGCATTTATAGCAATCAAGTTGAGTTATAAGTTATTAGCTTTCAAATTTTATTTTATGTCATTAGCCTCTTGCACCATTTTTCTTATATGGAATTATTTTTAAATGAATTATAAGTAAAATGTAAGTTTTTATTAAAAATTATTTTCATTGAAAAACTTGCTTATTTTGGCATATAAATAAAGACTACTAATGCACAATTGTTGATATAAAAGACCACCACTAAAAAATTATTTTGGCATGAAAATATTTCAAAAACATTATCTTTTTGATGGACCAATAGAGAAATTTTATATATGAAAATATCTCAATAGACATTACCTTTTAATGAACTAACATACATAATTTTGAAATTTTAACATTTTTTTAACTTATATAATCCCATCTACAATAGTAGAAAAAGATATACATTGAGGAACTTATACTAAGTTATTGTTGCAAAAGTGTATAGAAAAAATTTGTTAAGAGTTAACAAAATCTTTAAAAAAAATTATAAGCTTTTAATATTATAAGATTAAAAGAATAAGAGCGAGAGGTAGATAATTGTGTGAGTGTCTTGTAAAATAGTTGTAGACCTTTATACAATTGTAAT